>BLZA01000009.1:837873-1163697 GCA_013423385.1 Naganishia liquefaciens
GGGGGGGGGGGGGCGGCGGGTGGGTTAGACTGCGGGTGTGCATGGGCTGATATTTCGAGGTGGCGCAGGTTTTTGTGTCCGCCGCCCGTCGTGCGTATGGCAGGCAGCGTCTCGGACACGGTCGAGACCATTTCGCTTCAGATCCTCAACCAAGACGTTGGCCCGGACATTCCCATCATCTCCAACAATCAGGGCGTCAAGTTCAACGTTCCGGGCCGGGAACAAGGCGCGCGTGAATACCTCCGGGAGGGATTGTACTTTTCGGGGCTGTATGCGTCGCGCACGGGCAAGGCAAAGTCGTTGAAGCTTCGGCTCAATGTGTTTCAGCCGGGCGGGACAGAGCCGAGGCCTGCGGAGGGGAGCGGTATCGGGATCGGGATCGGCGGCGGCGGTAGCGGCGGCGGCGAGGAAGCCGTCGGACCGGTCGGGTATGAGTCGGTGCCGCGCGAGGCGCACGATGTCGCGGCGCTGCAGACGGGAAACGCACAGCAGCAGCAGCAGCAGCATCATCACCACGACATCGAGGCGCTCCGGAGACAGCGGAATATGGATAGCTTGTTGTTGGGCACGGGCGGCGGCAGGAGGGAAGGCTCGATGGATGCCGAGGAACGACAGGCGGCGATTGATGCCATGATCGAGGGAGACCCAATGTTTGATTTGCCAGTGTATACGGCGGCCGCGCCGGTCGGCGAGGGAGCAGGATCGCACGAGGGGATGAGCTTGTTGGATGTCGCGGGCATGGTCGAGGATGTGGATTCGGCGGCGCCCAAGCCGGGCAAACGCGCCAAGCAGCCGCAGCCGCAGCCGCCGCCGCCGTCAACCTCGACGCAAGCTTCCCCGATGGATAGCCCCGCCGACGCCGTCGGGCAGTCCGGCAAGGTGATTGAAGAGATGGACGGCATCGGCGAGCAATCCGAGACGCTACCGTGGGCGACGTTTGACGGTCTGCCTATGCAGATCGTGTCCAAGCCGACACAGAGCAAGCGGCCCAATTTCGCATTCAAGCGCACCAACGCGTCGTACCTATACGTCGGCGACCCCATCTCGCTCTGGTCGCGCATCAATTCGCAGTCGGTCAGGACAAAGTATCTCTATGTCGAGCACGGCAAGTTGGTCGGCATGCCGTCAGATTGGTCGGCGTTTGTCATTGATGTCGTCAAGCGGGGCGAGCCGCCGGGCGGATTGCCCGAAAAGAATCGTCCCGATCCGGGAATCATCACGTTCAATAGCACCGTCATCCTGCGCGACATTCATTCCGACTACCGGACGGAACCGCTGCTGCTCATCAAAGTCATGTCGGGCAAGCCCGTCATCAACGAGTTTGGACCCGTCTCGGAGCTCAACAAGGTCGCATTTGCAAAAGTTGTCGCCGGCCAGGGCAAGTGGTACCTGCGCGCGCCGGGCCACGATCGCGACAAGCTCGAAGACGAGAATGGCAAGCCGCTGCCACGCGTACGCAAGCGCATTCGCGGGAAAAAGGACACGGTCAATGCCGTCGTCAAGAAGCGCGTCGCGCCGGCGCTCGATACCGAGGATAATTACCATGGCGATCCGTCGGCGGTTCGGTTCGAGCCGTCCAAGTTGGCGATCGAGGTCGTCGACGGGCAGTCGGTCGAGGGAGAGTACTTTGATGACTTTATCACGTGGACCATCAGTGGCGTCACCGAGCATACGTATACCTTTTTCGAGGGCAGGCACGAAGTGGGCGACTATTCGTCCGTGTTTCGCCGGCCGTTGACGCCGATGCCCATCTTGCTGGATATTCCCGAGTATCGTGCGATGGAGAACACCATCACCATGACGGTCACCAACTTCTACTATGACGACGACAACCCGGCGTTCCGCGGCAAGCCGCTGTTGCTGTATCTGGGCGCCATAGGGCCGCTCAAGTTTCGCAGCTATCGCAGCACGGCGCCGGCCGTGCCCTCGAATGCGTCCCACGAGGTCGGCGCATCGTATCTCAACTCGTATCCGGCCATTCCCATCGACGGCGGAGAAGAAGTCCCGCCCGAGGCCCGGCCCTACAGTTCCGTTCCCAGCACGGTGCCGCACACGATCATTGTCATCCACTTGCCCGCGCCCAAGGAAATGTGGGACGCGACGCGGATCGAGCGAGAACGACAGGCGCAGCTCGATCAAATGCAGCTTGCGTACGAGGCCAAACATCGGCATGAGGATGTTGTGGATGATACGTTTGCCGAGCCGGATTGGCTGCCGCTCGAGGACGACGATCGCAAGTCGCGACATCAGCGTGCGTCCGAGTCGGCGGCCGTCCCGAGCGTTGCCGAGAGCGAAGCGCTGCCGTACGAGCAGGACAAGGAGCAGCCGCTCGCCGAGGATTTTATGCAGGCCGACAAGACGGGCCATCCCGAGACGACGGATCACTTGAATGGCATGGAGATGACACACGAGGATCATCGCCTGCATCAGACAGCCGACGACGACGACAGTACCATGGTCGAGTTACGGGTCGAGGATTTCCCGCCGTTTGGGCCCGAGGAGATGGGCCTGGAGGATTCCACGTCGGCGGCAATGGACGCCATGATGCACGGGCATCCACACCACGGTGGTGGGCCCGAGCCCGGTGACCCGCTGCTGGAGCATCAGCTACACGAGTTTGACCACCATGCCGTATCGGACGACATGCACCAAATATTTACGGCCGCGGCGATGCAGGCCGCGGCCGAAAACGGACAGGATCTGCTGGATTCGTCGGGTATGCTGAATGGTCACGAGCACGGCGAGGATGGTGGGTACGGGTACTACACGCATGAAGAGCACGAGCCACAGCCGGTGGAAATGATGCATGATGAGCCACCGCAGCAAGAAGAACGGTACGCGGGCCGCCACGACTCGCTGTCGACGTTGACCGAGGCGGATGTCGAGCCAGAGCCGACGTCGCACTCGGACACGCGCGTCGAGTCCGTATTGCCCAGCGAGGCTCTCGACGATGGCGGCGCGACAGCCATGACCACAAAGAAGATGAAAATCCAGCCGAGCCCGCTGACGGCCGTCTCGTCCACCAAGAAAGACACTCTTTCACGCTCTGCCACCGTCACCGCCGCTGCGGGGGGCGCCGCCCTCTCAAAACCCGTCCGGAAACCGCGCACGCCGCAGATCAAGCCGACGCTGACCTCCACGGCGCTGCACGACCTCGCTCCCCCCGACGTCCGTATCACGCGTCAGCCATTCACGGCGTGTCCGCTGTACGCCCAGGGTCACGTTAATCGCGCGAGTCAGCTGGGCGGGTCGAGTTTGCCGCTGTTATTTCTGCGGCAGAGCGATGGCACGGGGTATCATACGGGCAAAAATGTGGTGATTGAAAAGCTGTATGCCGGGAGCGACAGTGAGACGTGGAGTAAGTCGCTTCTTGGCCTCGGTGATTGACACGGTACTGACAGGCCTTGGTTTCAGACATCAACATCGTTTGAGGAGTGGACAGCAGGGGTAATTGCATAGACGGGTTGTATAGTGGGTCCCAATGATCTTGTATGACGATACAGGATGGCCGTTCCGCGAGACCCTGGACAAGCCTCATGGCGAGCGAGACCGGAGGCTGCGGAAGCAAATTCCGTTGTCTCTGATTCAAGACAGGGACAGGGACAGGGACTAAAACGACCGTATCGTCCGACATGGGCCCGTTCGAAAGATGCTTTCGGTGTTGCCGGTTCGGGGACCTATAACGTATGCACGTTACACCACCCTGACCGGTTCTTGCATCTTATGTGGCCGATTCAGCGGGTCTCATTGCAATGCCTTTGCGGAAAGCTCGGGTATGAACGAGGAGCCCGAGAATATGGAGAACTTGCGTTTCACGAACGAATGGCGGGGCTATGTTTCATACAGGCACTAGATGATATCACCGAAAAGAAACCACACTGGACTCGTCACGTTGGCTGGGCTCGCAGGTGGTCGTATTCACCCTCGTTCAGCCCAGTGGCCAGCGTTGACTAACTCCCATGTAGCGTATTCAATGGTCCTCCGAGCGGTTCCAACGGGCCGTGTCGGGCATCCAAAAGGTAGAACAACACGGTATCTGATGACAAGGACCAACAGCTCGGTCCATCAAGGTTCCTCCCGAAAAAAGAAATTCGAGGCTGTCTCTGCAATGCAAGCAGCACGCGAGCTTGGAGCATCGCATGATCTCAAAATCTGCATTCGACAAGAGGTTCCGATATGATGCACATGCAGCTCCCAGGTTGCCTGAAGATCTACCTGTGGTTACTCTAGGGTCTAGAAAAGATGAAATAGTGGAGCGATCACAATGTTCATGCTTGTTGGCCGCCTCATTGCCGGAGGGTGGCGTCGAGAGAGCGGGAGCCGTGGTGTTCTCCCTTTGCCACAATATTAGCATCCTACCTTCTCCTCCATCTGAAAGTTGTACAACACATTTACGAAAAAGACAAAGCCATTTTTCTACCCATCACCTCGAATACATTACAATGTATAAGAAGCAAGTAAGCAATCGTGAGGCACCTTGTTTGGGGGAATCATGTTAATCCATCCTGGCTCCTGTTGTCAAGGGAGACGACCAATCTTCCTCCGGGAACAGTGATGGTGACAAGGGTCCGTTCAGAGCATCGTGTGAGTCTTTGACAGAGAGCAAGGTGAGCTGAAGTCCTCTACAAAAACTGACTATCTGTGGGCATATACCGCATATACCGTGACAACCATCCCATCAAGGCGGAGAAACCGCCGCCCGAGACACCGGACAATGATGGTTGGAGCCAAGGTCCCAGAGTCCCCAAGGAAGTTTTCCACTCTGGATGTGGGTGTGGGTGGAATAAACATTCTGATAGGTGAGGACCCTACCGCACTTTGTTTGCCCTTGTCAGTTGCGTCCTCACGGGGGATCTCCAGGACCGCAAGTAACGGGTTTCGCACCGATACTCGGTCGCGCCACGACCATTGAGTCTTTGCGGTGCAGCCGTTCTCTCATCGTGTCTGTATCCGATTGGCCATTCAACTGGCCGGCTATCTCGCTGTACCGTTTCCTCTTGCACCCTCCACGGTCGCATGCTGTCCTGCCCATGTATCCATCCATCTTGTGGATCCACCACACCAAACTAGACGAGCTGGGACTCGCGTGGTGCGCCCGCGTGAATTCGAGGGAGACGCTCCTCGTCCTCGTCCATCTCCCGATTCCCAAGTTTATCTCGTCTTCCGCACCGTCCGTCCGCCCTCCCCCATGCACCCCATCCCACCCAATCCCACTCCATCCCACTCCACCCTCCCCCTTCCCGCCATGTCACAGCCCCCACCGGGAAAATCAGCCGACGCAGGCATGGAAAAGCTCTTTTCCCGTCTGCCGGGGCTCATCGATCAGGCGAGAAAGGGGACGATGCAGCAGCAGGCGATTGCGCAGGTAAGACGATCTGGCCAGTGCCAGGCGGATAGGCTTCCTGGATGGGTTCCTTCCGTCCGGGGGCAATGGTCGCTGATTCCTGTCTCTTTATAGCTGCGGCTCCTGCTCAAAGACCGAAGACCAGCGATCGAGGCATGGTACAAGGTCCGTCTTGTTTCTCACTGTCTTTGTGTCCAAGATCTAGGTCCGACGCTGATCCTCGCGACATGGACTAGGCCAACAACATGCCCAGCCCGTTTGCTTCCTTACCCGCATCCATCAACCCTGCTATCCCGCCTTCGGCAACGAGCACCACGGAATCACCACGTGCCAGTCCCGCGCCGAATGCGGGATCGCCCGCTGCGATAACGGGACCAACGGCCAACGCATCGGCCGTGAGACCGACACCGAGGGCGCCGGGTACGATGGCGCCGCAGAGACCGGCGGGACAGGTGACGGCCCAGCCGAGGCCCGCGTTGCAGCCCACGGCTCCGCCGCTTGCGAGACCTCTTGCGGGGACGACGACGACGACGGGGACGGCTCGACCGCCTGGTGCGGCGAATCCCTCGGTGCGGCCGTCGGCAGCGGGTGCGAGGCCTCCAGCGGCGACGGCGACGAACTCGCCCAGCCCGGGCTCCGCACTCGGCGGGAACACTTCCCGAGCCGGAACACCCTCGGTGACATCGTGGACGGATGTATTCAACATGACGGCCGAACAACGTCGCGCATGGTTTGACGCCGTGCCCGGCAGTGAAGCGACGTATAACAAGATTCTCGAAGATGCACGGAAGAAACACATGGCGATGCGGCAGGGTGATGGACAAGGATCGCGCCAGGGTAGTCCCGTGTCGACGGGGCCGGGATCGAGGGGGAACAGCCCGGCGCCGACGGGTGGACCAGGGTCGCCGGCTGCCGCGCCCGGCGGGGCAGTACGACCGATCGCAGGACAGACGTCGGTTCGTCCGCCGACGGGGGTGGCTCAGGGAACTACGGCGGCGGGGGCAGCTACAGCGCAGGCACAGGGACAAGGCGCATCGGGTACACGCGCAATTCGACCCGTAAATCAGGGGATGCCGTTGCCTAATTTGGCGATACCCGCTGGTGCGCGACGCGGGTCAACGACAGGGGATGGAGCGACGGCAGGCGCGGCAGCGGGGACGACGGCGACAACAACAACGACGGCGTCTTCCGCTACGGCGCCGGAGAATCGACCGCCGGCGGGGATACACAGCTTGTCGCAGGACAAGATCCGGTTCTACATGAGCCTCAGCGACGCGCAGGGCCAAGTACTACCACACGATCAAAAACAGCTCTGGCTCTGGTTGAAGAAGCTGATTCAAGAGACCAAGCAGCAGTCGGCCAACAAGCAGGCCACGCAGGGTCAGCAGCGCCTGGGACCCGGCGGCGCCAAGGTCGGGATGCCACAGGCGCCCGGCACGCAAGGATACAGTGGCTTCCGCATGCCCAACGTTCCCGGTGGACTCTCGATGGGCAACCTCAACGAGGAAATCTTGAAATTGTACACCGACGGCCGTGCACCGACGTTGCAGCAGCTGCGCGAGTTGTGTATACGCGGCGGGCTCAACTGGTCGGTGCAGCTGGAGAACCTAGTGGCGCCGTACGCGAGTGACCGGGCCAAGCATGCGAGCGGGATGAAGCTGGATCCCATAGAGATTCCGCCGACACCGATGGGAGGGCCGCCGCCGGTCGTGCCGCGGACGGCCAAGGAGCATTTGCATGAGAATGTGCGCAAGGTGGTGGAGCATGAGATTGGGAATATCGTGGATGATGATCTGGTGACGGTGCGTCTGGGCTCGAATTCGTGAATCCACGGCCGAGTGCTGACCTTCCTGCACAGATTTTCCAAGATTTAGCGGGAGACTTGTTCCAAGAAGTCATTGCCGGCGGCATCGGTCTCGCCCGGGTCCGCAAAGAGGACCGGGCTCTGAACGTCCGCGATGTCGCTCAGATAGCCCGTATGTCGCGCCAGGCTCTTCACGATTTACTTCTGCCTCGAGCTCATACGCTCTCCCACTAGGTCAAGCTGTCGGCATTACTATTCCTGGATTCGGACTTGAGCAGTCACAGATTGGCAAGCGAAAGGCGCTGCCTTCAAGGATGAATGAGCGGCACTTGAAGAAGCTTCGGGCGGTCCAGAGAGCAAAGGACAGAGAAGCAGGCAGGATTTCATAGGCGAGGTTGTACGGATGATCGAAGCTGTGCGCTCCAGCGGAACGCTTATGCGATGCGGGGTCAAACACGACTGCCATACATGCGCGCTAGCTCATCTAAGATATAATTGATCATTCAAGCAGGAACCAACATATTGCAATCGAATGCCTCTGCTCTTCCTCTTTGTATGGATGCTGCGAATGGTGACCGGTCAGTGGATTGCAAGCGCATGTCATGGTTGATGGCAGGGGGCGCAGCTGGGGGCGCCGATGGATAAGCCATCAGCGTGACGAATCCGAGACACGTTCGCGTGCGATGTATCGTAGCTTTTGACAGTAGTGGGGTCCGATGCAAAGTCGATGCAAAGTATACGTGCAACTCGAAACACCTTTACTCAGCATCGGCCTTGCTGCCACAGCATACGCCTATGCAAACAGTCAGGAAAGCTATCAACACCGTATCGCCACCGCTCAGAATGTCCAAACACCACATCCTTTACAGTGCCGATGCGTCAGTAGCTCGAGCCCGGGGCAAAGCCATTCCACGTCGGCTGAAGCGAATCTCCTCGTAGCTGTCCGTATGCTCATCGTGCACGAATCGCTATCAAGGCCAGTGGAGCCGACTACGAGATCGTTGAAATCGATCTCAGGAACAAGCCCGAGTGGTATGCGCCAAACGTCAACCCGGCATCCAAAGTGAGTCTTGTTCGTCGGGTCCGCAGACTGGTAGCCGGGAAACCTGATGTCTGTTCTGTCGCACCTAGGTCCCTGCTCTATGGTACGATGCTCCCAAGGATGCCGATCCCTCGAAACCTCCCAAAGGAGCGGTCATCATCCCGGAATCTGGCGTGATTGTCGACTTTCTGGCCTCCATCTATCCCGACATCCAGTGTGCGCCGATTCTCGCCTTGCATATCTTGTCTAAATAGCACTGATACTTGTTCACAGTCGAAGATCCCGTCAAGAGAGCCAAGGCCGCCCTCATGGCTCTCGCCTTCGAGAGCAACATCAACAAGGCTTGGTTCCAGTACAGCGTCTTGTCCGACGGTGGAAGCAGCAAGGAACTAGACGACTTCCTGAACGGGGTCCGAAACTTTCAGCCTGCTATTCCCGAGGGATACTTGGAAAGCCCCGAATATGGCGTGGCGGATATCTTGATTGCGCCATTCCTCGTAAGTCTGATAAATGACGTTGAAGCAGTCGCCTTTTGAACGACCGGCCCCGCAGACACGCATCTTCAAGTTCTCAAAGCACGAGGCATACCCCTGGACGAACGAAAACTCGGGGAAGGCCGTCTTAGAAGCTCTCGCTGGGCCTGAATTCGAAAAGTTTAGGGCGTATCACGACAAGCTTGCAAGGTGGACCGTGGTATCAGAGACGATCAACTGGGGTGAGTGGCCCGCTCAAGGCTGCAGTTGAAGCTAATCCCAGCAAATGCTGCTAGACAACATGATCGCCAACAACAGGAAGCAAATGGGAGAATTTAAAGCCAAGATGAACAAGTAGGAAGTCTCCCATGTAGCGAACTTGAAAGGATTTGACATGGAGATCGCCACATGACATGGCTAATGTTGTCATCTGTATATTCTCGGACGGACGATCTCATAAGGTATTTCATCGCAGATGCTGCCTTTTCAATCGGGCATTACGCAGCGGTGAAGACGCATTCTGAGCCTTGCGTTTATTCGCACGAATCGTTTCGGCGGATGAGCCAGGCCACGGTCTGTCAAACGATACGTCTGAAAAGTCTGCGGCCAGCGGGTCGTTTTCGTCTTGATCCAAGGGCGAACCGAGAGGCGATGATGCATCAGTCGATTCGCCCACATGTATCACCCGCTTGGGGAGGACCGGAGTCGATCTGTCGAGCTCTTCTATGTCGTCAAGGGGGTCGATTGATTCACTGGTATTGGGCTGTATCGCCTTCACGGGCTGTAGCGGCGTGATCGCGGCTGATTCTAGCGTCGACTTTTCGGGGGCTCGCTTGAATTTCCAAGCATTGCCTGGGGTAACGGATGATCGTACGACCGGGCTGTTTGCAAACGGGCTGCTGAAAGTGTGCATCTTAACGACTGGGCTAGTAAACAGCGGAAGAGACGGCTCCATTTGTACCGGGGGCGATACCCGATTTTGAGCGGGATACGAACCGTCGCCGCTGTAGAACCCCGAGTCTTCCGAGCTTGGCATCGGACCGGGACTGCTGCTGAGACGAACAGAGCTTGTCTGAAGTGCAGATTTCCAACCATGGCGAAGTTTTCCCGCTGGTGTTTCTTTAATCCACGAGTCGAATGTGGTATCCCAAACGTAGCCCAACCTCGCATACGCCGCCTTGGTATCGGTATCGTGCTCCTCAACTTCGGGCATGTTTGCGTCCAGATCGCAGATCCACTCCGCGATTCGCGCTTCATTGGATGATATCGCATCGATCCGAATGGCGTGAGCCAAGAACCAACGAGTTATATGCGGGCAAGCCATTTTCCACTGAGGCTCTGCCAATAAACGAATGACGAGTTCACCAACAGCTTCATGATGTAGAGTATCAAACTCGATGCCGGGGTTGCTGCGCAGGCATCTGAGTGCTTTCCGTAGGGATGCCCTTTCGCTTCGTGTGTCGTAACTGGTATCTAGCAAAGCGATAACGAATGCCACAAGGTATGTGTTGGGTGAGTTGTCCACCGGCAAGGGATCCTCGAGGAATCCAATATCCGCTAAACAAGTGTATAACGTCTGCCAAGCAGCCGTCGATTCTTCCGGCAAAGCTGTAGAGATTGAGCTGGTCCAGCGGCTTATCCAGCGGGCAGTATGGCTGTCAAAGCTGTCGATCTGCCGTTGATCAGATGTGTTGTAGACAAATCGCAGACCGTTGGCCACCATGGCCGCCGCGAGTTCGCAGCGGATTGCCTGAGTCACAGGCTCGACGGACATCGCAATGTATTTTTTGCGGTTCGCCATATGCGGAATAACGATCCGCTCGATTTTTGGTGGTATGCTCAGCGGCGTGTTCAGGCTGGCGATGCCCGCAAGCACTAGCGGTAATTTGTGGTATTCGAAAGTCAGCGTGTCTTGAACCAGTATCTGCAGTAGTGGTCGCCACTATCAAAGGCCAGGGAATAATGAGCGGCTGCATTGACGGGTAAGGGTTCGCTCACATCATCTGATACTTTCTGCTCGAGCACCGTTTCAAGCAAAGTCCACAAGACATCCATTCTAACTGGGTGGCAGGGGATATTCATAGCCAGACTGACAGCTTGTTCCACAAGTACCGTTCTGTAGAAGGCGATCAGTCAATGAGTGGAACGCGATGGGGAAAACTCACCCCACAACATGACCCGGCAGAGCATCATACCATTCTTGCAAACGCTCAACTCTCCAGCTTTGGTCCTGGTATTCTTGCCGGATGTCATTCTCTTCTCCGCTGCTCTGTCCATCCTCTCTATCGTCCGACCTCATCCCTTCTTTCTCGCGTTCCTGGAGAAGCCATTCTGCCCGGACATACCCCTCGAGATTGTGTCCGACGATATTGGCGCAAAGCGTTGAGAGTTTGGGTACTGAGCGTTGCCTTCGCTTAACTGATGGATGAAAGTTTTTGCCCTTTCCACTGATATGTTGCGGCTGTGCAACTTCGCATAGGCGTCGAAAGGCGCTAATTGTTGAATTCGCCTGTTGCAGAATCTTCTTGGTCTTTTCGTTGTTCGACATCCCGTAACGAGTCAATCCGAGATTGGCTCGTATGGCCGCAGGAATGTCCCGAGGTTCAGCACCATATGTTTCCACGGTGTGTTCCGAGAAGACGTCTTGAGCGTATGAGGAAGGACCGGCAACGCCTTGAGCAGGAACCATGACAGAGGAGGAGCTCTTAGTGCGAAAACTCTTCGGTTTCCCGTACGTGCGCTTCGCATCTAGTCTTGACGAACGGTCGACAATCAAGGCCAACCCTTGAGGAATCACTGGATACGCCGCATGATCGACATCGGCCCTCAGGGACCGCTCGAGATGGCCGAGGTGACTGGTATAAGGTCGGAGCAGACGCAAGAGACGCGAGGTGTTGACGTCGGGCCGCAATGGCGTTTGGGGTGAAACGTTCATGGTCGCGTCTCGCTGGAAACACCGTCGTGGTATACTGCGTGGCACTGTAGCAAGATGGAAGAAATGCAGGAAAGATGCCAGAAAGCTGGACAAAGATGATGCTCAACGAAGTTGTTGATTCAGCTTCTATGGGTGTTATTCACGACACCAAGATTTGATTCCGCATGTCTGACTGCATGCTTCAGGCAGTCTCCAGGAATGTTTGAGCACTCACTGATGTCATTGAGTATTGGCAAGGGGTTTACCAATAGTCGGACGACTTTCTTCACGTCGAACACGGTCGCTCCGTCGCATTCCGTCGGTGTCAACGGCGAATGCAAAAACACATGATCCCACTGAGCATGTTCATGTTTTTTTGCGCAAAGACTTTTGTAAGACGCAACAACCCAGATGCAGGCGCGAGTACGATCGCCGCTAGAGGGACGCAGAACCTACTCTCACAGTCAAAAGGCAGGGGACAAGTGTTATGTTACAACCGAGATACTAACGTTGCCAGCAGAATCAAAGGTGCAGTCAAACGATTTCCATTCCATTGATGTTTCCATTAATGTTTATTTCATACAACCAGTTGAAATTCAGTCATGAAGTCAGGCGTCTCGAAGTCGAAATCGGCAGTCAAGAGACGTAAGTCAAGCACACCGTTTATCGGGTAGCCTGGTTGTTGTTGATGCCAAGGGCGTCCTTAGCCTTGTCCATCATGGAACTAGAAACATTCCAATCAGAAATTTTGAACGGGTGACCGCACGATGGCAATGACTCACCCAGAGTTCTGGTTCTGGTTGCCAGAGACTGCATCACCAATCTGCTGTCCGAAGGACTTCTGAGATTCAGGCTGTGCGGTGGAAGCTGCGCTGTCGGCCTTGCCCTTCAACATGTCCTATGAAGCAGACGCGTCAGTCAGCAACCGACAATCCGGAAGCCTTGAATACTCACGGTACCCTGCTCAAGGTAGCTCTGTGAAGGGAAGGGATCAGTGTCAAGTATCAAATGTGAATACTGAGAAGACAACGTACCTTCTGGCTATCGGGCTTCAAAGCAGCTCCGGCCTTGTCACCGAGGGATTGTCTGCCCATGTCACTCATGATTGTTGAAAGTTGGTGTTTGGTAGTGGGTTTGAAGTGTAATGCGTGCGGGTTTGCTTGAAAGCGGATGTGGACTGAGATCGAATGGTGGTGGGGATGTCACCGAGCAGGTGTATATATATACTCTTGTACATGTCCAGCGCGAGAGTGCAAGGCGAAACGAACACTGTTGCGGATGCGAGCTGAGCGCTAGTGAAATGACGTCATGACGGTCAGGGTCATAGTCACTCGTCGGTTCGCGCTTTACACGAGGAGCAATGTCATGAGATTTGCCAAGCGCACCTACAAGCTGTCCGCTGCTGTCATGAGTCTTGTGGTACAGTGAATGGTACAGATGTCTTCTCCCATTCTCTCCCTGCTACGCGCTGTTTCGGTACTCCCTCGAAATCGTAGCTCACAACCGAAGCATATGAAATGCAACGGGAGAATACGCGCAAAACTGGAGGTTCTTGTATTCTCAGCTGAACCCTATACCATTTGAGCAGGAACGCTACGGGCACGCCAGCTCGCTCGCGACGAGCGGGTCCGAGGAGCTTTGAGGCCAGCTTTATATAGCCCTGTTCATGTCACATACTTCGTTGTACGGCATGGCCATTTATTTATGACCGGGCTCCAAAGGGAGACGGCGACAAATTCTTCTGCTTGATACTCTAGCTGATTCTCTGGGTTCAGCCGGCTGCTCTTCCTCGGAGCGCGCCGATACAAGCATAAGATGTGCCTTCCCTTCTCTGAGACCGCGAAGAACGGTCGAGCCAAGTCCCATGTTCTGGCTCGCTACAGGGCAGGTAGAGAGAAGCCGCGACAGCAAGGCCCATCCCACGGGATGCCTCGACAATGATTATGGTAAAAAGTAGAGAGCAGGTGGCCTATGTGTCAAATCGTAGAGCTACGAAAAAACTGCTGAAACGCGGAGCGTTTTACCCAGTCCCGCATACCTATCAGACGAGCGTCGAAACTTAGTGCTGCTCTCAGGTACAAGGCCAAAGAGCTCTTGAGATTGACCGACTCCACAGATCATCTTCTTCGAATGTGCATTCATGTTCGACATTTCGCTGCATGACGTCTACAACCTCGGCTAACGAGCTGGCTAAAGAATGCCCGCTGGATGGAGGAGCAGGTTATTAACCGCGCACGGTCTTGAGCGCATGTCCGCTTCTTGACGTCATTGCGGCAACCGTGCATCAATCGATTCTCCTCCGCTGATTGCCCTTAGTATATGTAGTGCAAACGTACATTTGCGGCCTCCCATCCCACTAGAGCTACTAGCAACCATCTATCAACTGCAATTCTTACACAATGTCTGAAAACAACTCTGGAGCTATCGACCCCGCCGTGAGTCATCTCGTCCTGCAGCCTTTCAAACAATACTGACAGGTCGCAATTCAAAAGACCGGCAACACCTTGTCTCACCACAACCCCGCTGGTGACACCGCTTTCGAACACGGCAAGGAAGGCGCTCACAACCGAATTGATAGCAAGGATGAGCGATCCGTACGTGTGCTTACCCAGCCAGAGCTGAAGCAGACACTCATTCGGTCCTTCTGCAGATCGCGAACAACTTGAAGGATGCCGAGCGAATCGAGAAGGCCGAGAAGAAGGCCGAAGAGGAAGCTGCCGCTGTTCGACCGACTGAGGCTGCCAGGTCTCACGGTAATGTACGTGCTTTTTGCGTGTTGCACTGACGGCAAGCCGATGACCTGTCCTCGTCTATCAGGAACCGTCGCGAGGTGCCAAGATTGACGAACAACTCGAGCTCGAAGAGGAAGCCGAGCTCAAGAAGAAGGGAAAGATCTAAGCAACTCGCCTTCACGAGAAGGAAAAGCAGCGAACATTGCTGGAGCATGATTAGCACTTATAGTTCACCACGTCTCACGACACTGTAGCACATAGCAACAAACTGAATCAGCATTTGACATTGGGTTTATGAAGACGGCACAACGACTGAGACAGCTGTCGTATTGTTAACATATGGCCTGGTGCATATCTCTACGACTTCTCAGGATGCTCTGCGCTCGCAAAGAGCGCGAGCCAAGGGTAGACGGTACGAAGTTATCCCTTGACTTGAGACTCATGGTGGAAGGTCACCTGAACATCGAGACGATCAGGGCTTGCAGATCCTCGAATTCTGAATATTGCTGAAGAGCTAGCTGAAACAATTCATGTCGTCTGAGTAGAATGCGGAGGTTGCTCAATTCAGGGCTTGATTGCGCCATAGCTATTGGCAGCTCTATTGCCCTTGCTCTTGACGACCCAAAGCTGAACCGAGCGACACTGCCGTGACATCGCTCGTGACATCCAGGTATGTAGCTGTATGCAAAATATTACGTAGATCGACATATGTATTTTTGGCAGAAACCGAGTCTCGGCACCTGACGTCACCCCAGAATTTCGCGGGACAATTCCAATGCAAGTTGGAATCTTCTTGGGACCGGGATATAAAGGATTAATTGATCATTTGACCGGTATTGATCGGGCTGAAGGTTCCCTACAGTAGCACGCTCAAGAAAGCTGTCTGAGCTATATATCCCTCGTCCGCGGTCTGGCTGCACCAAGGTTCAGTTCCCCGTTCGCCCACAGCCCACCTCATCAGCGTCCCTGATATGTCGTCCCGTTTGCCACCACCTGTCGCACCACCAACGGACACACAGTTCCTAAATGGACAAGCCTACCAACAGCCGCAAATGCATCCACAGCATGAGCAACAGGGCTTCGCCCAGCAACCATACCCCATGACCAACTACTCGACAGCGCAACAGCCGTCTCAGGCTCCATACTTGCAGAATGCTTCGCCAATAAAACCAAGTTTCAAGCAATCAAGCACGGTCGCTCGGCCCATTGTACAGAATATCAGCCATTACCATTCAAAGGACTCGCACAGGGAGGACAACACGTATCACCCCTCACTCAGCCCACAGCAGACCACCGAAGCTCTGGTGGAAAGCGCGGTGGCGAGACATCACACCCGGGTCGATGTCTTGTTTTTGAAGGCAGTATGGGGAGGCATTCTTCTTTCGTAAGTTCCGCTCTAAGTGTGCCTGTCCACGGCATACCTCCGTATCTTCATTCCTTGTGCAACGTGGCTCAAATTTCCGCGTTTCTAGTTATGGTGGTTTCCTCGAAGCTGTAGTCGGTGGCTCGCCATCGGCCAATACCAATAACCCCGGTCTCCTGAGACTAGTAGAGGGTCTCGTATTTCCCGTCGGTTTGACTCTCATTGTCCTGACGGGGATGGAGCTTTTGACATCGGATATGATGATCATCGAATTGGGAGTCTTCAAGCGACGAATTCCTTGGTGGGGGATCCCGTACAATTGGGTTGTCGTCTGTAAGTCCGGAATTCACTTCGGAAAAGTCATGTCCTTACCCTAAGCGCATGACAGTCTGCGGCAATCTCGCGGGATCTCTTTTCTTCGCCGCCATTCTTGTGAAATACACAGGATTGGTGACGGAGCCTATCAACACGTTCATCACAAATGCCGCCAATTCTCGCGGCTCGCTACCCTGGCATCAAGTATTCTTGAGAGGTATTGGGTGTAACATCATGGTAGGCGTCGATGGCTATACATTCGGAGGTTTTCCTCACTTGTTTTCGCGATTACAGGTCTGCCTCGCTGTCTATGTTGCCACCCAAGCAGCAGACGTCATTAGCAAGATCGCGGGCATCTACATGACGCTCTCTGTATTTGTAGTACTGCAGATGGAACACGTAGTGGCGGACATGTTCTTGATTCCAATGTGAGACGGCAAGGCCGTTTCCCAGACATCATCGCTGAATTTTCTCCATCTTCGCAGGGGCATGTTGCTGGGTGCGGGTCCAAGTGTCGGCAAATATATCTGGCTCGACGTCATCGGAGCTCTCGTAGGCAACATCGTTGGTGGTTCCCTCGTGGCTCTTTCTCTATATTGGATATACCTTCACGGAAGCCTCACGCCCGGAAAAGTAACGGACAAAGAGAAGGGACCCGACAGTGATTCTCAGCATACGATCGCGCCTCATCAGGGTCCGAACGCTTGGGGCAGCGGTGATCATTTCAACTAGACTACCGTTTCGAATTCACTGGGTGACTACATGTCTTTCAGGCTGTTTGTATCTATAGCTATCGTCGCACACTGTATCACACAAACCGCATATGTTGCATTACAATTGTATTGACGCTCATCACGCTGAATCGCCTCGTAGGGTCAACATGACAAGCTCAAAGCGCGACCGATGTCTTCGGGAAGCGACCGAAGAGGCTATGCAGACATGCGCCCCCGTCAGTGCCCCATCTTTGAGAGAGTATGGAGAAGTGTTAAGCTTGTCTGCGTTTCCTTCCGTTAAGGTCCACTTCAGGTCTACTTACGACCCTGTAGCAATATCTTGAATGGCCCGGAGGAATTCGGCCTAACAGCAAAAATCACATTTAGGTTCTCGACTGAATTTGACGACATCACAAGCCTTACCGAGCTTTGCACCGCCTCCCAGTGCGCAATTACATAATCCTCAATGGTGAGGTGCAAGTCCTGAAATCTATAGGACGCCAGCAGTAGTGAAGGAGAAGTTTCGGGCTTCAAGTGAGTCAGGAGGTGATTCTGAGCTAGTCGGGAGAGTTCATTTAGCTGGTAACGGTGGGCGAGAGCGTAGATTGCAAATGCTGAAGCTGGCGGCAATTGCTCGGCAGGATGTGCATGCGGGTCCAATACAGGCCTGGAGCGGACAGAAGATGTAGTCTGGGGCGTCGTCGGAGAGCTTCTTGTTCTCGAGAGCATGGCCGTCTGTAGCGTAGCTGAGCTCGATGCTGAAGATGGTCTTGTTCGGGTACTGGATTCCATCACCTTGCCTTCTGGGCTCTCTGTGTTGAACGCTCCTGTCTTGACCTGTGGGGTAGGCGATACAGCTGCAGCCGAGGTAACGCTCTGCGCCGACTTTGCCGACGCGTGCGACCGGGTACTGTCCTCTGGACTTCGATCGCTCATCCTAGGCAACGTTGGTGTACGGACCACTTTCATCGTTCCCTCTTGATCGACAGCAACACTTCGCCAAGACCATGGATCGCCGAGGTTTATACCCAAGATAAGCTCTTGAGCCACGTCGGAGTCGAGACTATCATATTCCAGTACGTCTTCTTCGTCCTTGAAATCCAACTCGCCAGTATACAGAAAATGAAGAAACCAATACATAGTCGCAAAGTCAACATCAAGGCAAGTGACTTTGTGAGTGCAACGTTCCATCAAGCTCGCTGCCGCTTGACGGGCAGATCCGGCTGCTGGGGACTCGGTGGAAGAGAAATGGATCCAGTCCGACAAGTATTCGCATCTCTGCTTGATGATACTAGAGTGCGCGTACAGAACTCGTCTGCGGTAGCGAACACTAACCAAAGGTGATGTCGGAGGCCCCTGTCTGTTGTCCGAGATGGCATAGTAAGGCGCCTCTCGCTCCAAGCATATCAGTTGTATATCTCCCGTATTGGCGTCATCCAGCAGAGATTTCAAACCGGTCAACAGATTTCTGCAAGATGGAAGCTTTGCTCAGTCATTCGCGACAAGATGGACATAATTCAGAGACATACTTGTCTACTAGCCTCTTCTCCCTGCTATTTAAAGTCGACGGAAAGGTCGCCGGTGTTTGCAAACGCAGAACGAGAGTAAAGCAATCGCGCTGGCCAATGGTTTGGTCTTGCAAGAGTTCAGATATCGGCGGGAGCTTCGCCTCTGTCCGGTGGAAAGTCAGCGCTCAGCATGCACCGGGATCCGGAAAGCGCACCCCAGAATGTGAAATCGTCAGTAAAGACAAATGTTTCTTGCGTGCTCCATAACCAGCGATCTTGCCCTTCCTGCGGTCCAGGCGCGACATTGTTCGGCTTGATGCCCAAAAAGATGTCGGCGGATATTGGATGGTCACTCCTGAGTTCCTCGCAACTTGCTGCCATATGAGCCGGAGCGACATACGTCGTGAAGTGAAGCGAGGAAGAAAGTTCCTGCCGATGGCCTGTTCTGTGCTCGAGGCTCAGCTCCTCCAGGAGGCTCTCAGCGTCCCTTGACTGCAGCATCGATTGCGGACTGAGGACTGGGCAGAATTCAGAACAGATTTAGCTTCAGAGAGCTGTACAACAGATAGCATGACCTTACCAACGTCGATTCGAAATTTTGTATCTGGGATCACCTTTCCCAATAATGCCGACCGTTCCAAATTCGGCGCCGCTGACGATTCCTGTAATAGATCCGAAAGATTACGACAGCACCATTCGACGTGCTACTCGCGAAGATGCAGAACTTAGTCAGCCAATGATAACATTAAGAAATATCACTAACATTCGTCGTCCAATTCTGGAAATCAGCCCATTCTTCTGTCCTCTGCTGAGCCAATGTACTTTGTTGCCCCAATCGCCCTTCAGACTCAGTTCCAAAGCTCGAGAAACTCGGAAGACGCATCAACCGATCATACTCCCTTTCTCTGGCTGCTATCCTCGAGGCCCATCGACGAGGTGTCATTTGTGAAGGTAAACCGGTATCTCGGAGAGGACGAGGAGGTGTTTCCGGTAACCTAGACGGAAAGCCAGTAATACGGCGGTTTAAGATAGGAGAGGCCGCCGGAGAAGACGTGGCCGAGTCTGGTTCAAGGTTGCCGAATCTTCGGTACTGCGTTCTCGGCCGAGGTGGCGTTGCGGGCGGAGGCGGATCCATGGCTGTGAGTGAACACCTTGGCCCAACTGTGGTACCTTTACGGTTGACGATGCTGACGCTGTTGTTTACGACCCAGATAAGCTTTTGAACGTCCTTTGCAATGCCTGCCTACTAACGAGATCGCCGGTTTGCTTCCGCTCATGCGAGCAACGGCGTTTAGATCACCGTTGAAGCAGAGACCTATTCGCCACCCGCGATACTCTGCTCGACTCAAGGATCAAGGGCATGTCATTTCAACTGGGTCGATTGCATGTATCTAGGACTATCGTAGGAATATCGGCACATACAAAGAAGAACTGTACGTTTCTCATGCAAGAAGGTTGATTCATACAATCGTCACACTTGAAAAGCCATACATGCCGGTTTCAGACGAGGAAAGGGTTCAAACACAAAACCAACGGTCAAGGAATTACCACTCGTCATCGGCTACTGGTCTCGCTCGTCGCTGCCGGCTTCACCTCTGACATTGTCATTGACCGCATCATCAATGCGCTCAGCATCGGCCGCGTCCACGTTGCCATTCGGCGACGCGCTTCGACCGCCCCGACGACTGCCCACAGGCGACCTCGAACGTCGTCGTTCATCGCCACGAGCGGGGGATCTGGATCGCCGACGATCGTCTCGATCGTCTCGTGGATCACCACGTCGGCCGTAGGGAGATGGACTGCGTCGGGACGACGGCGGCGGGCTTCGGCCTCGGGAGCTTCCGTAGCCACCGCCGTAGCCTGAACGTCGATCGTCTCGGTACCTATACGATGATGAGGATCGAAAATGAGAACGATGACGCCTTCATTAGACAAGATTAACTCACGGAGCACCACCGCCTCTCTCGTATCGCCAGTTCTGACTGGGAGGTCGCTTGGCCCACTGAATGCTAATGCGGCGTCCATCAATAGGTTTGCCGTGCCTGATGACGGGAATTTTAATAAGATTATGGCATACAAAAGTCAGAGGTCGATACTTACATCTCGTAGTAAGCGTCCTCGGCATCACGAGGGTCTCGGAATTCGACAAAGGCGAAAGCTGAAGTCGTGATAAGGGGAGTCGAGGAATTCGAGTAAGCGCTCCTATTCGTTCGTTTCGGGAAGATCGAGATTTCGTATATGCGAATCGACAATCGTGCGCGGGACCGGCATGCCGAATCGAAAACCCGAACAATTCGCATATGTTTCGCATCTCCGCCCTACGTTCGATTATTGCGTGTTGCCAATCGGGGAAAGGGTTTGAGAAGATCGGGCTTTCTCGCTCGGATGAGCGATCGGAATTGTGATGCGGCTCGGAGAGACGGCTCGGATCGTGCTTTCATCGCCTAAGAACGTTCTTGACGAAGCGTTACGACTCCTGTCGCCCGAGCCTATCCACACAGAACAATATGAAGCTATCCAAGTATTCCACACACTTACGGGTAGACTGTGCGGTCTTCAACGCAGGGATATCGCATCGTACAAGTCGTCCGTATCTGTCATTAACGATGAAATCAGACACGAAGAAGGGGCGATGTGGAGAGAGCGCACTCACCTCTCGAATTCGTAAGCGAGATCTCGAGCTCGAAGATCAATGGGGAAACCAGAGACGTGAAGAACACTGGAGACGCAGCAGATGTACAATACCTTAGTCACATTCAGGGGGGCGGAGATGTTAGGTGACTTACCACTTGGGACCGTCGAAAGACTGGGAAAACGTGAAGGCGATAACGCGTCAGTCGAGCATCCTCGCGCCCGTTCCGAGGAAGGGGCTCACCATTTTGGATGCAATCGATAAAGCTCTGCGGCTGTAAGACAAGATTCAGAACAGAAATGTGCTTTGCAAAATTTGGCAAGTGGAGATAGCGACGACCGCTTCAACATGGAGGAGCTATTCGTCACCACACGAAGCGAGGTCGTCGATCGGTGGCGGATGCGAGTATCTTTTCCGCGACGCGCTTTTGTTCGCTGGCTGCGCTTATGGCCCACCCACCTGGTCAAGGGAAAGCAATCTCGTCAGAGATTCCAAGCCGGTGTGCGGACCTGTGCCATACAAAGACGTGCTAGTCCCAGCAATCCTTCCGGACGCACAGGTATAGGACGACTGGCAGCGACCTCTCACGAAGAAAAGACAGACAAAATGGACAAGCTTACTGCTCCGCACGAGGCGGTCAACACTTTGGCGGACAAGGTTCAGAAGATTGAGATCGATCAGTCCAAGTTGACTGCGTTGAGCCCTGAGGTCATCAGCAGACAGGCAACTGTGAGCCCATGCATAGGAATGCCCAGTGGAAAGTGTACTGAACAAATTTTCTCGGCAAATAGATCAACATCGGTAAGCAGAATTAGAAAGGCAATGGGGGCTGGTATGGGGCTTAGCTGGAAATATCGGATGAATAGGTACTATTGGTCACGTAGCTCACGGAAAGTCAACCGTAAGCAGACATTTCTGGGCAGTCTAATCCGTTGACTCATACTGATATATTGCTACAGGTCGTTAAAGCCATCTCAGGAGTCCAAACCGTTCGTTTCAAGAACGAATTGGAGCGAAACATCACCATCAAGCTGGGTTATGCCAACGCCAAGGTGCGACTCATGCTGGATATCACATGTATCATAAGATTGACGGAGTTGTCTACTTCTGCAGATCTACAAATGTGACAACGAAGCATGTCCGCGACCGGGGAATTACAAGTCGTACAGGTCGGATATGGAGCCGCACCCGAAGTGTGAGCGATCAGGTTGTGGTGGTACTATGGTGTTGCAGAGGTACGGCGACCTTGATTTGTGGTGGGCTTCGCTTCGGCTAATGACTTCCTCACCAACAGACACGTCTCGTTCGTCGATTGTCCCGGACACGACATTTTGATGGCAACCATGTTGACGGGTGCCGCCGTCATGGATGCCGCCCTTTTGTTGATCGCCGGAAACGAATCGTGTCCCCAGCCGCAGACATCAGAACATTTGGCTGCCGTCGAAATCATGAAATTGAGGAATATCTTGATCTTGCAGAACAAGGTTGATTTGGTTCGGGAGAGCGAGGCGTTGCAGCAGCAGAAAGATATTGCCAAGTTCATCGAGGGTGAGTTCATCATGATCGACTGGCGTCCGTATAATACTCAGTCATTCTCCAGCCACCGTTGCTAAGGACGCGCCTGTCATTCCGATTTCCGCCCAGCTGAAGTACAACATCGATGCCGTCAACGAGTACATCTGCACCAAAATTCCGGTACCCAAGCACGACTTTGAGGCCGACCCGCGACTCATTGTCATTCGATCATTCGATGTCAACAAGCCCGGTTCAACAGTTGACGAGCTCAAGGGAGGTGTTGCCGGTGGAAGTATCCTGAGTGGTGTGTTCAAGGTCGGACAGGAAGTCGAGATCCGTCCAGGAAAGGTCTTCACCGACCAGACCGGAAAGTTCATTTGTCAACCGCTCAAGACGCGAATCGTCTCGCTGTTCGCCGAAGGCAACGACCTGCAATTCGCCGTTCCTGGTGGTCTGATCGGTGTTGGAACATTGATCGACCCGATCTTGTGCAAGGGTGACAAGCTGTTGGGTAACGTCATGACCGCGGTTGGCAAGGGCGCGGATATCTACGTCGAATTGGAAATCAGCTGTGAGTGGATATGGTACGATCTTGTCAAAATTACAGCGTTTACATTGTCGGAACAGTCTTCTTGCTCAGACGGCTGTTGGGTGTCAAGGCTCAGGCAGACAAGAAGGCCGCCAAGGTCAGTAAAAGACAATTTGTAGCTCTCAGGATACGCAAGCTGACTTCACGCACTGCAGGTCCAAAAACTAACTGCCGGAGAACAGCTGTTCGTTAACGTCGGTGCTTCTCAAGTTGGTGGACGAGTTTTGGCTGTCAAGGGCGATTTGGCGAAGATTGCCTTGACCGCTCCTGCATGCGCGCAAGCCGGTGACAAGGTCGCCTTGTCCAGACGTATAGACAAGCATTGGCGTTTGGTCGGTAGGTACCTGCTACGCTTTTCATGGACTTGGGCTGATTCCGGTGTCTCTTCTCGCAGGATGGGGAGAGGTCGTGCGTGGTACCTTGGCCGAAGTCCAGGATGAATAGTCAGGATTTTCCTTTTTTGTATCGTATATATCACGATGTCATTCCTACAGCGCACCGGACGCCTCGCCTAATAGACGGCTCCACAAGATCCTCGAAGATTCGAATGGTTTCAGGTAAGAAGCCGCTCTTTTCGGAAAGTCAAGTCACACCCGGCATGCCTTTACATAAATGCCATCAAGCTCTATGGTACGCGTAACGAATGACGAAGAGGCATTTTGTTTTGCTCTCAGGCCTTCTTCGCTTTTGATTTCCACCATTTTCCAACCTTGGCCGCGGCATAGCGAAGACTCTTCCGCAGTCCAGCAGTCAAAAGACCCTTCAAGCTTTGAGTAGTCGCTGGACCTTTGATGATCGCCCGTAATTCTGCAGAAGGACCTGTGAGCCAGAGTTCGCAACAGCTTTGTCGAATCTTGCGACCCACCTTGATCGAGGACTTTGCGCAAGTCCGATTCTGCGTTGGCTTTTCTCCAGAACTGTATTTCCTCCAAACCCTTTTCCGTAGGCGGATCCCCGGGCCTTATCAGTTTCGTCTCAAACCTCTGAGTAAAGACACGCTCGAGCCCCTTCTTCAGGTTGCGAGGAAGCTTCTTTAGCAGTTGAGCGCGATATTCTGGTTCGACATTTTGCTGGAAGATGGCGAACACAGACTTAGCTTTTGACTGATCGATGAAAGCAGGTTCTTACATACCCGAAGTCTCCCTGAGCCATCTGACTTGCCAAGCCCCATAGCCGTCCACACTGCCTCATCGCCAGAAAGACCGGCTGTGTCCATCGCTCCAGAAGCCGGCGAGACACCCTTGATCTCTCTTAGCAGCTTGAAGTAGAGCCCTCGGAAGCGATGAATTTGCGGTCGGACAATATTTTTGACCTTTTCTGGATTTTCCGCGCCGGGAATCGCCATCCGTGGATCACCTGTAAGCCCAAAATTCCTCAATATTCGCTGCCGATACAAACAAAAAAGCTTACCAGCATAACTGATACCGGCCACCTGTTCCCACAGCTCGACCTCTGTGAATTCTTCCGGCAACATCAAGAGCGCGACTCTCAGCGCGGAAACGAGGTTGATCTGATTGGCCAGAAGAATTCTGGCATCAGGTCGAATGATGCGTACTGGCTTATGCATTCGCCCTGCCACGTAGAGTGTCGACCAGTCCATCATGTCTTCGCAGAGGGCGTCTGTGGAGATGACGCCGTATTTGATAAGCTGTAGCAAGCGGTTCAATTATCCAGAGTTTCATGAGGTTGGCCATTTGCTTACTTGTCCATCCACATCCACCATGGTTGCATACCAAAGCCCAGCTCCCCACTCTTGTACTTTGGTGATGTAATCGCTCCCGAGCCATCTAGCGAGGGCAGGATAATGCGAAGGGTTATGTTGCAGGTTCACGGCATGGAAGTGCGAAGGATAGGATGTCGCAAATATGAAGTCGATCATGGGTTTTGGCTTGTAGAAATAGGCTATTAGCGCAACTTATGCTTGACTGCCTTGGATGACTCACTGCATTCGGATCATATCCATCCTGCCCAAACACTCCGCTGCCATACGCCACGGCCCATCTGACATTCCTAAACCGACTAACGATCTGCTCCAACAGTTTCCGAGTTTCATCTGCAACGGCGACTTCCTGATCTCGTCCAAACTTCTTGGGGAGGTGGACTGCGGGAACTTCTGATCTCCGACCCAGTGGTTGCGAGAAATGGGCACGCTGCCGCTGTAGCGAGGAAATGGACTTTGAAGGATCCTTCACTCGTTCGGCAGCTGCTTCTTCCAAAGCCGAAGTGGAGATGTGAGGTTCGGATTTGGAAGAGCTCGCTTCCTGCTGCAGCAGCCGTACGAAGCCATAGTTTGCTCCCCTTTGTATAGGCAGGGGAGCAAGAATGGCTCGTGTGACAGGCTGTCCGGAAGAACATTAGCTGACGAGCCGGATGGCTGTTGCTTTGAACTCGACGCACCCGGAGAAACATGGAGGATTATGTATATGATTGGCGACAATCAAGCGAGGCTATACGGAAGGCATTTGTGGATCACCAGATGTCAGAGACCAAACATGATCCTATACCCGCTCACGACTACTGATCTTGGTGCTTGAATAACTCCCCAATCTGGCGTCATCAAGATCAAGCGCGCGGACTATTTCGGGATGTCCGCAACGCCCGAGAACATTACCGAAGTACTTGCCGTACTCTTTAGCTTTCGATCCGACCGACTTGGTCCGATTGTTCATTTGTAAACTTGGGGCTGTAAGAGATACACAGCGAAGGTCTTCTGAGATACAACTGGGCAGAAACGTAGTCGTCCATATTCAATCATGTGCGCCTGGCACCAGGACGACGTCTGATGGTCTGATCCAAAGTCCGCACTTTCTGTTACTTGCTGGATCCTGTCCAGTAGAAACCCAACTTGTCTCTTGGTTTGACGTGAAGCTCTTAGTCCCATCCCATGTGCTTTCCAGTGTTGATGATGCTCTACGCGAGCTGGTCATACTGCTGCCTCGAAGCCGCGAGCCGAACGTTCTCGCGTCGAAAGCAGAAGGGCCGGCGGGCCGTCCCAGAGACGACATTGATCGAAATCGTCCCGACACATCCCTGTTACTTTCAAAAGGGGAGCCGAACGGGGATATCGGTCGGGAGAAAGACCCTTGCGACAAAGCTGGACTTGCCGACACAGCCTGATGGATCTTGTAATATCGTATACCGTCCCAGCTGCCGTCGTGCAATCCGCTAGCAAGGAGCGGTTCGTCAGGGTCCTGGCGGACGCCAGTTCGAAAGCGGCCCAAGGAAGCGAGCGTGATCTCAACGCCGATCCATTCACCGGGCTTTCCAGATACTTGGCCAATGTATCTGCAGACGGCCTTGAGACGACTTCGAGAAGAGGACGGAGGAGCTGTAGTCGTGCCTGGGTCCATGAACGTCGGCGTGACATATATCACACAGGGAATACCAATGGCCAAGGATGCACCTTTGGACTTGTCGTATGGTGCGCACTTGTCATCTTCGTCCGCCATCTGGGAATTCGTGACTGATATCGAAGGGATTCTCGGCGGCGGATCGAAAGCGGATGCAGGATGATACTTGGTGCTCGGGCTGGGGCTAGCCACTGGAGATGTAGCAACTTTGCAGCGCAGAGATGCTTGCGCGGGAAGAGTGATACCCAGGCCTAGGCCATACCTTCCTTCTTGTGGAGGAAGTATTCGATCAGAGGTTTCTTTCGTGGTCTCGGCGGCTATCGGTCGTAAGCTAACTGATCTCGCCACCTCGCTACCTGGATCCTGAACGGACCTGATCTCCTCTGAATGAGAATCAGTCCGTGTTAGGAGACTATTGGTATCGCTTGGGAGACTTGGCTTCGGGCTGAGACTGTGTCTCTTTTCCACAAGTTTCAGCGGTCGCAGAGCTCTCGGCGGCGTCGGTTCAAGCGCAATTTCAGCGGATCCAGATATTTGCGTTGCTGGTGGGTTACCGTTCGAATCTTGCACAGGATTATTGTCCGTACGGTTTCCGTTATTATCTCTGAAGTCTGCTCGAATTGCCTCGGGCGTCTCGACTGTAGATTCTTTTGCGGTGGCTTCAGTCGTAAAGACCATTGATTTTTCTTCAGGCGGGCCAAATACCGGGGTTGACCCAGCCAGTCCATCTGGACCCTTCGGTGCTACTTGTATTCCAGGCACGCCACTCCTTGCTTTTGAAACTGTATTGACCTTCGATCTCGCCGCAAAGCCCTGATTCGTGCCGCTTTGCTCCTCAATGCTTGTGATCCTCGAAGCCACAGATGTTCGAGCCGATATCGATGGCAATGGTTTCTTCCCCTTGGACGTGTCCGTCGATTGTTGTCCGACAGTGCGACGTTCGGGGTCCGCAACGAAAACCTTTCTGTTTGAAGTGAGGACCCTAGACGCTGAATCCGCCACTGCTTTAGCGGAAGTGTTTCGCACAGCTGCAGCTGAGGCGAATTTGCAAGGCTCAGCAGAAGATGTGCCGATTATCTTTCGTTCTGCCAATGCCGATGCCTTTGCCGACGGAACGCGAGAGACTGATGAGGCAGCATTCTGAACAGGCTGTACCGCAAGCCGGCGCAAGGAAGTTGTCGACCCGGTCCTGGCCGTTGAAGGCAGTCCTGGCGTTACAGCCTTATTTGTTAGCAGGGTTCCTTTTTGACGTGAAGCGGCGGCGGGCGCAATCCCTGTCGCCGAGACTGCGCGGGATTCCGATGACACCGAGGTCGAACGTGCTGGCCGCAGTCGAGAGTTTGCCATGACGCTAGCGGTAGCCGCAGCAGCAGCGGTGTTGGGAAGTCCTGTCGCACTCACAGTGCGTGTCGCCGATCGCGACACTGACGTGACATTCGCAGAAAGCGTACGCGGAGCAGACAATGGGGCAGACACGGTGTTTCGTCCGCGTGTCGGAGTGCCTGCAGTCGAAAGCGTACCGCCAACCCGATGCAAGCTGGACGTAGATTCTCTTGTAGCCAGTCTGCTCCCTACGGTATTGCGTGTACGTGGCGTACTGCCAAGTGTGTGAGCACTTCTTTCCGGGGCAGAACCCAATGTACGATTAGCGCGACGAGCTGTCGCACTATTGCCCGTCGACTGTGACACTTGAGTGTCAAAGGAAGCGACTGAGGCGCTTGCGGCAGTCACAGCGCTTCCAGCGCGACGAGGAGTAGAAGAAGGCGGACGATTGCGCAGCGGCGGCGTTTTGGGCCTGAGCAGGTCCATGTGCAGAGCGGGGAGAGCTGAAAAAAGGAAAAAAAAGTATCGAAAAGGGTCAATTACATGCCCGTACGGCACACCGCATATCCATACCTTCACAGATTTGTTTCAATGTCGATTCGCGCAGATCATCGAAAGCGCCGACTTCTCTTATTTGCATCAATCTACGTCTGATAACTGCCAACACTTCGCTCTGGGTTTTTTCTACCACTTCACGTCCACTTAAACCGGCACGCAGGATAGGTATGTTTTCCGCGTTCCTAGCTTCGAGAAGCTCGGTTTGAATAATCTACAGGCAGACAGAATGAGCGTTGTACGGTGTTCGTGTGCTTCAAAGACATGCCTCATAGATCCTTGGAGCATGCTGGCAGAATTCTGCCTTTCTGACCGCCTCTTCGAGTTCCTGCATGATGAGGTCGCGCATCGATCTGTCCATAATTTCGTCCTTGATAAGGCCCAGAAAATCAGGCTCCCGTACCACCCCTTGAAAGTTCTCCACCAGCCTCTGCCTGACTGAAGCTCGGATGGTCTCTAACATGTCCTGCAGAATATCCATCGATTCTGCCTTCTCCGAATTGGCCTGATTTTGCGCCATGGTGATTTTTCGGTATGTAGTCACGACTTTGCTCACAGATATTTGATTGCAAATTCCGACGATGAGTTCATCTTGAATGCTCTCGTCAAGATTTGCGAGATCCTTGTTCCAGCAATCGCTCCATCCGCCCTGTAATAGGTATTGCATAGCGTCTTCTTTCAGTCGTGCCGCTTGCACATCTGGAGCGACCGCAAATCGAAGGACCTTCGGTATCCGCTTGACGCATTTCTTGCAATTGCAACCGCCCATTTCCTTTCCGAGAACGATTCTCGGATAGCACACGCCGTGGCAAATGTCTTCACGAATAAATGCCTCCACCTCTGCGACGAGAGGATCGATTTCGAGAAACATGGCACACTTCATGACGGAGAATGCCGTAATAAGGTCGAGCGTACGATGAGCAAAGGCAAGCGTCCCCGAGTATAGGTATCCCAGGATGAAGTACATTGCAAGCGGCGTAAAAGGCGGGGATGGCAATACGATCTCCGGAATGTCAAGTGGTGCCGGTGTGGAACCATGCTGACTTGCGGCAGGATGGGTCTGGAAGGCACCGCTGTTCAAGAGCACTTGATGAAGATACGGTGATCTTGAGCACAGAATGAACCTGTGAGCGGAGAATATCCGTCCGTCCTCCTCTTGCACGCCTTCCAAGTCAAATTCCCTGTCATCGGTAGCTAATGATGATTGGCCGGGCCTGCTAGATCGCATCGACGATACAGATGTAACTTTCGATATCGCGGCTGCATTCGATCGGAAGGCAGAGTGTGCCCGCGCCTTTGCCTGAGGTACGGCATCCGTAAGAATGTCGATCCTGATCTTGACGTCAACGTATAGTCTACTTCTCCACATGTAGGTGAGGTCCTGCGCGATGGAACAATTCCGTTAGGGTTTGCAAAACGCGTTACTAAAACGACGCGCACCTGTGAAAGTTTATTGCGCTGAAGAATCAACTGTTTGCGCTCCATCGCATCTGTTCCGTCCGCTGCTTTTGCCCGAATCAAACCAATCTCTGCTGGTATTCCGTCATTCAGCAGGTTTGGATCAAACGAGCCGTCAGGTTCAGCAACATTGACCGAAGATGATGACGCCTTTGATCCAAAATCGAAGGATACTCCGTGTCCAGTGTAAAGCCATTCCAACGCCTGTTTTAGCAACTCCGGAGTATTTTGATCTGACAACAACGTTCTGCCTTCGCCATCGACGTCGGTTTGTCCTCGACGCCCGGATAAGGTCGAGGGCGAATTGGAAACACGAGAAGCCGGATGTATCTCTATAACAGATAGTCTGGACGATGACCGACGGCGATCCCCTGCGACTGAAGCGGAATCAGCCGCTGACGATGGCGAGAGAATAGAGGCGGCATTCGACGGACTGGATCCAGCTGTAATAGTGAAAAAGCGGTCCTTGAATGCTCTGGAAGCACGAACGTAGATGATTGCCTTGTGTGCAAAGATGCTGTCTCCTGACAAAGACGGTGTGATAGCATCAGCCGATTTTGACAGAAGCATTGCATCCATGTCTTTGACATCCATAGCTCCATTGCTGTCCTTAAGCACCTCCGTATCGTGTTCAAATTCGGCAAAACAGGAAGCAGGGATCCATTTGACGTCCGCGAAGCGCTCTCTCGTATGCTCGTACAAGCCCTGAAGATCGCTAGCCCATATTGCTTTTGATTGCTCGCGGGCCTGATGCAGCGCGATCGGCGGTAAAGTTTGTTGCATCGTGTCATCTTTGAAGAGATCCCGTGTCATTGGATCACGCTAGATAACTTGCATGAAATCGGACTGATGATGCGGAGGGGACAAAGGCGACGGCGTGACTGGCTTGGTCGCAAGACCCCGTCGATGGCGTATAGCTCGCTTCAGCGGCCCAATGGCGGTCCAATCAGCAGGCGACTGGCAGTCCCGTCAATCAGCATCGAGACAGAGGCTATCTCAAATCGTATGTGGGCGATGTCGTTCAAGATGAGCAGTTGAAGGGGTGGCGACAGGCCATCAATCTAGACGTTACATACTGGACTTGACCTCAAGCTCATCGGAGACATTGAGGGTTCAGAGTAGAGTGAGACACACACAATGTAAACAAACGGGACACGTCATGATACCGGGGGTGGCGAGTCTGCCGATAAGTCGTAATCTCATTTGCACCTTTTGTGACGGCTCTGGCATTCCATGTTACTCGCATTCCATGTTACTCGAGTACGAAGCAGAAAGATTCCTCTAAACACATAGCATCTTCGACAATGAAGCCTTCATCAGCGCGATATATCCTTGAACGTATAGGTGGAAGGAATCTCTGTTCTGACTTTTCTTAGGAAAGGCTCTAGGCGTCTTGTGATCAGAAGACCGCATTAAAGGTCATGATTCGCTGGTTTACGGCATTTCGTGCGTCCCGAGTGATGAAACATGGTCATCGGCAAAATCTGCAGAACATGTAGCGTCGTCATGTCCATGTTCTCCACAAGCGCTCTGCCTATCATCACTATGCTTTGTTCTTTTTCATTGCTGCGATTCGCTGAGATAATGAAAATCGACATCAGAAATTGGCACTCATTGCTTGTTGCGAAGCTTACAGCTTTTCGCTCCTCTCGTCTTCTGGCCATCTCTTTCTCCTTGTCCTCCTTGGACAAGCCAGCGAGGCTGATATTCGCCGAAGATGGCTTGTCATCCACTGCCACAGAGCTGCCACCATTCTGCCAGTCAGTTTCTTTCGGTGGTGCCCAATCTTGATTGCCCGTTGGCGTCTTCGACGCGGAAGAGAATACAAATGGTAACACCGGTTTCGCTACGGCGGGTTTCGATATGGCAGCAGCGGAAGATTGTTTCGGTTGCGGGACGCTAGTACTCGTCACTACTGGCGTCGGTACGGCCCAAGGATCGTCTAGCAGGTGCTGATAAGCCTTCTGGCTGTTGTCATCTGATTACACGTACCTGGCATAGCGCTTGTCTTTGTTCGCTGAGAAGATTGAGATATCCGAGGCTCTGAATTCTGTGCTCTAGATCCTGAAATTAAAGGTACCGGAGCTTCTTCAAACGCGCCTAGATGACCAAAAAATGGTCAGCTGGAGCAACAGGAATACGACATCGACTCACTCCAATCATCCCCGTCAGCGTTTACGTCCATTAGATCATTAGAGCCCCACGCGTTGGCGACTTCGTCGCCATCTTCCTCGAATTCTCCCGCCAAAGTATCCACTAAAGAAGTCGATCCGGCCGCATTTCCCGCCTGACGAGCATGGCTAGCGGATCCCCCGAGCTGCATTCCTCCAGCTTTCCTTGCGGGCGGCAAACGTGTCGCCTGACTCGGTGTTGCTGATCTCGAGGGAATGGTCGAACCGGACTGCCCATTCGACTGGAATATGTCGCTGGAACTGCGCTGCGCCGAAAGCGGTTGCTGTACTTGCGTTGGTGTGGCGGATAGAGTGGTATGAACTTCCGATACCGGCAACTGCTTGCCGAGGGACGCAATGGCCCACCCCGCAAGCGCACCGGCCGCACCGGTGGCAGAGTGTACCAGACCATTACCAGAGGCGCCATTGCCGCCATTAGCCATGGTTGTCGTTGAAGGACCGTATGCCTGGCCATTCGAAGCATTCTCGGGAATAACAGTATCGGGCTAGCCGCAGCCTTTCAGTCGAAGATCGCCGTAAACATGGCTGACCACTCACCATGGACTCTGCTGCAGCCTCCAGTTTTGCCATAAACATTTGCATCGCCTTGAAAGCTTGATCTCGAACCAGTCTGTCGTCGCTGTTAGGTCCATACTATCGAACAGATATCTAACGCAGACTTACTTTTCCCTGTCAACCAAGGTAAAAGACATATTTGGCACTACCTTGCCTGCAAGGTCGTCCTTGTCGTAAAATTCTATCGTCGCCATTAGGGCCATCAACCCGGCAACTCGGGCATGAACGAAAGAGTCTTTAAGGCTTCTAGCGAATGCTGCGACTAAGACCTTTTTCTTCGTGTTTGGTCCTAGCAAAGGAGCGAGTCGCCCGAGGAGGATGCAGGTGTTTGTACGGATTGAGGGTTCCGGGTCGACTTGCATCTTTGCCAGAAGTCGAAGAAGATCGTTATTAAGCAGTCGGTCGGACAGCTGTTGCGGCGGACATCAGATCAACGCAGTGAGCGACCCGGTTGTACAAACTCACCTTTGGAGCGATGATGGGAATGGCTTTCACCGTCGCTTCTCGTATAACGGCTACAGTGTCCGCAAATCCGGTGATCTTCACGCTGTGATCAGCGGCATGTATGCAGAAAGCCCGGTTCCTGCTTACCAGGTGTGGCCAAACCTTGTCATTGACCATGCCTTTATCCAGCTTGTCACCATACTCTACCAGTCCGTCCAACAACGCCATTCTCGTTCCGCGGTCCGGACTAGCATAGAGCCTGACGACTGGCTCAAGCACCAATTCCTTGTATTTTTCCTCTGGCACGTCTCTCCCAATGGCCAAAACAAGTGGCAAAATCGCACTACTCGGCGCGGAGGGCAGCGACAGGGAATGCAGCAGCGAGGGCAGGATTTTCGAAATCAAAAATGGCGGCGGCAGGGTCGCGATGGATTCCTTGATTCGGCGAAGGAGAGCGCTCTTTTCACCCTCGGACGCAAGTTCAAAGCCTTCTAAGCTATCCACCAATTCCACGAGATTATTGCCGTGCCAGAATCCGACTTGCTCCACTTCCGGGATGAACGACGTTGTTGACAGTCGTGTACGCGGATTTGGGTTCAGCATGCGTTTGTATATCGGGAATAAAGCGCGAGGGATGGAGCCAGAGGTCGCTATCGTTGGAGCCGCCGTCAGATCCGGCAGTGACTGTTGAGGGTTGTAGATGGTGTGGATGAGTAGAGCGAACAGGTACGTGTCCGTTACTGCTGGATCCGAGCTGATTTGGAGGAAGGGTGAGCATGCGTCTTCTCACAATATTGCCCTCGCATACTCTTTCAGAACGGACCATCCTGCCTTCTTCACCTCAGGAGCAATCCTCTCCCCGATTCCTCCGGGCGTAAGACCCACGCCAAGTCCCGCCGCCCAGGCTACCCCCTGGGGATCATCCTTTCCGCTGAGAACCTCAAATCCTGCTAATTTCCACTCGAGGGCTGGCGTAATGAATATTGAGGTCGGGAGAAGGAGGGAGTGGTGCTGGGATAATGGCTGTGCATTCAGGAATGCCAGTGCTGTCTTGCAAGTCGCAGCGAATCATGAGTCTGTGACGCAAAAGGTTTGCAGTGATAGACTTACTCCTATACTTCTGAGGCCCCAAGCTATCCATTCCTCCCGGCCTTTTCTTCTCGATGCTGCATCACCCTTTACAATATTGCCTTCATCCCATTGTTGCAGCACGGCTCCAAGCGAAGTGACGCGTTCCGTGGCAATGTAAATGTGGGTCTCGGTTTCCACCGAATCTATGTACTTGAGACTGAGGACAGACGATCAATCCGGTATTCTGTTAACAAGAAGGGCCACTTACATGTTCGGATGCCGTATTGTCCGCAACTTCTTCAAGGCATTCTTCGCCAACTGGAACAGCGCCCTTCTGTCCTTGCCTCCCGGCTGCTGCGCCGTTACATCAAAAACGAAAAGTGTCAACGGTGTACCATCGTCCTTCTTGACACCGCTCCGGATATCCCAAATGATCTGATTATCGAACGCCGGAGTATTGGTCGGGCCGAGTGAGAGCTTGTCGCCAACCTGGAAGGGAAAGGTGACTCCGGTCGATTGGAGCGCTGCTGTTGCGATATTCCGGAGGATGTTCATGACGCGGGACTGAGCGAACGACACCGGAACAGACCGTGCCGGACAGGGCTCTAGGCTAATGTGGGCTCCAACCGCGAGTCTCAGGAAGAAGAGGCTGCCATGACACTGATGCCGTCAATGATCGACATGTTGATGATTTGGACGGGAAGGTCTTCAAAGCCACGTCATTCTGGTGGAAGTCGAGGCATTCTCTGACAGATTCATTTCTTCGGTAGATTCTTTGATAAATTCGCTTGCTACGCGCTCCCACATCGCCTAGACCCAACCCATGAGAGGCTCTGACACATTCATACAGCGTCGCCCGATGTGCACTCCGGTCAGTCACCCCACCACGGTCACCCCTGCGGTCCTCGCTTGTTTGACTTCATTCGCGTGCGATATTCGGGCGGGCGGATGCAAAAGTCGATAATTTCCCCTGGCGTCGACGTTTATTCATCAGATCAATTGTCTCTTGCAGCCAGACGGAGCTGAACTCTGGCTAGCCTGGCTCACAACCCGCGCCACTGTCCCCAAGACGGTCCAAGTTTTGGTTGAGTCACCAACACCAGTAAGCAGTCCACGAGTTCCCGCCGTGGTGCCGTTCACTGACTGCGTGCTGGCAGCTGCCTAACATGTTGCTCCTTCCTGGACGATCATCCACGACGCCCACTCGGCGCGACGTCCTCTTGTCCTCTTTCCCGTCGAGAGCGTCCGTCACGTCGGTCGACTCGATCTTCCTGCACCTCGTGCAACCGGCATCGGAGGAATCGCTCGCCAAGCTCTCGGCTTCGGAATCAGAGGAACGCAGCATCCTCAACAAGTTGCTCACGTACGGAGATGATTTCTTGTTGGATTCCACCAAGACATGGGTCCAGCGAGTTGTCGCGAGCGGAGGCTTCACACAGCAAGCACAGGCCCAGGAGGCCGATCTCAAGGGCGACCAACACGTTCTCGCCGTCTATGTCTTGCCCCGAGCCGGAACCATCTCGCCTTGGTCATCCAAGGCGACCGATATTGCTCGGATCTGTCGTCTGGGTGATCACGTCGCACGCCTCGAACGCGGTCAAGTCTACCTCGTCCGTTCGAGCAAACCTCTAACGCTGGCCGACTTGGAACCCGTTCTCCCGCAGTTGCACGATCGCATGACTCAGCAAGTCTTGACAGACGTTCCATCCAGCGCGGTCATCTTCCCGCCCATCCCGCCCAAGCCTTCTCCGCTTGTGACGATTCCAATTCTGACAGCTGAAGATCCTCAGGCGCTTCTCAAGGAGGCCAACGTTCGTCTCGGTCTCGCGTTGTCGGAAGAGGAGATCCCGTACTTGATCGACGCCTTCCTTGCTGCCAAGCGAAATCCAACCGATGTCGAGCTGTTCATGTTCGCGCAAGTCAACTCGGAGCATTGTCGACACAAGATCTTCAACGCTGAATGGACGATTGACGGAAACGTCATGGACAAGAGTTTGTTCAGCATGATCAGGAATACGGAAAAGGCAATCGGCTCCAAGGGCACCATTTCTGCCTATGCAGACAACGCCGCCGTTCTAGAGGGCTACACTGCTCCTCGATTCGCCGTCGATGCTTCAAACAATGTCTACCGCGCCAAGGAAGAGCCCATGCCGATCCTCATCAAAGTGGAAACCCACAACCACCCAACTGCCGTCTCGCCTTACCCGGGTGCTGCAACCGGTTCTGGTGGTGAAATCCGAGACGAAGGTGCCGTTGGTCGAGGCTCGAAGCCGAAAGCCGGTCTCGCTGGGTACACCGTATCGGACCTGCTCATTCCGGGTTTCACTCAACCTTGGGAGACCGACGTCGGACGACCGGAACACATTGCGAGCGCTCTCGATATTATGATCGAAGCGCCTCTTGGTGCTGCTGCCTTCAATGATGAATTCGGAAGGCCCGCTCTCGGTGGTTACTGGAGGACCTACATGCAGCAGGTCGAGACGCAATCCGGCGAACAGGAGTACCGCGGATACCACAAGCCGATCATGATTGCCGGTGGATTGGGCAACGTTCGTCCCGCCTTCGCGAAGAAGAGCAAGGTCCGCGTCGGCGCCAAGTTGATCGTACTCGGAGGACCGGGAATGTTGATTGGTCTTGGAGGTGGAGCCGCCAGTTCCATGGCTTCCGGTGCTTCGAGTGCCGACCTCGATTTCGCGTCCGTTCAGCGAGAGAACCCTGAAATGGAGCGACGAGCGCAACAGGTCATCGATGCGTGTGTGGCTCTGGGTGAGAAGAACCCTATTCAATCCATTCACGACGTCGGTGCCGGCGGTCTTTCCAACGCGCTTCCGGAGATCGTACATGACTCGGACCTCGGAGCCGTCTTTGAAATTCGAGATGTCAAGGTTGACGATCCTGGCATGTCCCCGATGGAGATCTGGTGCAACGAGAGTCAGGAGCGCTACGTTCTCGCCGTCTCCCCAGAGGATTTGCCCGTGTTTGAGGCGGTTGCACAACGAGAACGAGCTCCCTATAGTGTGGTCGGCACGGCTACCGAAGAGGAACGGCTGATCGTCACTGATCGATTGCTCGGCGAAAGGCCGATCGATGTCGCAATGTCGGTTCTGTTCGGCAAACCCCCTCGTATGAAGCGAAACGCCACGAGTATCAACCCCAACCGAACTGCTTTCGACTCGACTTTGATGACGTACATCCCGCAGTACGCAAAGGCACCCATCACTTCGCTCATGGCAGAGACCGTCAACCGTGTTCTCCGCCTGCCCGCCGTGGGATCCAAGTCGTTCCTGATCACCATTGGAGACCGAACCATCAGCGGTCTCGTCACTCGGGATCAGATGGTCGGACCCTGGCAGGTACCGGTCGCCGATGTCGCTGTGACGCGATCTTCATACGGATTCGACGTTCTCGTAGGAGAAGCGATGGCTATGGGTGAACGAACGCCGCTGGCGCTTCTCAGCGCGGGCGCTTCCGCCCGAATGGCTGTTGCCGAGTCACTCACCAACTTGGCCGCCGCTTCGCTCGAATCCCTTGAAGTGGTCAAGCTCAGTGCAAACTGGATGTCGGCTGCTTCGCACGAAGGCGAAGGTGCTAAACTTTACGAAGCTGTCAAGGCAATTGGCGAGGAGCTCTGCCCCGCTCTGGGCGTGGGTATTCCCGTTGGCAAGGACAGTATGTCCATGTCGATGAAGTGGCAAGACAAAGAAGGCAAGGGCAAGCAAGTCACAGCCCCTCTTTCCCTCATCATCACCGCTTTCGCGCCCGTCGACAATGTCGAGCGCACGTGGACTCCTCAGCTTCAGACCCTGGAGAGTCACGGGTCGACCTCACTTGTGTTCGTAGACTTGGCGAGAGGCAAACAGCGGCTCGGTGGTTCCGCTCTCGCTCAAACTTTCAAGCAATTGGGTCATGAAGCGCCGGACGTTCAGAGCCCGCAGGATATTAAGGCCTTCTTTGCTGCTATCAAGACGCTCAAGATGCAGCACCCCGACACAGTATTGGCGTATCACGATCGTTCTGACGGCGGTCTTTTCACCACGATCGCCGAGATGGCGTTTGCTGGTAGATGTGGTGTTGACATCTCGGTCGACTCATTGCCTGACTCGTCCGACGCCCTCGCGGCGCTTTTCAACGAGGAGCTCGGTGCGGTATTCCAGGTTCGAGAAGCAGATCTCATGCACTTCTCGGACTCTTTCATCAAGGCTGGATTCCCGACTCAGCACATCCACGTTGTTGGTCGAGTTTTGGGCCGAAAGGACCAGTCAATCAACATTAACCACGGTGGCCAATCCATCTACACATCGACTCGTGGGGCGGTTCAGCAACTGTGGGCAGAGACCTCCTACCGAATGCAAGCGATTCGGGATGACCCCATTGCCGCCAAAGAAGAATTCGACGCCATTCTGGACGACGAAGATACCGGTCTCATCTGTGACTATCAAGCTGGTTTCTTGCCGGATGTCGCAGCAGACGTCGCCAATCGACCCAAGGTTGCCATCTTGCGTGAGCAGGGTGTCAACGGCCAAATCGAGATGGGCTGGTCTTTTGCGGCGGCTGGCTTCGAAGCCGTCGATGTTCACATGTCCGACATCATCTCTGGCAAGGTGTCATTGAGATCCTTCAGCGGTCTCGCCGCATGTGGCGGTTTCTCGTATGGTGACGTACTCGGTGCCGGTAATGGATGGGCGCAATCTGTCCTTTTGAACAGTAACGCACGTTCAGAATTTGAGGCATTCTTCAAGCGGGAAGATGTCTTTGTCCTCGGTGTGTGCAACGGCTGCCAGTTCCTTAGCCAATTGAAGGAAATCATTCCTGGAACCGAGAGCTGGCCTCAATTCAAGGCAAACCGAAGCGGTCGATTCGAAGGCCGAGTGTCTTCTATCAAGGTTACAGAAGCAGCCGCGCAGAATGTTCTGCTAAAGGGGATGGAGGGATCGTCGCTGCCCATCGCCATCGCGCATGGCGAAGGGCGTGTATTGTTCACCGCCGAAGGACAGCAAGAACAGCTCAAGTCAAACGGTTTGGTCGCCGCTCACTACGTCGATTACAAAGGTCAACCTGCGATTAAGTACCCAGCAAACCCGAACGGTAGCCCCGAAGGTATCACCGCCATTTCTACGCCGAATGGTCGGGTCCTCGCCATCATGCCCCATCCCGAGCGAGTGGTTGCTCGCGAGAGCATGAGTTGGTTCCCTGTCGAGGAAGGCAAAACCTGGAATGGAAAGGGCCCTTGGTTCCGATTGTTCCAAAACGCTTATGCTTTTGCCACGTCGCAAAAGTAAATTTGTGAGTTGGCGGGAGGTCTAGAGCGCCTTCGTTCCACATGCTGATCATGACTCTTGGCATGATAGGTAGAGTGAAGGTTCAAATGAGGGGAAACGTCGCAAAAACAGTCATGAAATATCGTTGTGAAAAGGATGAGCATTTGTATAATTGGGTCCTGGTTTATAGATCTAGATGGTCTTGGAGGTGGTTATCTGTACTATTCCGCATATGGGCATATCCGTTAGGCGCGCTTTGCTGGCCATGCGCTCTTGCTCCGAGAGTAGAAAACATACAAAGAATCATCGATGCGCGAAGAGCGAAATCAAAATAATAGGACGAACGCGTACAACGGTCTCAGCACTTCTTCAACCCATAAATAATCATGCTTGACGAGTTCGTGGAGGACCGTATCCACTGCTTTTAACGTTTGCGAATGACCCCGAAGGTTTTCGTATACCAGATGAGATTCCAGTTGCTGAAGCTGGTACCGAAGAACTTGCGCTCCTCGCCGCCCCGCTGGCTACTACACGACAACCAATCAGTTTCATTAACGTGCAGCCAGCTGGATCACGGCTCACCTCTTCCCCGCGTAGTCCCCCGGGTTCCAGACACTGTTGTCCCTCTGGTCCCTCTTCCCATGCCTAAACGACTAACATTTGGTCTCTGCATAGACAAAGCGGAATTGTTCGCAAGAGTCGCAGCACGCTCTTTTGCTTCGCGCTCTCGTTCCCGTTGCTGTTGCAGGTCCAGTTCGCGCTGTCGATTGAGCTCTTCCTCCTGCTGTCGGCGATATTCTTCCTCTATACGCATCCTCTCTTCTTCTTCAGCTAAGCGAGTGTCCTACAAAGTGGGTCAGCATTATCCCGCCAGACTCAATCACAACATATCTTACGTCTGTCAGACCTGTCCATCTCTTGTCCAAGATCAAGCGCTGCGTGTGCTCCGTCTGGCTCAGCAGCGCCACGTATTGGTCGAGCAGTTGAGATGTCTGAGCTGTACGCCTGGCTAGTCTCTATTTGGTGATTCACGCGTTAGTGTTGTGACCATTAAGGATTCCTTCACTTACTTCATTGTGATGCCGGCTCGCTTCTAAAGCATTTGCATAGTTTTCAAACACAGTGTTCATCTTTTTCAACTCGAACAAGGCAGCTTTCAGCCGCTCTTCCCGTTGAGCATCACCAGGGCTGCTCGATGCCCGGCGGTTCCGTGTATGGGCATTCGAATGCATTTCACCGCGATTCGCATCTGCAGATGCATCGCCTGCCCTCATTATAGTTTGATCCGCTGTGATCATCCCGGCACCTCCGTAGTCGATATCTAATGGTTTCCCGCCTTCCCCTCCGCTGAGGCGTTGAGCCTGCCGCATCTCCATTTCGTAGGAGTCGTCATCCAAGAGGTTTGACTCTTCGTAATTGCGTCGAATATCCGGGGATCCGGTCAACGAGAGGTCGCCCATCAACCCAGATGTGTCGTAGTCCCCCATGTTGAATTTGGGCATATCGAATGATTCCCCTCCGGTCTCATCGCTTTCGCCATCGAACCGACCTTTCGTTGTGAGAGGAGATGTGGCCATGCTCGCCGAAAACTGAACAGTATAGCAGTGCAGAAGGTTAAGAAGTGGGAGGACGGACGGATGTCGAAGGTGGAAATGTCGCTTTAGCCCAACGACATTCTACGCTTCGTCCTTGCTCGATCACGCGTTTGTTTACAATGTGTTAGGGTGATTCTGAGAGCGATCATGAGGGGTATTTATTGGTACATGGTTAAGGGTAACATCACCATTCGAGCTTGCATCACTCTGCTTGTTCGTCTTGCACACGCGCTCGCTAGGCTGACTGGGGGAACCCCTCTGGTCCCAGTGACGGATGGGATACAGTCGTTCTCGATTCAAGCTGCCAGAACACTATTGTTTGCAGACAACCTGAATTTCTGATCTTTCATCAGACAAATGGTATATTCAACTTGAGGCGGAGCATTGAATCAATTGTCGGAAGGAGTGACCGCCCCGTCCCACCTCTGAGACAAGTCTACCACAGGAGGACTTTGATACCCGCTCTTCTCTGCTTTCACCTCGATCTCCTTCTCCCCACTCGAAAGCGTTCTACTTTGCGGACGGTATATTGGTGACTTTTCATGTATCGACCCATATTCGGCGGTTGCTATGGAGCCCTCGTCAGGAAGCGTGAATCCTGAAGGCGAATCTGCCGGCGGGCGCTCTATTATACTTGGTAGTGTTCCAACGGTTCGGGCATACTCTTCCGCAATCGCAGAGTTCTGGCCTGCCGATATGGCCTTGATGACTGTGAAATGCTTCAATCTCAGCTGTACCCCTGAAAAGTGGTAATATTTCGACTTACTACGCCACGTCGCTCGGTCATGAAGTTGTCGCTTCATCGCTCGAGTGAAAAAGTCTGACATCGAGGACACCGGCCAATCGTCTGGGATCATATCGATAACCTTTGATCGCACAAGTCAGTCTCAATGAAGGGGAAACCCAACCTATGCTGCTGCTTTACCTGGATCGTATCCAGGTGCAGCGCTTGAGCATTCAGCAGATTCCTGGTTTGATTGCTGGCTTCGGTCCTGCGAGCGCATGGTCAAGTCCGTTCCCCCGCTGAACAGCTGCTGCTCGATGGACTCACCCATCCTGCATATACACCTTGAGGAGGGCCATAACCAGATTTTCACGTTGCTCGCCCTCTATTGTGCCTTTGCGGCGCCGACCGGTTTCCCCGAGTGCGATCCAAGGTTCAAGCTCTTGCATCTTCTGTCCTATCAGACGGGCGATTTTGGGCGGTACTACGACACCTCCTTGCGAGCAGTATGTCTCAGCTGATACAGAGTCGCGCATCCGAATCGCCAGTAGCTGTAGAGCCTTCTCGTGTCGCTCAAGCTACTCTCAGAGACAGGGCGTTATTAGCCTTCATGCTATGGGCTGTATTGAATCAGGCAAAGGTCAAACTTACACGCCCGTAAACAATAGCCTTCTCGTAGAAGAGCTTATCTATACCCTGTAATCGCTTCTCAGCCGCTATAAGGTCGTAGAATGGTGATCCTTGAAGAAACAGAATAGTCTTCATTCTGAGTGTTTTTGCTGGAGAATCGTATGCCGTTTCTGCCAAGTATTGGCAGTATGTGACGTTTGGGCGGGATTTGACGTATTCGTCATCTGCGCGATGGCTGAGTAACAGCGAGGCGACTGGAGAAAGGTAATGGCTTACATATTTCGGTGAAATGATAGAGTACTCCATCGTCGGACAAGAAGATCTCCGCTTGATCCAGGTAGTACGACAAGAGATCATTATGCAGGGTCTTGTCCTGAAGAATCGCAGTTGAGCCGAATCCCTCGAGAGGACGACGGCGGAAGACCTACCGCGCTGCGTTTCTTCACCACGGTATACTCCAGGTACATGTTTGCGGCTTCCTGATTTATAGCTCGCAATTCCGACAGAAGAGCTCGATCATCGAATTTGACCTTGGTGGCGAGTCCACGTCCGGTCAATATCTGCGAATCGCGCTTAGTTCCAGGGCTGAGAAACACGCAGAGACATTCACGTACATGTACAGCCTTGTCCGGATGCTTTTTTGCAAGCCAAAGTGCGTACTTGCGGATCAACGAGACGTCCTGTATTTGCTGCAGAATCCTCTCCACTTGTTGTATTGGATCAGGCATTTGGGGACTCTGAACGTCGCCGTCCACCATACTATCGCAATGAGGTATGCTCTAAGTCTCATCAGCATGAAGGGGATTGATTACGCACGACGTGATGATTTCTAGGACTCGCGCGTTCTCTCCCAATATCGACATCACGCGCGCCAGAAGTCCAGGCTGCACATCAGCTTTGATGAACATTTCTAGCTCTCCCACGAGGCACGCATTGCTGCTCGCAAGAATCTCGAGCAATTCATCTGTCTCGTCTTGCTCCGCCAGAAGCTTGCAGAGACATGTGTCAACGGGCTAAATGACGCCATTTAGCGCGTATTCGATGATAGAATCCTACACTACTTACCTGATCGATGGCATGTTCTTTGACCGGATTCTTTGCGGGACCGCTTTGAGATGCACTCGCTTTTCGCCGGGATTGACGAGTCTTTCGGAGATAGTCTAGTAACATGCGATTGGCATGTTCTCGCAGTTGCACGCTGATTTGTTCCACTTCCGCTCCATGAGATCCCGATGCCTGGATGCTGTCAATGCCATATATTTCTGTAACCTTCTCGTTCACTATCGTTTAGCGATGTTCGGGCCAATTAGCTTCTAAGCGACTTTCAGGAAGTCCGTAGATGCTCTTACCGATATGGTCGATGTCTAGGGTGATATTCAGGTCCGCCACAAGTCCTTGCCAGACAGCCAACTCTTGATCGCGCGGAATGCTCTTTCCGACATACTTGGGAAACAGGCAAAGGATGAATCGAGGATCCAGCTTGCTCTTCTGAAATAAAGATCCAGCATCATCGAAAAGAGCGGAGCGAAGCCTAGCATACGCCAATCTCGCGTACATATACCGCATCTCTGCTGTATGTGCTGTCTGAAAGTACAGGGAGTAAATCAACCGGAAGAATTGGGGATGCTGATGTTTGCTCACCCGATCGCCGTCCACTTCGCCTCGTTTAGCTCGTTTGCGTTCTTCTTCCACTATTTTGGCCGCCCGATCGATTGCCCGCGAAGTGCCTTCCTTTAATATCGTGTCTGCCTTGATTATCCAGGAGTCTGAAGCAAGTACGTTGACGCTATCTGCTGTCCATATCAGGGTTTCGGAGATGCTGACACTCGTTGCTGCGAGGTTGGGGGGAGTCCGAGAGAAGAGGTCCGTTGGAGGTGCCGAACCCGGACTGATTGGTGGAGAGAAAACTGAGCTGACGCTAGCTTGGTCGTCCCTTCCAGACAGCTGCAGAGAGGTTTCTTGCTCGGGCGACTGAACATCTGTCCTCAGTGCGTTGGCCCCGCTATCGAGCGTTACCTTCCACTTGACATTTTTCAACAACGCGTCTCTCTTCGGGTTAGGCACGACAAGCCCGTAAGGATTGATGCTCATTCCAGCTGGCAGCAATCTTCTCTCTGTGCTTTCGAGCTGCTTGACAAGAGGAATCAGAAGAGGAGGCGCGTCGATACCCGACGTGATATCCGAGATGGAATGTATCCGCAAGGAGTTGTCTCGGCAGAGTGCTATAACGGAGTCGCCTTCGATGACTGTCAAGCGGCAAAGCGTTAGACGTTATGACCTGAAGGATCTCTTCTCGACCTACCGATGCACTTGGGATGGCTTTCCCAGCTCATGGTACCCCTCACTGGGTCACCCTCGCGATTTACAAACACACCCATGCTTCCCGATTCGGCTCCCGTAAAACTGGCAAACAGAAACTCGGGTTCCCCCGGAAGTACCGCGATGGCCGAGTTGATATCTCCCTTTGTATCAGGCGATGCTTGTGATATTGGCAGGATCTCGAGCAAGTGCGAGCCGAGAAGGTCGACTATGCAGTATTTTGAGGAATCGGCGATACACAGTGTTGCGTTTGATCGAACGGCCTGCATTGGCGTCTCCGGTACCGGTACATCCTAGATCGATGCATCAGTACTCCCAATTACCCGATAGACGAAATGTGTAAACTCACTCTCAGAAATTGAAGCTTTGCTCCGAGGCGATACAACCCAATCGCTTTCCGCTTGACCACGCACATCCCAATATCGAGCCCCTTCACACCTAGCCCTGTCGCACTTCCTCCTTGTGCCATAGCCTGTGCCAACTCCTCTTCCTCTGGTTTCCATGCGATTTCTTGATCATCGAGAGTGACGTAACTGACCTGGCGGAGCGGCGGGATCGGATTTACCGTGATGTTTTCCAGAGATGGAAGCGCCAGAAAAGTCAGGGTAGAGTCTGTCGAAGACACGATCAGATGCGTACTCCAGGCTCGACATATCTCCGCAGCTCACCAGAAAGAATGATAGCCTTTCCCACTTTCGGAGCCAACAAAATCTTGTCTACAGGCTTGCGAGCGGACAGCGTGTGTTTATTCCGGACTGTGAATGCTGCACCGTTCTGTTTGTATCGATCTTCATTGAGAGTAGAAGACTGTCATATTGTCATTGTTAGCGACCGCTGGATGTCTTCGGTAGAAGGGGTACTTACAGCCTGCCGTGAACTAGAGTCGATCGTATACCAGATAATTTGGCCGTCGGTAGAACCGACATACAGGTTATTGCCTTTCCAAAGATGAAAGGCTCAGTATACAACATTCGGCATGATACTTTACGCATACAGCACTCACTGTATCCCACGGCGCAGGAGATGCCGACCTTGGTCTCTTGGACTGCATCCTGCGAAGCAGTCCCGCCGAAATCCAGCAGATCGCGCTGCAGGAACGGATCCACCAACAGCGGCTGGACGGTGAATGACTGCATGCCCGGCACCAGCTTATTGACTCAGCATTTCAACAGCAGCAGCAGCAGCCCCAGTCTGAAGGTTGGTCACTGTGATGTGTAGGTTCAAAATATAGCGAACGCGGCCATGATCAGAGCACTGATAGCTGCACGCAACTGATCACATCATACTCGGTTTGCTTCCGCCTGCTTGATGCAGTTGCTGATGCAGGATAGTTGCAGGATGATTCATTCATCATCCTGCGATTTGAGAGTACATGGTACACGCCATCCAATTTCCCATCCACATCTGCAAGGGCTCATCCATCTATTCTTGTGCTCAAGAATCATATACAACATGGCAGGTGGTCCCAATCTGAAAGAAGTTTCAAGTGCATCCGGTGCGTGGACCGCGCGAGACCGCCATCTGAAATCTTTATGTTTGCTGACCTCTGCCGCCGTCCGCTCTTGAATATATGTTCCGACGCCGTCTATCACTTACCAGAATTCGAAAGCATTGTCAAGTCCCTGCCTCCCGCCAAGGCATGTGTTGTTGGTAAGATTGGAAGGCAAGTACAGCATAAGCAATAACGCTGACCCTTTGTCCCTTTGACAGACTTCCACGCAGTATGGTGCGGACCATGGTGAGTATGGGGAATTCGACGTTAGAAGTGAATGCTGACATCGATATCCCCTACAATAGCCACATGATCGCTCCCACATTCCAGCAATTGTCACAAAAGGTACCGCGTTGCCACATCGAATCACAACGCACTCCATTGTCCCGAGGCTAACCATTTCGAGCAGTTCGCACATGTCCAATTCCTGAAAGTTGATGTCGACAAGGTCCAGGCCATCGCTCAGAAGTATAGAGTCTCGGCGATGCCGACATTCATTGTCATCAAGGGAGGCAAAGTTGTCGGCGAGGTCAGTGCGAAACCCTGCTTTCACCCGCGGACGATCCCTCAATGCTGAAGGCCGTGTAATCAGATGAAGGGCGCCAACCCGGCAGGGCTCTCCTCGATGGTATCTCAGCATGCAGGGCCTGTACCGACTGCGTCGACTTCAGGCAGTGGCACATCGACAGCACCGGCGGAACCTGGAGTGGTATGTCATTCTGGCTGTGCAGAAGAATTTGCACTAAGACTGCTCTGCGCAGGAATCCCTTCTCCCTCACCTTTTCAGCCCTCACATCACTTGCTTGAATGAGTCGTCCGCGCACGGCATTAAGACGATTGTCGGATCCGATGCAGGCAGGAAGGGGAGTGGGTGGTTGGAAAGCGATGCCGACCAGGAACTCCTTATTCATCTGCCGGTGAGCTTTGTGCTGGCAGACATTCAGGCTTGGACCCGTAGGATCTTCGAACTTATGTATAATTGCATCTCCAGTTCAATCAACCTGTCAAGATCAAGTCCATCTCTATCTTCTCCGCCATTTCGCCCTCGCAAGCGCCAAAGACCATTCAGCTGTTTATCAACCAGCCCACTCTTGACTTTTCGGACGCCGCCAACCTGACGCCCACTCAAGAGCTCGTATTGACTGAGAAAGACATCAAGGGGGAGCGAGTGGAAGTCCGCTTTGTCAAGTTTCAATCGGTTCAATCCTTGAGCGTGAGTTTCGGGGGAATGCTATGCGGACTCCAGCGTTAGCATTGACCCCTGTTTCGTGCAGATCCTCGTCAAGGATAATCAGGGAGATGAAGACACCACAAGGATCGATTCCCTCGACGTCTTTGGATCTGGTAAGCATATCTCGTGACGTGTTCTTGGCTCGATGTCAATACTTTGTTCTCTCGCTTCCAGTGGTACATGCGACCTCGAAGGATCCTGTCAAACCAGTCCAGTAGAAGTAGGAAGCTTCTGGTATGAAACGTGTTTGGTCTCATCTCATTTAGGAGTAATTTTGCCGAAGTTGATGGGATGTCGTATTATTGTCCAAGAGCATCTTCGTAGCTGAGAAGACGTCAAGCGTTCTGCCGTCTGAGGCCCGTTCATTGTCATGAGAATCTGGAGCGGTATCTCGCAAGGGTGCAAGGTGTCTGGAATGCAGGCTTGGGGTGCTTTCCTATACATCGCAAAGCACGTCAACAACCCTGGCATAGCCTGATCCACGGGCGGTAGCTCGAGCGGTCATGACGTGTGCACTTTTGGTTCCGCAGCGAGCACCTGCCGATCATCATGTGTGCCTCAAGCTCAGTATCTTATGGGCTACCTTCACCTGTACGCTGTTGAGAACCCCAACGGACGTGCAAGAAGTTAAGCTCTTCAGAGTCTCGGTCATGGCGCTTCAATCTATCAACTCCAACGTGAGCAGATTGACACAGCGGATTACCGAAAACTTCAAGGTCAGCGCCTGCCGGTCGTTCCGCCTGGACATCGCTTACACACGCATTACTATGTTGCAGGAGTCCACAAGAGATATACCACTCTTCCAGGGCACATCCAATGCGTCGGCAGCGTACTTTGAATATAATCATGACAAGTTGAAAGACATCAGCTGGCTGCTCGAGGGCGGAGGAGACAAGTCTGGAGCGGGCGCGTCGGGTGTGAGCGCAGTGACAAGTGGAATGAGGGGGGATGCAGCGAGGCTGGAGGGTATGAAGCGGTTGATAGCGGTGAGTCGTTTCAACCTTGAATCATACATCCGGGGTCGTCATTGAACGCTTTCCTATGAGATACAGATGATATCGAAGGGCAGGGATATGTCAGCATTCTTCGCTCAAGTAGTCAAGCAGGTGGCTTCTCCCTCGATTGAAATTCGAAAATTAGCAAGTGCTGCGCGATCTCTCAACTCTTCTCCTCTGACCACAATATGACTCCAGGTATACATCTACCTGCTGAGATAGTAAGTGATCTGTCTCAGGTGATGGTTAATACCAGCTGATGACTCGTTATTGAATCATTGAATCAGTGCTCGGAACAACACAGATCTACTCCTACTCTCAATCAATACATTCCAAAAGGACCTGTCAGATCCATCTCCACTGATAAGGTCGATGTCTTTGCGTGTCCTGACGTCCATTCGACTTCCTGTGATACAAGGTGAGGTCCAACAACTTGGTTACTACATGTTCCTCCCGCTAAACCACATCGCAGGCATACTCATGATCGGTTTGAAAAAGCTTGCAGCTGATCGTAACCCCTGGGTGCGAAAGACTGTGGCCCTTGGCTTGCCGAAGGTGTACGAGTAAGTGTCGCGCCTCCCTCATATCGCAAAGAGGTTCTGATAGTTGTCTTGTCCCTCAGTATGGACTCGACTACTCGACCACTTCTTCTGCCTATCCTCTCCACGCTTCTGCAGTCGCCCTCGCCGATCACTCTGGGCGCGTCCTTGACAGCATTCGACGCCATCTGCCCTGACAACCTTGCGTTCCTACATCCGCATTACCGCCGCATATGTCGCCTATTGGTGGACGCAGATGAATGGGGTCAAATCGTGGCTCTGGATATTCTTATCCGCTATTGCCGAGAGATGCTTGAGAAACCGGAAAGCAGTGGAGACACCAAGCCGCCAGATGCAACGGAACCCACAAAACAGAATCAGGCGATGAATGGGAACAGCAAAGACGACGGAGGCGTGCAGGCGGACGAGGAAGATGAGCTTGATCCGGATATCGAACTCTTGCTGCACTGTGCCCTTCCGCTTTTCCAGTCGCGGAACTCGGCTGTCGTGCTCGGAAATGTGAAACTCTTCTACTTCATTGCGCCAGCGTCACATGACGAGGTTGCGCAGAACAGATTGGTCAGGCCTCTTCTGCGGTTGTTGAACGGATTGGAGAGTGACGAAGTACGGGCAATTACGGCAGAGGTTTGTCGGCAGGTGGCAGAGGAGCGACCGGTGAGTGGACCGGGCTCAACAAAGATGCAAGCTTAACGATCTTCTTTTCAGTGGCTGTTGTCTCCATACTATGGCTCCTTCTTGCTTCTTTCAACCGATAGCATCCGAGTCAAGCGCACTAAGATTCGTATCCTCAACGCTCTTTTATGTGCGGAGAATGCAGAAACGCTCATGTCAGAATTCCGGGTGAGACGAGCTCCGTTATAGCTTGACACCAGGCTGATTGCGTCTTCGCGTTACAGGAATACGTTCGTTTCCCCGAGGCCGAAGTCTCTCAGGATGCCATCAAGGCGGTTGGCCATTGCGCCAGAACACAGCAAGACACTCGAAAGCTGGGCCTGGGTATCCTGATTCGCTTGTTGAATAGCACTCGAGGTAAATCCATGGCTATCCATTGGAAACCTGCGATAGCTGATATATCTTGACGTCAAAGATGCTTCGGTTGGCCATGCGGTTGTTGTGCTCAAATCTCTGGTTGAGCCAGACAAGACGCCTGAGAGCGTTTCGGAATCGATCAAATTGGTCGCTAGATTGGTGCGACAGTTGCCGGAAATCACAAATGGAAGCGCGCGTGCTTGTGTGTACTGGCTTGCAGGGCAATATGCCGAGAAGTCTCAAGACAGCGAAACGGCGACGCCTGGAGCTTTCGAGGGTCTTCAGCCTTGGGCTCCGGATACCCTCAGACTCGGTGCCAAGGAATTTATTCGAGAGGTCAGTTTCAGAATAAATTGCTTTACTTCTTGATTCGCTAATTGCCCTCTCTTCCAGCCCCCCTTGGCTAAGTTGCAGATCTTGACACTGGCCGCAAAGCTTCTCGTGATATGCCCCGAATCAAGGCCAATACAACAGCTGTTGAAATACGTCTTCGATCTTGCGCGGTATGATGACGATTGGGATGTCCGTGATCGAGCCAGGTTTCTCAAAGGCCTTCTGCGGAGCATTCTCCAATCTGCGGATCCGCAAGGATCCTCCAGCCTGCCAGGAGGAGAAGATGACCAGGTGGACAGCGGAGGAGTGGTACTACGCAGGGAACAGATCAAGATGGTACTATTAGCGGCGAAGGAGGCCTCAGCCGAGAACTCTTCAGGTACGAGGACCCTTCAGTTTCACGCTTCACCGCGATTGATGTATCTTGGGTCTATGCAGGAATTGAAGAGCGGCGCCAAGCAGACTTCGTGCTGGGCACATTGTCGAGTCTCGCTTCGCGGCGTCTAGCCAATTACAATCCACCCATGGACTGGACGGATGACCCGACGGACCCCTCACTCCGAGATGTGGAGGTGAGCAATCCTCTCGTAGTTCTGTTGAGCTTTTTGTTAACCAATCTCGTGGAAATTCAGGAAGAGAAGCCTGTACGACCTTTTATCGATTCCCGTACAGTGTCGGCTACACAGACCCCGTTGGGAATCGCCAGTCCTGCTCTCGCGCAGTCCGGTGGCGGCTCTCCTGTTTCGGCAGGAATGCAGCAACGGTTACCACCGGTGCAAGCGAAAGCTCGATTCCAGAATCTCGATGATTTCTTGAACGAATCAGAAGGCGAAGACGAAAGCGAGGAAAGCGGCGAAGAACCATCATCTCACGCGGCAGAAGCTGAGTCAACCGACGACTCCTCGGGATCAGAGGATGTGACGGACGAAGAAAGCGAAGATGAAAATGTCGGACTCGTAGAGCAGAAACGATGATACGAGACATAATAGGATTGGATTGTACTGGACTATACTATCTCTGCACGCAGGAATTATAGAGGGCAGTAAAGCTTCAAGAGAAGTAATTTCCTTCGCATGCAAGAGTTGACGGACAGAAAGTTCAGTGTATCATCTCGCCCGACTTCGTGTAACGCGCTGCGAGTCTCGTTCTGTGGCATTTCCACGGAAACCCGCAAGCAGCCGTTGCTTTTCTCTTTCAGCTGCAGGGTCCTGATACTTCACCCTGATTGATTCTTCTGCCGTTTCAATAGTCTGCTGAGTAGCCCTCGGTCCAGCATAGTTCCTGAACATTTCATCCACGTCGGCGTGCTCTGCGACTTTTCCAGGTGAAACGCTACCTGATTTGGTGGATGTCTGTAAGGAAGTCTGAGTAAACGCAACGTATATCGTAGTAATCGAGTCCGCTCACCGATAATGGCCGTGGCTGTGCCCTGCGGCGACGAATGGGTACGTTCGCACCGGGATCTTTCTCGACGGCTGGTTGGACAGGTTCAAGCCTGTTGAGCATATGTTGGAAGCCTGCGAGGTCGACTGGAGTAGATACTGTCGCCCCAAGTCGTCCGGTGGCCTCGGTTTTCGTGTTACCGACTTCGGGCGGACCTTCTTGCTGGAAATCACTTTGGCTGCTAGGGCCTGTGTCCATCCTTAAGGCCGGATGGTCCCTCTTGGAGTCATGCTGCCATGAGTCGACCGAGATTCCAGCTGGCAAAGATTTCGAATGTTGGGTGGCCTTTTGAGCAAACGAGTTGCCAGTGGCTGTTTCCTCGAGAACGCGTGTTCCAAAGTCCTCTTCGGTGGGGGCTAGACCGAGTTGCCGCGAAGCCGACATTTGCGATGCCGTTCTTAATGACTTGTGATTCTTGTCGAGGTCTGTACTTGCAACGCCGACCGATTTTCCATTAGACGCTTCGCTCATGCCGAAGAAACTACCCTGTTCTTGCAGAATCGACATGTTGCCCGTAAGATTAGCAGCCAGTGGCCTTTTAGGTTCGGCGGTTCTGGCAGGTATTGATGCTGGCGAAAGAGGTATGATATAGGACATTTCTGGCTGCTATCCGAGACCTGGGACTTACCATCCCCCTCAGGATCTGCTCGCAGGGGCAGGATAAAATCCTCCACAGAAGCGTCGCCAGTCTTCGCCACGTGGAACAACCAGTCTTGTCGGAGGACTGGAATGCCCCATTGCAGGGCCTTGTGATGTTTGGTATTGCCGGCTTCTTTGCAAACCAGATGAGTTGTACCTCTCTTGGAGAGTTGCAGCGGTACTTCGGCACCTGCTCAGATTAAAGAAGCATGATAAGCAAGCAATCACGCCACGTGAGTGAGGAGAGCATTCACCGAAGGCTCTGACCAATCGTCGCAGAATCCAGAGTTCGGAGGTTTCTTGATATCCTGATAGATGTATCGCTTTGCCTTTCAAGTCTGCCAAGCATGTCGGTAAGAATACACTTCGTCTATACTCAACGATTCCTCTCTATACTTACCTGGTACCGGCATCGGCGTTGCAAGCGGCTTATATGCCACGTGTTCCTTCGGATCGATGAGACGGTCTTCCGTGAGGCACATCTCAAGCCACGACTCGGTTACACGAATAGTGCTAGATTTCAATCTTGGAATGACTGTCGGAATCTTTTCCCTATTTGTTTGAATAGAGGTCGTCAGCTCCCATATTTGATCCGATCGCCGCCACAAACCAACGCACATCCTGTTGATCAGATAATGAACAAAGGCTCCATTTCGAACCTCGACCAGCGGAACAAGTCTCCCACCGCTGTTGATAATCGCCGCCTCCATCGCTTCATATCCCGAGTCGACGTCATGGCTAAAGATCAGGTCCTTGAACAATACCGGATTACAAGTCTCGTTCTTGACCATGTCTGGCACTGCTGTTCGTTTCGCCATACTCGCAGGTGCAGAACTACCTTCTGCCTTGTGACTGCGGCTTTGCGCTAAAAGGACTGATTTCGTCCCGGTGTGATGGGCTTGATTGAACGCGGCAGCTCTTGAAGTGTGAACCACAGATACACGTTCCGTAGGAGGTCTTGGAGCCAAACGTGCGTTCGATACCGACGACTGAAGTGGATCGACCGGTGCGAGTCGCGCTCGCTTTCTCGCTCGATCTTCTCGCAAAGGTGAAGTGTCTCCCTCAGGCTGAGCGTCAAGGGCTTCTACAGCTTCACGCTCTCCAGAATTAGGATGAACAGCTGCAACCGATAATGGTTGACCGATACTTTCCGGTTCGGGTTTGACAATGATTGACGATATGAGCTCGTCGACCAGACGAGTTCGCGAGTCCTTTTTCCCGTCGGAATTGGAGGTTGTCGGTCGAGGCCTTTTGCGAACCTTTGCTTGTTCTAATTCCCCGTCTGTAACGTCTACCAAGGGTTTTGTTTCTATTTTATCGGCAGCGTTGATGCACTCTTGCTCCTTTTTGACGTCAAATCGCGGCTTCATATCCTGGTCGACCACAGCCTGAACGAGCCGTGCGTCCCGCTCGTGTTTTTCTCTCTCCTTGCTCTCTAGCTCTTGTTGAATGCGTTCTATGATGGAGATACCAACAGTCAGTCGCTTGACGCAAAGCCTCCATTGCCGATGAACATACCCATATCTCGTGCAGAGAAACCCTGTGCTGGGGGTGTTGGCTGGTTTTCGAGACGCCAGCGATCTTCCGGGAGACGACCGTTGAAGCTGACGCAATCCCAGAACCAGCCCTCCCAAACGATCATGATCATCTTCTCGTCGCTAGGCTCTTCCTCAACGTGAGACTCTCGAGCTCGTTGGCGTCGTCGACGAATCTGCTCCGCCTTGGCGTTCCTGCGCAATGCCCAGTCCACTTTCGATGTCCTGATCGCATCTAGATTGTCGGGTTCCTCGTCATTCGGTACTGGCTGAGCAATTACCAAATGAGTGCAGCTGGGATCTAGAGTTTTCGAATAGATGCCGCCCAAAGTCGAGATCCTTTCCATCATTTCTGATCTTTTGGATACTGCGATTTTGACAAAAATGTAAGCATTTTCCACAGCGAGAAGAGAGAACACAACACGCACAAGGCTCGATTCCTGATATCGAGATCTTCAAGCCTGCGAACGGCAAAAGCCGACATCGATGATAAATATCTGACTGTAGGTAGAGGACGAGTGAGTATAGAATAATTGCTCGGATGCAGAGACTCACGAAGATCTTATTGACATCCTCGCCCGAGAGCCAAGTTGAGTGTATGCTTTCAATCCACTCCGTCGTGTATACTGGAATACGATTTTTGATTGCAGCCTGTAATATGTGTCAACGAAAGCAGCCATACGTATAGCGAGAGCCGGACGTACTTGATACTTGACACTATCATAGCTGTCAGTAATCAAGGCAGATGTATCCGTGGTCAGATTCCCCTCCACTTTAGATACGCCCATCGACTGAAGCTTCTTTGTCAAGCTGTTCCTGATATCAGAAGGCACAGCCGAGAAGCAGATAATGGCGCTTTTAAAGGGTAATGATGTTTGCGCGTGCTTGAGCTCGGCGTCACCAATCTCTTCCTCTAGATCGAGCAGTCATCAGCATTGGGCGCGCACGACGCCGGGAAAGCGTAAAGCCAAAGGCGTACCGGCCAGATTATCAGCTTGGTCCAGTCTACGGACCACTTCCTTGTCCATCAAGCCCATCTCCTCGTCGTCCTGCTGATTGCTGTTCCCATACTTGAAGGTCTTTGACGAAGATTTGGACAGGACCGGTGCTGGGCGTAATTTGACATTCGGGACCTTGTTTGATCCGTTGCTTCGCCGTGTTCGGGCAGAGAACGACATCCTGTGCCCAATGTCCGTCCCCTATTGATGTGTGACTTTCAGAGACGGCGGCGGGCCGATGATAGCTCAAGCAGCGACCTGAAACTAAGATGACACCATTACAACCAAGTCTCAAGTGATCAAGTGATCAATGTCTCGCGCGCGATTGAACGCGTCGGGACGATTTAATTTAGGGCGCGTTTTGAGCAAGCAGCAGGTAAGCTCTGTCGATAATCAAGAAACCCTAGCTTGTGAAGCGATCTTGGCACACCAAAGAAGTTTAATTCGTTGTCTAGATCCCGCCTCACTTAGTGTCTTGAGAAGTTGGAACGCCTCCATGAGCAAATAACAATCAGGGGAAACATCAGAACAGCTTTTGCAGGATGACGCTGATCATGTGTTGGATAAGGTTTGATACAACTTTGCAGCCTTGCAGAAAGGCTTGAATTTACACCGAGGTCACTAAAAGGCCGGCTCGAAGGCAACGTTACCAGTCAGCCCTGGCCCACGACGTCTCCCTGCGCTGGCCTCTGGTACAGGTAATGAATCCGTTGTGGCAGTGCCGCTTGCATACGCTGCATTCGGTACTTCCACTGGATAGCCTTCATCCCGCAGCATGCGTCTTGTCTTGCCCTCGTTGGCGCGTTTGGCACTCTCGGCTCGCTTTGCAGAGACTCGACTGCCCCAAGAAAGGTTCCCGAAGCGTGATTTCGTAGGTGGCGCCGGAATGAATTCGGCCTTGTGCGAGGAAGATGCTGCTGGCATCAGGAGAATATGGTATTGCGCGGCGTTGGGCGAATTCAAAAGCCAATTCTGTGGAGGAAGAAATGATTAACAGTTGTCTCGGAAAGCCCGGGCGGAAGACCAGACTTGCCTCCAACGTTTCCAAGTTCCGTAGATTTGCTTTGAAGAGGTAGTCCAGATAGTCACCCAAGACGGGAACGATTCCGACGGCGATGTCGATGATGACCGTCAGTAGCTGGAGGAATTCGCTCGTCAGCGTCTCGACGGCGCCTGTTTCTCACCTTGACTCACCATCCACCCCAATATCGTATACTCGAGGCCGAACAAGCAGCTCAACGATACTTGATAAAGCTGCAGTATGCCGGAAAGCAAGTCTCCATAGAGAGGTACAAGCGACACGAGGTCATCGATACCGACCTGATAGAAGTAATGATCAGTTTTTAGGCCTAGCAGGCTACTTCGGCATGTTCATACCTTGAAGGGCAAGCCCAGATCCGTCAATAATGGAGCAGCATCCAACCAAAACGCAACGGTCCGGATATGGTTGTAGAGTCTGAAACCGCCGAGAATTAGCCTGAGTGGATGAATATCTCTTTGGTAAAGGCTGCAGCTGTTTCTGAGTGTCAGGTTGAACTTTTCGAGTTTGTCCACCTGGATAGATTGTATAGCAAAGAGCCAGAGCAACCCTCCGTCGGAGTCTAATTAAAATTAAAGCATCATGCAGAGAAACAGCTGCAGCGTGGCTATGTGCCTCCTGAACGAGGCTATCGAATTAGGACACTCACTGCTGAGCTTCTTTGTCGTTCGAGGGGCGCCGCCAGATATAGGGATAAAAGTAAGTAGCTTGGAATGCACCGAACCGCTTTGGCTGCGCTTCGGCTCTGATTATGAAAGGGGTCAATCACGGGACTTGTGAGATTTCGCTCAGACTCACTGTTTTGCGGCGTCTGGTGAATAAAGCTTGAAAAGTCGATATCCGGTCTTAAGATAGCCCGACATGCTGGCAAGAGTCCACGCGCGGACGAGTTGCAATGGGCGAAGATGTCATTCTGAGATATCGCTCAACGGAAAACTAATATGTTGACCTCTGTCTTCTGAATTCGCGCTCTGGGGTGAGAACCATGTCGCGTCATATTTATGCGGCCTGCGGGAACAGAAAATTCCGCTTGTGCGCTAGTGGCCAACCCTACACTGGGTCGCGCGCTTCTGTGTCCACTGCAAGTCCACGTCGTTTTGCTGAGCATGCCTAAATCTGAGTTGACCATTTGGGAAGCTGAAGGGGTTCTCAGAATGCAGACGCGGCCACAGTAGACTAGACGCTGAGCAAGGGATTCGACTGTGTCAGCATTGTAAATCGCTTCACACCACTCAGGGCAAGGTTCAATCGCAGTCTCTTAGACTTTGAGAGGCGATCACAAGCTCTAATCAAGCTCTTCTGTTTCGCGAAAAGATTGTCTTGACTCAGATAGGTGCCCCATCAGAAAGTTGCCCACACGGTCTGACCGCGTGTCGCCTGAATGGTCTGGCGGCAAGAGTAGATGAGCCCAGCAACGAGATTCTCATTCGCGGCGCACGGCATCATATCTCAGTCTGCAATGATGAGTCACGCTCACAACGGCCGGCCGTCCCTTCCCGGCTGAACCTTCAGCCCTTTCTTCCCACCCCGCATCGCGATACCCTTGCCTTGCCCACCCATCGGCGCCCCCCTTCCGGCTCCGCGTCCTCCAAGCCCTCCCGGTCCCGCACCACCACCCCCAACACCCGCATCCCGGCCCGCCATTGGTATTCCCTGCGCCATCAACGCCTCTAAATTACTCTTCTCCTTCTTCTTCCTCGTCTTGATTCCCAATTGCCGCTTGGCGTTCTCGAGCGCCTCATCCTGTGCCGCTTGACGTTCCTTGGCGAGCTGTTGAGGTGTTTTAGGAAGGGAGTCGGCATCGACGCCTACGCCGGCGGGAGAGGCGCCGCGAAGACGGATCCTTCCGTCCGGCAAGTGTTCAGTGATGACGGGGGATGCCGCAGGACGGTATTTGTATTCGTCAGAGTATCTGTGACGGATGACGATCAGCACCATGATGTCAGACGATACGGTAAAGACTCACCTCGACGCGTAGATGATCTTTGGTTTCTCTTTCCCGCCTAGCCACCCTTGTTGGTAGCTAAAGTATGCACTGACGACCAGTAGCAGCACGAACAGTGTCCGCCACAAACGCGACCGGAACTGTCGAGGTGGCGGCTGCGGTGCTTCGGATGGCGTTGACATGGTTGAGCCAGCGGTAGTCGACTCGGCAGCGACGGTCTCGGTTGTCTGCCGTTGACGGATTTCAGAGGCCATGGTGAGCTAGTTGAGGTCAAGCTTGTCCTGGACGGGAGGTCACAGGTAAGTTCATTTGCATGAATATTCCAGAGTGGAATATCCTCAGTAGACCCGCCAAGACGATGTGCAGCACGAGCGTTCGGGGGCACCGCGTCATCGCCCCTGCAGGCCGCGACGCGAATGTCTCATTCATCTCGTGCTCTGTCGATGGCCTATTATTGTCTAGACTCTCGCTCTACCGCGCAACGAAGAATTGTGAAGCGGTCCCAGAAGAAACACCCAAGTACACGTATGGAGCCAGGAAACAAGTGCCCATTATGCCGAGCAGGTTAAGAAAGGCTCTGACTCGAGAAGAGCCACGGTGTACGTTACATCTGGATATTCATCGCTGATATGGAAAAAGGGTACTTCGCTGTGGGAGAGACAGGGGCCAGATACGGCAGAATGACCATATCTGCCAATTCCATCAAGCTACATAAAGGTGGTCTCCGATTCCGTGGACAACTGCGAAAGGCATTCGACGTCATTCACGCAGCTCTGAAAATCCAGACATGGTCGGAATGATCGGGAAGGCTGGAAACGGCGGATCTTGGTAGCCATTGGCACAATCCAATTGCACAGCACTAAGATGGTCGGATCCTCACCTTTGATTAGCTCCACCGGACCTCCTTTGTCCATATTTTTCATGTAATGGGCAGGATATCAGAGGCGAATGCCATGACTGCACCCGTTCGGCGGATTTACACAAGTGATAAATCCTCAGCCATTTTGTTAGCCCTCGAGACTTCTTTCCATTAATCAAACTATCAAAGTATATGGCAATGCGACGTACTTTACGCTCATCAGCATTCTCAAGAATCCCTAGTGGATTCGGAGAACGTGGCGACGAATCTTCAAACCACACTCTTACCGAAGTTTTGAGCAAGGCTTGGACCTCGATCTTCCGCGGAACTTCTCAATATTCGAGCCGACAAGACTCAATATACGGAGCGCTTTCAACAAGGAAGCAGTCATCTGTCGTCGGACCACTCCCCTTCGAGCAGGATGCACCGCGAATAGGACCAGGAAATAGCAAAGCAAAAAACCTTGGAAGGCTCGAGACAAGTGCCAGCCATGTTCAAGACCCCCAGCCCCTCCAAAACGGGCAAGGTACACCATATAAACCGGGAACTGGCTGGACTCAATACTGGCAGAAAGTTTATGGAGGTCCACTCCCAGGTTGTACGGTCCCTCGGAAACCACTGCCGATCGAGGTTCAGACTTATCGACCCGATTATCACGTGGATGACTTTGGACCGGAATATGCAGAGCGTCCGCTTGAGAAGGATTACCCATTTCTCAAGAAGCTAAACGAGAAGCCGCTTGCTCCTCCATTGTCCAGTTGGGATGACGCGCAAAGCTACATTGGGTCTTTTGGAGAGACTGAAATCCTCTGGAAGTCAGGAAATTCCCCTCGCCTGACGACTTCATCACTTGTCGATGACTGGGCGTTGGATTCAGAAGGAGACTCCGATCCTCTTGCGTTGCCGCAATCACTCCGCTCTCAAATAAGAAAAACCTCTAATGACCCAGCACAGATCATTTCGGGGCTCAGCTCCGACTCCTACCGATATTCCCAAATCGGTGGAGCCCATAGCGATGGCACGATCCATAGCAGCTACCAAGAGCTCAAAGCCAAGCCTGTTCAGGCTGTCCGAGCGAGAATGATAAACTTACCTCCTTCCGAATCGGGTGAGAATGTACTCGCTGATTCTAAAAAAGATCAATACCAGGAGTTCTCAAGGTCAGTAGCCAGCGGCCTCCCCCTGCGAGATCCCATTTTGGAATTGCTCGGCACGGAAGGCCACTTCGAATTCGGCTACGATTATGACAATCCCCATCTCGATGACCCGCTGGTAATTGCTGCTGCAGCCGAAGCCGGAAGAGCATTAGCGAAGCAGTTCGACAAGTGGCAACCCAGTTTGCTCGATACGAATTTCTCCAGCTTCCGTGCCAGTCCGAGCGAATTTGTGAAAGAGGAACAGTCAAATCGATATAAGCCTGTAAAAATCTCTTGGGACCCGGCGCTAAGTTCCCCGCACGGGCATCCCAAATTCTGCGAACGGGCCCCGAGCTCGCATAAGATACAACGTAGCCGGAGGCGGCGTCTCAAAAGATGAACAGCAAGATTTCGCTTTTCGAAAAGACTTTGCGCCCTCAATCATGTATTCGACCCTCCAGAAAGTGACCTGTCTCAATCCACACCCAAAGTCCCGCTCCGGAGAGAGAGCCCGTCAGCAGAGTGAGATGGATCTTCACATCTGTAGCGAGCGTGCTCTACATAGTCTATGCAAAGTTAAGCCAAACAATGATGGCGGTACGTTACTTCCATGTATAGTTAGTCGTCTCTATTATCGACCGTTCAGCTTATACTGTACAAGCTAGCGCTCGTGACCAGATAGTACCTTCAGATTGAAAACTTGCACATATAGATCAACATAGAATACATTTTCCGTTGTCAGTCACCAATCTTCCAGTGTTTACAACGCCATTGTCAAGCACTTCCTCTTGACTTCTGTCGTCCGCCATACGGACACCGTGACACAGAAACTTGCGGGAAGTTCATGAAGGAGCCCTGGTAATGCGTCTCTGACTGATCATGGGTTCATATAGGCTTTAATTGTTCAAACGGAAGTCCTGGAGGACTGCAAGCCGCTTGAAGCCTGAAACCGTTGGAATACCATCTACCTCGTGCTGCTGTAGCCTTACCCCTCATCTCTGCATTTTGAGGCATGGCGAAGTTGCCAACACTGCCTCTAGATAGCGCCACTGAACCTCCTTTATGTGAAGTGTAAAGGAATTGCACTCCTGAGGTCGAACGGCCATTGCAGGGGGACCGCTTACACACATTGAGTGCCGGAAGAACGATTTAAAGCTTCTGCACCCATCTTGAATCCACAAATCAGCTGTTCTTGACTCCGCCGTCCAACTGAACAGAATTTTTCTCTGGGCATACAGCATGCCGAAGCGATATCAGTCGTTCTGTTCCCCTCGACCACGGCTGCACTCGGGAGAGCTCGGATCTTCCTTATACTCGAGAGTGAAATGCAAGATACTTTCTTCGTTCTGTCCATCCTACCCGGAAATCGATCTCCAGCGATCTAGCATCACGACGTCGGATATACAGAAAGCAGACGGAAGTGACACAGAGACGTATGGAAGAAAGAGCAAGCGGTTCACTTTATTCTCGAGCAAGCCGAACAGTCAGTACACTGTGGATCCCCGGGAGGATGGCGGCTTCGAAGAGCCGCAACTCAGCCCGGTTGGATCCTTCTTGACGAGCGAATCCGGAGATACGGAAGACCCTTTAACGCTTTTCCTTCATCGAATGAGTTTCCTCCTGACTTCCGCTTCTTCATCCTCTGCGCAGAACAGTGGACAGCTGTCTCAAAATCAAGAAAAGTCGAAACTGCAGTCTGCAGCCTGGCCCGTAGAGTTAGAAGAGATGCTACGAAATACACAATCAAGTGACTGCGGGACACGCAGAAGCCGACCCCTTGCAAAACTCTTGAAGACCGTGTACGAGCAGATGATCAACGCAAGAACGCAATTCGAGTCGGAGGAGGATTTCTTCAAGGTGTTGGTAAAAATACGCCAGCTGTATCATGCGGTAGATGGGGACTCTCGTCCGCGCCTAATGCATTCGGGAATGCCTGTTAAGGGCTCCTTTCTGATTCGGGAGGAAATACCAGAGGCGGATGAGGAGGAATGCAGTGAAGGCTTCTCCCTTGTAACGCAAACTGATCATGTTTCGTCCTCGAATGATCACGATTTTCAACCAAGTGCCGCCTGTGCTGGAAAAAGTCTGAGCCAACACAGCCACGCATTGACGGAAGACGAATTGGACCGCCATTCCCGCCATTCCCAAGAGGAAATCTTGTACATCAAGTACGTTCCTGTCCGCCGCGCGAACCTCATCAGTATTTACGGAAAAAAGGCGGATGGGGTAACCAGCTCTCCAGATCGCACTCGTGAGCCAAATCCTCAGCAAAAGCCACAAATCGATTCTGCTGTGCACCTGAACAGTCCGTACAGCAGCATTGGGGACCTGTCATGCTTTTCCTCACAAAGTGCTTTGCCCCTCTCCCGTGACACAAGCTCCGAAAGCGGCTCTGATCTGGCGGAAAACTGCCGACTTGGCTTCGACTCATTCGACTGGGACGACATCACTCAGGCTGGTTTGGCAATAGGGAAGGAGTTCGATGAACACCAGTTGCATCTTCCCGCGACGACATTCTGCTTAGAAGGTCTCCCATCCGACGACTCTGTGCACTTATCGAAGACATTGTCTACAAATTCGGCAAAGCCAGAGAATTCCAACAGAATCAACCAGGGCGGAGCTAGAAGCAGATTCGGCAAAAGAGCTGGAAAAGGTGCAAGCAGAGTCGCAGGGAGATGGAAACAGTCCAAAGACAAAATCAGGCCATGATTGGTCGAGACATCTAAGTCTCGCCCCGGTGCAATACTGTATACCTTTGTCTCCTCTGGAAGCAATCTTGAGGGGAATCCAGCTCCAGCGTTTTCGTGTCATCCCGAACTACTTCCCATCCCATGGATCGCACAGTATATCATATCAAGGGGGATAACAGCGGGGACTCAGTAGCTTGCACACGTACTGGTCGTGGAACTGATGATCCCAGCCGCAAAAGTCGGAGATTGGTGATCGATATCTTACTGATGCTGTATACATCGAGACGACCATCCTGATGGGAACTGGTGCTTGCAAAGATATATATCCAGTCGTATTTCGGAAAGCGATAGATGTGTTTCACACCGCTTGGCGTACTGTACAGAAGCTGGTAGACTTCAGCTGTACTTCCAGCACAGAGCGAAAGGTTAGACGTTTCGAATGTAACCAGAACTCTTTTGCGATGACGAACAATAGGGGCCAGAATCCCGCGTTTCAGATTTGGCATGCGCAATTAGCGATCGAGCGGCTGATGCGATTGGTTCGCCTCCAACTGTCAAGTAATCCTCCTTTCGTCGATACAGAATCATACATTCACTACCAGCTGTGGGACACGCATGAATGTCAAATTGCAACTATGGCAGTGCCTTGGAACCATTGGTCGCTTCCGGCGGGCCTGCCCCCAATCGTTACAAACGAAGTGTCAGAGGAGAATTTGAAACGCCAGCCGGAGACAGACTCAAAGCTGCAGGGCGTGGTCCGAGTGAGCTGCAAATGACCGCACGGAGTTGGACTGCGGACCAACTCGTATACAGAACTATGTGGCGAGAGCATCCAACGAAGAGAATCGATGTGCAGAGCCCGTGGAGCTGGAAACGATCAAGACGTATGCCGCTCATCCGTAAGTGAAGGCGAATGATCATGAGGAAATGCGCCAACTCGCTTTAACAGCTCACTTCTGAGCACCATCATCCCGACTCTCCTTCCCCCGACTCGGACAAGACAATATCAAAGCCCTCGATACCCTCATCCACGTGCTCCACGCTCGTCTTCTGCCACATCCCGCATACTACCCGCCCACCAGTCTTCTGTATGCACCGGTTATCGAGCTCGCCAATATCAGTACGTTTGACGAACCAAGAGGCATCGCTGGGCACGTTGAAGCGAGAGCCGACGAGTTTTTGGTAGGCATCGGGTACGAGAAGAGGCTGGGAAACGCATGGGTTCGCCGCGGTGGGGTAACAGATTGGGGAAGCAGCGCATGGATGGGGAATGGTTCTACCTCGTCAGCACTGTCGGCACCGGCAAACCATGGCTTCACGGTGTCCACGACGACGGTTTCTCAAGGGCAGGAACATGTCTTGAATGATTATGGACCCATTGCTACGTCGCGCGCCAGGGCCCTTCTCCAAAGCATTTCCAGGAACATGCGGCGAGTCATCTCCAACCCATGCGGGGTGCAGAGGAGAAGCGGTCGCTGGGAAAGTGGTGGTGAGATAGGGCTTCTCCGTGGGCGGCGGGCGGCCGGCGGGCGGCGGTGTGAAGCGATGCTGGAAGCGTTTACCGCAGAGTGCTGCGTCGCTTATTCTACACGGCACGCCTTCCCGCAGTGCCGTTCTGGATACATCTTCGGATTGTCTTGAAACAGAATGCCAAATGGCGTTATAAAGCGTCGATTTGGTTAAAAGCGCTCCGATAGATCCAGTCAACGGCATCAATCCTGTGTGTCCTTCCGGTCTTCAGGTCTTCTATAATGTCAGGTGGAAGAGAGGGTCCTGCTGTGGCGCGATAATCCACGACGATGACTCTGTATGTGCCCTTTTTAACAATAGTCATCGCTTTGTCGTATGATGTACGGCTCTCTCCGGAAGTCTCCCTAGCTCATCCTCCATGCAAAACCCAGCAAATCCATCCCCCACACGCGCTCACCCCGAATCACTCTTATCATCGGAAACTCTCCACCCCGACCCTGGCCACATCCAACACGAGCCCCTCCATCCCCCACTGCCCCGTCAAGCTCACTCCCACGGGCCACCCATCGTCCGGACTCGTCCCATACGGGACCGAAACACAGGGCAAACCCGCCAATGATGCAGGCACCGTCAGAATATCCTGGGCGTACGTGTTGGTCGTGTCGGCGGTGGGCGGTGGGTCGAGGAGGGGTGCCGTGCGGATGGCGGTGGAGTGGAGGACGAGGTCGATGCCGTGTGGCGGGGAGGGGGAGGCGTGGAGAGGGTGTGGGGAGCGGAAGATGGCGTTGTAGTCTGATCTGAGGGTATGACGGAGGTGCAGTGCCTTGAGGTACGAGTTGTCGAATGCTCTACATGGGGGAAGGGGGGGGGGGGCGTGGACGTCAGCGGGAGGATCTTGCTATTAATGCGAGGGATGGATGGGTAAAACGCCTTACGAAGCCGTCAACGCATGTGTACCCGCGACAACCCGTTTGCGCACTTCCCCACCAAACCCTCGCCTCCTCGCCTCGCTCCTTTCCCCCGCTTGATCACCATACCACCCGCCCCCGAACCGTGCGAGCGTGCTACTCGCCTCGGCACACGCGAGAACGTAGTATGCGGGCAGGGAGAGCGGGATCGAAGGGATGCTGATCGGGTGGAGTGTCGCGCCGAGGGATCGAAGGTGGGTGAGGAGTGGCGAGAGGTGGCGAGGGGTTTGAGCTGCCGGGAGGTGGGTTTCCTGGAGGCAGGGAAGGAGAGGGGGGGGGAAGGGGGGGGGAGAGGGGCAGGAGGTGGGTTGAGCAGTGCAGCCGAATAAAGGGTGAAGCGAACGGACGTACGATCGGAAGGCCTATCCGTAAGCCATCGAGTCGATCCCTCTCGAGTCCCCGTATCCGACGTCGCGCGGCGTCTTGGTACCCGTGGGCACGCTTCCTCGCCGCGACTGAAGCGCACGTCGCATCCCGAGCGTCTGGCCCCGAAATCACATCTACACCACCCTCGATTCAGCCCGCCGACCTTGGCCACCCGCGTGCCGCGGCGCCACGTGGGGGACTCACCAAACACCTCACGCACATCCTCCACCGTCCGCGCCAACACGCCGACGCAGTCCAGCGAATCCGCATACGAAACAACCCCATGGCGACTGACGATTCCGTAACCGGGCTTGAGGCCGACGATCCCGCAATACGCCGCGGGCAAACGGACGCTTCCTCCCGTATCGGTGCCGAGCGCCGCAAAGGCTTGACCACTGGCGACGACGGCGGCGCTTCCTCCCGAGCTACCGCCTGCGACCCGGGGATCATCTGACGGCGTGCTGCCTGGACCGGGGAAAGGGTTCACGACGCGCGGTGCACCGGCGGGTAGATGGGTATTGGCGTTTCCCATGCCGAATTCATCCATGCTTGTTTTCCCCGTGATGTGGGCACCGGCGTTCAGCAGCCGCGTGGCGCATGTCGCCGTGTAGGGGGAATCAAATGTACCGAGTGTGGCGGATGAGCATGTGGTCGGGGTCGTGCGGAGGAGAATGTTGTCCTTGAGGGCGATCTGCTTGCGCGCGAGGGATGCCGTTCGTGCTGCAGACGGGACATGAGCGGGGGAGTGGGGCGGGGGCGGGGGCAGGGGCAGGGGGGGGACTTGCGTTGTGGAATAGCAATGGGCGTCGGTGCGCGCCATGTGAATGCATCGGTGTGGATCCTGCGGCGGATGATCATCATCGTGGGCGGACGGGACGTTGAGCGAGGGGAGACCATGGACGAGAGCCATGGATGGTCGAGATGCCCGCCCGCTCGTGTTTCACCTGCGCGCGCGCGGACGGGGAGCGGGCGCACCAGGAGCGGGAGCGGGGCAGTCGGGCAGTCAGGTGAGGGGCAGAGCGGACAGGCCATGGCACGGCGGTCGACTCGTGTCCTATGGAGCGCTCTAGGTTCAAGGCAGCAGGATAGTTTCTGTTTGCCCCGGTGGGTCATGGCGCGAGGCGTGCCGGGGATGATCAACAGCAGGCTCTCCGATATATGCCGTTCGATGTGGAGACATGGCACTCGTTCATGCCACAAATGACCTGACTGTACATGACCATGGACTGTGATTCCTCGAGGTATTCTCGCTCGCTCGCTTGCTCGCTACATTCTCGTACAGTATGAAGAAAACGCCCGAATATCGCGCGTGTCTCGATATGAGCCGCGGACCTTGTTCCGTCGTGACAGGCCACTCAGCCCTGTCCCCCCCGCCCCCGCCCTCGCCCTCGCCCATCCCTGCACTCACCCTATGCCCCCGGCCCACCCCCTCCCCTCATCCAACCATCCCCCTCTCGCTGCACGCCTGCCTCATCGCTTCGCCACCGTCCCGTCCCCCTCGCCCCCTCGCCCCCTCGCCCCCTCGCCCCCTCGCCCCCCTCGCCCGCTCGCGTCTTCGGCCGCCCGTGCGCCTCTGCGCTTCCAGCTGGGCGAGCGACGCTAAGCGCACCCTCCTCCGCGCCCCCTCCAAGCCCCACCATCCGAGTCGGTCGACCCCTTGGGTATGCCATCATCGTGCCGCCGTCCCGTCTTCCCTCCCCGACCCGGCCACACACGATGCATCCACCCCCAAAGGACCCGGTCGCAATGACCATGATGACAGCACACCCACCAGCCCCGGCAGCACCGCCCTCGGGACCCTCCTCGCCCGCGACGTCCACATCCTCCTCCTCCTCCCACGGAACGGGATCCGGCACGGCGGGGGCTGCGTTTCCCTCGCTCAACCTCACGCACCAGGACCTGCTCAACACGGCCAACGAGCTCTACCGCCGCATGGAGGACCCGGGATTCGCGCAGGACGACGCATACTGGACGAGCCTCCCGATTCACCTGCGCAATTTTATCAGGAATGCGCTCCCGCTCGCAGGCAACGTCAGTGCCGGATCGGGCGTCTTGCCCGGCGGCGTTCATGCTGCGGGCGGGCAACGCGCCATGTATGCGCTCGCGCAGCAGATTGTTAGTGCCGCGAATACGGGGATGGGAGCGGGACAGCCGCCGATGATGATGGTGCAGCAGCAGCAGCAGCAGCCAATGTCGTTGGATGATCTCGCGACGATGCCGCCCGAAGCGATGCTGGCGTATCAGCCGCAGCAGGCAGCGACGACGACGACGACGACGACGATGACGACGACCTCGACAACAACGACGGGTGGTGATCCGAGGCAGTATGGGTTTTATACGCATCCGGATCATACGAGGATGCCTGGCGGGATGCCGCATCCGGACGAGTATCTGCAGGACGACGAGTAAGTGGTTCGGGGGGTTTATTTTTTTCCGACTCCTTTTCTCCGTGCGTGGCGCCGTTTGATTGACCGATCGGGTTCACCTTCTCTCCAGCGACGCGGCTTCCGAGGATTCGGTGAATCAACTCGCCATGGACGGGCTCTCGATCAGCAACGGCGGCGTGACGGATCTGTCGGCGGGGAAGAAGAAGAAGAAAAAGAAGAAGAAGACCGGGGCGGACGAAGGGGAACGGGCGATGACGATGGCGCCGCCGCCGCCGCCGCCGCCGCAGCAGCAGCAGCAGGTGCCGCGCGCGAGGGAGGCCCAGGTACAGACGCAGCGGACACCGGCGCTTCCCACGGGGCAGGGCTATCCGCAGCGAACGCAAGCCCCGCAACATTCGTCAACGCCACCAGTCGCGCAAGCCGCACCTCCTGCGCCGACCGTACAGCAGCAGCATCCCCATCCGCCCGCGCATGCGCGTCCCGCGTCATCCGTCTCGCCGGCACCGCATCCGCCACCGCAGACGCAGCAGCCGCCGGCACCCGTTCACAGCTCGCGCGCAGCGGGGAAACAGCCCATGCCGTATTTGCCATCGAACGCGCCCGCACAGCCAACGAATGGACCGGTGCAGCAACCGCATCATCAGCATCAGCATGCGCAGCCACAGCCACAGCCACAGCCACAGCCACAGTCGCAGCCACAGTCGCAGCCACAGCCTGCTCAGCAACCGCAACAGCAGCAGCAGCCAGTAAGGTCTGCAAGATCCGCCGGCAAAGCTCCCATCACGGCTGCCGTGCCGCCGCAGGTACATTCCCACGCGCAACCACCGCATGCGCAACCCGCCTCGGCCTCGAGTAAACAGTCGGCGCCACCCGCGACACATCCGGCAACGTCTGTGGGCGGTGGTGCAGGCAAGGGTAAATCCGCGGCATCAGCCAATGCGAACGCTCAGGGCGCCGCGGGCTCGCCGGCTCGCGTTTGGCAAACGAGCACGCAAGAGGAGCGCGCACAGATCAAGCAATTCTGGCTGAGCCTGACCTCGGCCGAACGCGGGGACCTGCTTCGGATCGATAAAGAGGTCGTGCTGAAAAAGATCAAAGAGCAGTCGCGGCATTCGTGTGCGTGCGCCGTGTGTGGGCGGAAGCGGGGTGCGATTGAGGAGGAGGTCGAGCGGCTGTATCGGGCGTATGAGGATCAGCTCGAGCGGTTTGCGCGCCGGCAGAGGGAGGTGCAGCAGCAGCAGCAGCATCAACAACAGCAGCAGCCGGCGTATGCACCGCCGCTTGGGCCGGGGCCGTTCCCGGGCAGTGTCGAGCTCGACAGTACGGGCGCGATCATTCAGCCGGATGAGCTTGCGCCGCGTCGCGTGATGGACGGCGGTGCGGCGGATCTCGGCGAGGACGATGATGATGAGTATGATGATGAAGAGGACGAGGACGATTACGACGAGGATGAAGAGGAGGATCTCGTGGATGATGAGATTGATGAAGGCGGGACCGACGAGGCGGACGAGGGCGAGGACGAGTACGAGGATTCGCCCGGCGCCAAGCATCTCGCGCCGTCGAATCATCGCTCAGGGGCGGTAACGGGCGGCGCGCATCATCATCATCATCACCATCACCACCATCATGCACCCAAGACTGCCGACGGACGCGACGTGCCGCAGGAACAGAGCGACTTTTACACGTTTGGAGACGGTTTGACTACCATCAAAGGTAAGTGCAGTCGGCCGCCCGCTATCGAGTCAAGTGACCCGCCCGCTGAGCTCAGACCTCCCTCTCTCCCCTCCCCCCCCCCCTTCCCCCCGCTTACGCCCAGGAGGTGTCCTCACGGTTGCCGATGACCTGCTCAAGAATGACTCGACGCGTTTCCTCGAGATGATGGAGCAGCTCGCTGAACGACGGATGATGCGAGAGGAAGCGGCGATTCAGATGATGGCGGATGACGAACGGGACGATGAAGAGGATGACGATGAGGATCTGGAGGATGACGAAGAGGACGAGTGAGTAGGGCGTGTTCACATTGGGGAGCATGGTGCTGACTCCATTCAGGGATGACGAGGACGATGACGATGTAGGTCTCAAGTCGGCGCACGTCGATCCAGCTAACCCCTCGCAGTCACTCACCGACGAGCAGCGCACGGAAGAGGGCCGTCGAATGTTCCAGATCTTTGCCGCGAGGTTGTTCGAGCAGCGCGTACACCAGGCATGGAAGGAAAAGGTTCACCGGGAACAGGCCGAGGCGTTCCTGCGCGAGCTGGAAAACGAGCAAAAGCAAGAGGCCGAGGCACAGGCGCGCAAGGCAAAGGAAGCTCAGAAGAAAAAGGACAAGAAAAAGTGCGTGCAATTCATCCTGTTCGGCCGAACCATGCTGACCCGGCTTTCCACAGGGCCCAGAAAGAGCGTCAGGAAGCCGACAAGCGGCAACGGGAAGCCGAGGCCGCCGCCGAAGCCGCCGCCGCCAAGGCCGCCAAAGAGGCCCACGAACGGGAAGCCGCCAAGAAACGCGAGGAAGAGCGCGCGCGCAAAGAGGCCGAGAAGAAGGCACGTATGGAGGAAGCGATGCGCAAGGAGGAGGAGAAGCGCAAGCGACTGGCGGAAGAGCGTGAGCGCGAGGCCGAGCGCGTGCGCAAGCAAAAGGAAAAGGACGAGCGCGCGAGATTGGAGAGGGAAGCTAGGGAAAAGGAGCGCAAGGTGAGCGGCCTTTTAACAAGACCTTTCAAACTCTTTCTGACCGCCCTCACAGGAAAAGGAAGAAAAGGAACGTATTGCCAAAGAAGCCAAGGAAAAGCAGCTGCGCGAGGAAAAGGCACGCAAGACTGCCGAAGAAGAGGCTCGAAAGGAAAAGGCTCGCAAGGACAAGGAGGAAAAAGAGGCCAAGGAAAAGGAGGCCCAAGCGGCTGCACAGGCCCAGGCGGCGGCTCGGCTTGCCGCTCAGCAACAGGCAGCGGCCAAGAAGAGTGCGGCTATTGCTTCCCAGCAACAGCAGCAGGTCAAGGCGAAACCAGCGCGCACGCCCGCGACCCGTCAAAAGTCGGCGTCTCGCGCTCCGACACCGGCCGTCACCGCGCAGCCTTCTGCCGTTGCCGCTCCGGTCTTGACACAGAGCTCAATCTCGGCGACGTCTTCCAAGGTCCCAACAAATGTTCGACCCGCTAACGCCGTTCGTCCGAATGGCCCGCCGTTGTCTATGCAGCCGGGCATGCCTCAGGGGCATGTGCAGTCGCAGACGGCACCGCCCATGATGCCGCCCGTCTTTTCACCGAGCGGCTCCATGCAGCACACGCACAACATGCCTTCGTTCGTCAATGGCAACATGCCGCGGCAGAACATGTTTCCGCAGCAGGGCATGCACCTCAAGAGCGCACCACCCGTCGGCCAGAATCCTTTCCCTTCGCAGGTCCCTGGCTTCAACGCTCCGCGCCACATGCCAATCAACAGCAGCGCCGCTCCAGGCTACAATGTGCCTTTCATGAACCCCGTCGGCGGCTTTTCCGCAGGCCAGCCTCCGATCATGTCTCCCGAAGGCAGGAACGGAGAGTCTTCCGCACCAAGTCCCTTTGATCTCAATGTTGTCGGTGGCATGCGAAACCTCGGTCTCGGCCATCCTGGCAAGCTGAGCGGCAAGTCGACCGAGGACGTCTTCTCACCCGCAACATCCGTCAGCCAGACGCTACCCCTGCGTGATCAGACGACGCCCATCCTTAGCGCGACGACTCCCGACTTTAGAAGCGTCTACAGCAGACCCGACCCGATTCGACCCATCGAGCCTATCGGTCGACCTCGAGTGGCCAATGGATTCGAGACCATCGAAGAAGCGGCACCGTCGACGAGCCGTAAATCAAGCCCGCCAGTGTCAGGTCAAGCTTTGGGTTCGGCAGCACTGTCAGCCGGTGCCGAAGAAGTCAAGGATATTCCTGCGCCCCGACGGGTCTCTAATACGGCTGGATTGGGCGGTACATGGGCGCCTCCTTCGCTCTCGACTTCAGCCTCATGGGGCCCGTCTCCCTTCGCCATGGCTCCTGGAGCAGGCATCTGGGGCGGATCTACCACAACGCCTCAGGTCGACACACCGCACTGGCCGACAGGCAGTAGCGCCAACAGCTCACCATTCGGAAAGGGCAAGATGCCAACTCCGACGCCGCAGCAATCGACGCTCACAAGGGGATTCAACCCTGTAGGATCGGGGTCAGAACCGCCATCCTCGTCGTCGTCCGCATTCTTCTCGCCCATGCAGACTCATCATACCGCGCTTCCGGGCCACAACCCATTCGGTCCGCCAGGGCAGACCCCTCAGTTACAGCACCAGTCCGTTCATCATTCCCAGCATCAGCAGAATCAGCCTCAGCAGCCGCAGCAACGTCTGTGATGGTGCTTTGCCGCTTTGATCTAGATGCACCTTGATCCGTAGTCCGCCTCTGGTCGACGCACAGGTTGTATCATACGCATTATCATACTGAATTCAAGTTGTTCATTACAATTGTCGGCGCATGGCGTCTCTGCTCCTTGGCGCATCGGAATATATGTAGAACAGAATTGCATTGCTGAAGATTTGCTCTAGGCTTCTTTTTGTGCTACAACTTCATGTTCTAAAGAGACGTCATTCTTCCAAACATTAGACTGCAATCGTGCGCTTAGAGAGCGTTGGTCACAAGTCGATAGACTTCACGACCATAAAGAGCCTACAAGGAAACCCTTCTGTCAGTGGGCGTCCATGCCCTGGTGAAGATTCAACTTACGGGGTGCGCAGGCTTATTGTTTAGGATATCGTCAATCGCTGCCATGACTTCAGGAGTCAACTTGGGCAAAACATCAAGAGCCTTCAAGTTATCGATGATCTGCTCGGGCTTGGAGGCTCCGAGAATGACGGTCGACACGTCTTCGTTCTTTGCAACCCACGCCAAGGCCAATTGAGTCATGGTACAGCCCAATTGCTTTTCAGCAATTTCGGTCAACTTCTTGACCTTTTCAATCTTTTCCTGGCCTTCGGGAGACTTGAGCTTCTTGACAGTCTCGGCGAAGAAGTCCTTGTTGGTGGCGTATCGCGAGTCCTCGGGGACACCATCGTTGTACTTGCCGGTCAACATGCCGGAGAGCAATGGCGACCAGGTCGTCGTGCCCATCTTGTACTTCCTGAAGACTGGCAGCCATCGCATGTTAAGCCGAGGAGAGGCGGTAGTGACAGTTAAACTTACTGGGATGGTATTCCACTTCGAATCGCTCTCGGTGCATCATGTTGTACTGCGGCTGCTCACAAGTCGGCGGGATGAGGTTGTGCTTGGCGGCAACCTCATGGGCTTCCTGCAGCTGCTGGGCAGACCACTCAGAGGTTCCCCAATAGAATGCCTTTCCGGCGTTGATCAACCAGTCGAAGGCTCGGACGATCTCCTCCCTGTTTTTGGTCAATTGCTGATCGTGGGAGCAGGGAAAGGCTACTCACATCGGCACAGTTGGGTCAGGTCGGTGAGCGAACACGACATCAACATAGTCCATCTGCAACCTGGCCAACGAGTGATTCAACCCCTCAATCAAGTGCTTCCTCGACAATCCTCGAGAGTTGAAGTCCTTTCGGCCGGTACCGAAGAAGATCTTGGTGGTAACGATCAAATCGGATCGCTGCCATCCACACTCCTTGATGACACGGCCCATCTCGACTTCCGAGTTTCCCTCGGCGTAGCCTTCCGCCGAGTCAAACATGTTGATACCTTCAGAGAGGCATGACGTCAGCATCGACTGTAACAGAGAAATGGTCATGTCGACGAACCGTTGTCGAAAGCCAACTGCATGATCTCCTTGACAACATCTCCCCTCTGGGTTCCGCCGAGCGTCAACCATCCACCGAGACTGAACAGAGGCACCCGCAAGCCGCTGCTTCCGAGGTTGCGGAAGATCATGTTCTTGGGGTCGCTGACCGAAGACCACGTCGTAAGCCGACATGCCTGCACGCTCACCATTGAGGCGCGGATACTCACAACATCTTTTCCCTTTGCAGTCCCTGGTCAGTTGTCATCTTGTTCGATAGTAGATGGGTCTTCAGAAAGTGTGATAGAGGTCTGGATCGATACATATAGATTCCCGCCAACGCTCCGTAGCCTTCCTCAAGGTGCCTCGCGTTATATATACTTCGCCTCCCCCGCCCGAGCCGCGGATATTGTGCCGATTGGACACTTGCCATATGGCCTGCAGAGCCAGGAGCAGCAACCTCCACCTCTATGCAATCGTCACCGTGTCGCCGTTCCTGTTCAGCAGAATTCGCAGGGCTGACGACACCAACGCCGAAGGAGAAACTTCGGAGGGCAATCAAAATGGGAATCCTACACGCGCGATCACATCGGCTAAGACCGAACAGGCACCGACGTCTGGTATTCTGTGACGAAGCACGATTGCTACAGGATTCCGGTCGGCCCGCTGTCGGCCCCAATGACAATATATTTTGACAAGCTTGTTGAAAAGACTCCAGTGTGTCTTACTCAAGCCTGCGATATAGAGCGGCAGGCGGATTATTTCTCAGAAGTGCCTTTCTGCGGTCAAGCAGTTGCGGCGACCGGCACAAGCTATGGGTATAGGTAGATGAACTGTCAAGCCGATCGTCTGTGCCCTCGTCGTATGACAGATCCTGAGATGCTAGGACACAACGTTGAAGCAGGCAAGTGGAAAGGTGGATTTGCCATCAACGCTGAACACAGTTCGATCCAATGCTGGAGCAAACAGAATCAAAGCGCCGGAATGGAAAGTTGCTACCCGTCCATGACGGGTATCTTCCTACGAGAAGCGACGGACCGAGTCTCATTTCGAGATCGCTGTGACTTGCTGAGTTCAGGAAAGAGGGCCGAGCAAGATGCTTGTTTCGGATTGAAAGCGTGGAAAGATTGGAGCTTCGTCTTGTTTATACAGCTCTCGTCCTCCTCTGCATTCATCAGTGTACCATGTATCTCATGGCTTCCTGGTTTTTCAACAATGACTATCCGAGAGCGATACCGAGCTTCTCCCAGTACTCTTGCACGCGGCGACTAGTACTGGACTTACCGGGCCTCATAGTCCGCTGCTCTGCTGAGAGCTGAGTAGCTAAAAAGCTGGCCTAAATGACCTAAAACTGGGCCTCAAAAAGTGAAAAATGGGAAAATCCTGCGTTCATGGCTTTTTCGTACACGTGACCAGAAAGTTGGCGGGTAGCAGCCACTGCTGGGTAACGGAAGGCGATATCAGTGGGCTGACAGCGGATCTAGATAGTGGCAGGAATGTATGTACTACAGCTCCTTGGAGCACCGTGGCGCTCATTCTCTCCTTTCATTCTTTATTCCACATCGCACGGGTGGCAATTGTGGCGGGCCTGCTGAAGTTGAGAATACCGGTCGCGTGACGTCCCGCACAAAGTCGTCAATCACGCTACACCCCCGCCTTCGTCTCCGATCCGAGCTGCAAAATGGCAACGCCCGTACCGATACCAACTGTCCGATCTAATTCACTGGTTGGACGGAAACGGACGCGAACTGAGCTGGAATCCGCATCCTTTGGCACGCCGCCGTCCGTTCCGCCACGCAGGACCAAGAGCACGAGCGATGCAACGAGGCTACGCATAGCGAATGAATCGACGAACTCGACGCCTGCCACCAGTGAATCGGGTATGGATACTCCGCCGGCTGGAGACTCTAATGTCGGGGCGTTCATCAACGGGGGCTACAAGAGAACCATCATGCGCCAGTTTGTCAGGAACGCATTGGAGAAGGCCTCTGAGGTGTGTCGGATTTACACCCGTCAGGATCCAAGGCAGCTGAGCCATGTTTATTAGGGCGACGACGCACCGTATCAGGAACTCATTTCACATTTCGCAACCTCACCGTCACTGCCGTTGCCCGATTTTAATGCCCTCCTTCCGATCTTACAAGCCATCACGTCATCGATCTCACTCCTGTCGCCCATCCATCACTCAGCTCTTGTCCGTGTTATTCTCACCGTACCGTGGGCTGTATCGGCAGACGACCGCTTTGTCAAAGCGTACACGGCATGGTGTGGCGTCCTTTGCAGTTCCCGTGCAGAATGGATCAGCGAAGTCGTGGTGATGGCTGTTAAAGGTCTGCGATGGCGTAAGTCTCTGCTCGCAATCCGTCGTTTGACGTCGAGGCTCACGTCTCTGTGCGTGCAGAGCAAAGACTTCCCGTCACCTCGGAAGCACCGACGGTCTCCCGGGCGCTCTACCACACACGGCATCAACTACTCATCACTCATCTCCTCTCGTTGATACCGACCCTGCCGTCAGTGTTGTCTCCCGTTCTCGTAAAATATTTTCCACACAAGAGGGAGAGCGAGGTTGCCATGAGCGTCTATGTGCGCAATGTGCTGGATCTGGTGGAAATTTGTCCGGAAGTGGCCGTTAGGGTATGGGAGGTTGTTATCGACAGAATGATACGAATCGACGTGAGTCCAAGTCTCTCTCTCTTTGGTGCGGCCCTCTGACCTTTCTTCAGGTCGAAATTCAAATTGAACTCGAAGATCTCGACGAGGATGATGAGATCGCAAAATCGTTCCAAGCCTCCACATTCAATGATGATCCACTCAGCAAACTCGTCAGCGAGTCTCTGGACCTAAATGACGATGACCTAGACAAGGCAATGAACGATGCTGAGGACGAATTAGATATTGAGGACATCGAATCAGAGGAAGGGTCCATTGATGGCGAGTCCGTCGCGTCAGAAAAGGAACTGGATGAGGCCCGCTACAAGCGTCTGCAAATGCTGCGGGCCAAGGTTGATGCGCTATCTTTGCACTTTCTCCGGCACCTCGAGCGCATTTTCGTCGGCGGATCCGACAAGAACGCCAGGAGAAAACAGCTAGCAGCGCTCGGATCGCCCGCACCGAGTCGTCCAACGTCACCCTCGAAACTCAATCGTTCAGGATCGGCAGTCTCGTTTGCACCATTACCGCTTATGATTCCATCCTTGCCGCCAATTCACCGGTCTTTTACTCACACCGAAGGCCGCTTGCATCATTTTCAGGCACTTCTGTCACTGTTTGATCGTCTCATTTTACCTACACTGCATTGCCGGAGAGCGCAATTCATCGTCTTTTGGTGTTGCTCATTGTCACCCGCCTACACCGATCTGTTCCTCGGCCTGATCGTTTCGCGTGCGCTGTTCGAACAGACTCCGGCTGCGGTATCGCGGATCGCCGCCGCAAGTTATATTGCAAGTTTCGTCAGTCGTGCTAAATATATCGACGAACAACAGACGCGAACGGTCGTTGGGTACCTCACCGCCTACATCGATGGCATTCTCGACGAAGTGCGCGTTGATCCACAAGCCGTGGTGTCCTCCAACGGACTTGCCGTCTTTTATACCGTCTGTCAAGCCTTGATGATGATATTCTGCTTCCGTTGGAAAGCCCTTCAGTCGGAGACGAGCCGCCATGAATCAGAACACGCAACAGAGCCTTTGCCGAGCTTCGCGGATGACATGGAGATGGACGAGGAGGAGGGCGGGATGGGCGATCAGGGGAACGACGAGCCAGATTGGATACCGGATCTCAAGATTCTCCAAAAAGCCATTCATTCGCAGCTTAATCCCTTGATGGTAGGCACTCCTCCCAAATTTTATCAGTGCTATGCTGATTGCCTGTTCAGGCTTGTTTCCCCGGAGTTGTGGACATGTTCGCCAAGGTCGCCGATTTGACGAAATTCATGTTCTGCTACTCGATCATGTCGGCCAACCGAAACTCTCTCGAGAATAGCGCCAGCTCGCGCCCGCATGTGCGCATGAACCCGTCCAGCACGAATGTCAGTCAGACCGCTTCGGGAATCCCGCCAATGAGCGACTTCCCGCTCATTGGCCGCAAAACGCTCGTGGACACCGATCTCGATCAGTTCTTCCCCTTTGACCCGTACGATCTTCCCAGGTCTAAGGTATTCGTAGACAAGCTGTATCGCAATTGGGATGAAGTCGCTCTGCCGGGCATGAAGGGAGAAGAGGATGATGACTCCGACTCTGACGACGACGACGAGGATGATAGTGGGACGGACAGTGACTCAAGCGGACGATCCCTGACACCACATGGCGACGGCATGGTACATCGTTCAGATCCCCTACGTATGCCGCCGATGCCACACAGTCTGCGTGCAGCTCCGACGCGACATCTGCCAACACAAGAGCTTCATTCTACACAGCAAATAAGCACGAGTCTAGAGGGCATGAAGCTGACCTCGCCACCAAGGCATGCGCGGTCGCTTGGCATAGTCGCATAAAGAGCATTTATGTATAAGTAATCAGCATCGTAATTTGTAGGCACACATGCCCGCCGGTTCAAGTTGTATCAGTACAGTCATCATAGTGTCTTCAAGCCTACTTAAATGGCTACGCATATTTACGCCGGATCACTCGAATTGCGCGTCACATCAAGAATGGTCTACAAGCAGCATTCATCGACGAACTTATGCATATGCCCCTCTCTCTGGAATGCGGAATCGCAGGGCGAATCGTCATATTGCTTTAATCCGCTTCCTGCATTTTGACCCAACAAGCATGGCTTGCACTAACTAGCTCATGCGTGCATTCCTGTTTCATCGCTACACGTATGTCCCGTCCAATCTCTCTTCATCTCTATTCTGTCTATGTCACTGTCCATGCCCATCTATATGGTATCTAGTATATTGTGCGCCATTCAAATTCAAAGGCTCCACGCTACCGTTCCAACAAGCGCTACCAGCCCAAACAGAAGTCCTGTGTCCCGCAATGTTGAAGCTCCACCAGTCGGAGTTGGCGTCGACGCCGAAGTGCTGAGCGGGTAAACACTCGAGGTACCGGCCATTGTTCCTGTTGGAGAGTTCGCACGGGTCATTGAGCTAGATGCCTGCGCAATGACTTCGCCAGTAGACGTAGCTGAAGCGGCAGCCGAGTTCGTTCCGTTGACAGCCAGTGCTTTACCAATAGGAAGACTTGTGCCTTGTGCGATAGGTGCTGCTGTTGTCGGATAGGCGGGTACATTGCTCCAGTTATAGTTCTGCAGGCAGTAATCTTGATCGGGATCATACTGCCATCTGCAATGTTAAGAGAGACAATCAGCAAGGGTGGCCGACCAGCTTCATGCAACGCACAAAGTATCGGTCAAATCGACAGGAATCCAGTTCTGGGTGACCGACTGCTCGTATGACCATACGGGGGAGATCGCTTTCCTGGAAGCAGGGCCTTCCATCAGTATCAACGCAAACAGATCAGTGTCTCATACGCACCAATTCCAGAAAATGAATCCTGCGCCATGATTGTACGCATGATACTGCGACTCCCAAAGAGCGCGGTAAAAGTTGTTATAGTCGGCATCTGTGCTACCCGAGATGACATCGGCCATAAGATCTTGACTTGTGGAGTTGAAGCAGTCCTTGTAGTTGACGCAGAATGTACCCACTCCGAGCGACTGTTCTCCAATGAACTAGCGGAGGCGGTGGTAGATCAGCACCCCCCTTAAAAAGGTATGAAGCGCACTCACTGTTGGAATCCATTCTTGGGCAGCGGCCAGACTATTCTTCATGGAGCAAGCTGACACAATTCGATCGTAGTTCTGGTACTCCGAGTACGGAGGCCAAGCAAAGTATGAATGTCGGTCGAGCCCGTAATTCACCCAGTCTGCTCCTCTGGACTCATGGAACCAGTATTTCCAATTCTCTAAAGGTTGGAAAGCATCATGAACAACCACCATGCTGATGTTGTTCCCCGGAATCACGTTCTCGTGCTCTCGGACAGTCTTGTACGCCCGGTCCATAAAGTCAGCCAAAAAGTCCCATGGGATGTTGTTGGCTTGATATGCTTCAATCCAGGGTTCGTTCACGAGTTCCCATCTAGAAAGGCAGATGCTTGTGAAGAAGCTTACAGCAGGCCAAATGCATACACTCACGCTTTCACAACGCCGTCATACTTGTCCTGGGTAAATTCGTCGACAAATTTGGCTAATGCGTCCAGCGCACGATCAATGTTGGCCGGGTCGGTGTGGAACGATTCTTGGGCATAGTAACCGGTATGTACTTGGTAGCTTGACTGTGACCCTGTTCCGCCTCACATGTCAGGGCCGAGAAATCGACAAACTACAGCGCAGATACGTACCAGGAACGGCGTGCAGGTCCATCATCACGTCCATGCCGTACAGCGAACTCCAATTGAGCGCCTTCTGTAGGTACGGAATTTGCTTCTGAGTGATATAGGGCTCGTCCTCGGTAACATTATAGACCCAGTACGGGATCGGGATCCTAACGGTGTTAAGACCGTAGTCGGCCATTCTCTTGAAGTCATCTTCGGTAATCCAGGTATTCCAATGTTCCTCGAGCACCTGGAAGAAATAGTGTAAGCGCTGTGATCAGCGGAATGACACGTGCTGACTTACTTCGGCACATCGCGTTTTACCGAGAATGGAGCAGAATGACCATTCATCCATCACCTGGGTCTCATTATCATATCCCGGTAGACCAGATGTACCGAATAACGATGGCTCCATCCAATTTTCCTTTCAGCCAAAATAAGGCGAGGTCAGACCGAGATTCGATAACTGTGTGAGGGTCTTTTATCGTAGGGAATACTCACAAGAATGAACCAGTTCCCCAAGTTCACCCCTCGGACCTTCTCTCCCGTCGAGAAAGCAGGAGAGTTCGACCCGGGTTCCGTATACCAGACCAAGTTCGACGCGAGAGATGGGGTCGCTGCCATCAAGGTAGCAAACGCCGCGATAGAGGTTGTCTTCATCATGGCTGTTCTGAGTTATTCGATTAAATTTTGTGCAGTGTACCATTCAGAAGATAGTGATCAGCAGCAGCGGACGAATGAGAAGGTTTCTTGATCAACATTGCATTCTGGGACAGCCTGGCATGTCTCGAAGAAGGACTTACCAGAAAGTTCGAAGTGACAGGCTTATGACGTTGTGCCGATCCAGCGGCGTCGATTGGTTCTTGGCTTCCTTTCCAGAATCCCTTTTCCCTTCCGTTGAAGTACTTTACGGTTTGACAGGTGTGATTTGGTCGAAGTATGTTGGGACGGCTTCTTCCTTTCTCTTGGTTGGCGTTGTCCAGTCGATTCGTCTATCGTCTAGTCTATCGTCTATTGTCTATTGCCTATTGCCTATTGTCTATTGTCTATTGTCTATTGTCTATTGTCGATGTTTCTATATCATGAGAAAGCGGAGATGCGGAAACTTCGGAACCTGAGCAGCCACAAGTGACGATGAAGTGGATGGTAATACCGGTCGGAATAGCTGGCAAAATGGTGTGTAAGGCGGAGGCCGAGTCGTAAAGCTGGTCGAAAACACGCTTGCCAACGAGTGTGAATGCAGGAGAGGAACCTGTTCCCCGTGTGTTCCTTGAAGGACTGGGACTTGCAGCACTGCTATCGAAGCCGCTGGTTGTGGAGAGAGCACGTTCCCGTTATCACCTTCGAAGGATGGCGCAGATGCCAAGTTCTGATTGACGACCAAAATGTTACCAGACTGCGACGTGAATCAGCGAACAACAGACAGCTCACTCAGCACGTTAATTCGCGCTAAGGGTAGTAACACGTTTTGCGCGTTCCGAACACAAGGCGAAATTGGTGAGACATCGGGGAGAAGCTCGAGGCTCCGGGTTGGTCCGCGTGGCCGAGGTCGAGTGAGGATCCCGCGGACCTCGCGTTTCAGCCTGAAACAAGCTGCGAGACGAGTACGTTCGGGCGACGCGGCTGATCGACCGTCGTCCCATTCCACAGTGTTCGCACGAGGACCGCTATGCTGAAGGGCCCTTCATCAGAATGTCAAACAAGGCATGACAGACGGGCAGCCCTCTAGAGAGTAGGGAGGATATATCTGGCTTCACATGCAATGCAGCTGGATATTGAAGAAATATCGGGCAATGGTGCTTCAAACCTTCCATGGGTTCCTCTGAACTTTCAAACATACCAGGGTCTCGGCCCCCGCAATTAAGACAACGGATGGTTGGCAAATTCGCGAGCGGTTCCGCTTCTCATCTCAAGCGGATGGAGAACGTTTTATGAGATCCACAAATCTGGCCAAATGACGGCCGATAGTTGGCAGCGATGTAACGTTGTGGAATGGTGTATGACTATCCACCCTTCTGAGCTTTACGACTGCCTTTGGCGCTTGAATCTGACCTGCGTGCTGTTGGGCGAAAGTCGTTATGAAGGTGAACGAATTTGGGGGAACGGCGCTTGGACAAGTTTATATCGAAGAATGAAAACATGATGGCAGATTGGATCAGCTTCAGGCAAAGCAGAAGATTCAAAGTGCCTGCATGCTGAATACGAACTGTCATTACTCAGGGGAAGCAGTCGGACGGAAAGCGTGACAACTGCGCTCAGGATGTGTCACGCGGAAGTAGCAAAAGTGAGGAGCTTACTGGATTCGACAACTTTGGGCGATTTGAGAAAATCAGAGGGCGACGCGCCTTTGCTAAGCGCAAACTAAGCAAGTCACGGAGAGGCTGCCCCCAGGATGCGCAGTATCGTCACCGCGAATCTCGGTTTCGCCGTCACACGCTGGGCGGCGGGGGCACTGGTGGTGCCGGCTGAGCCGTTTGATCGGAAAGTCGGGCCACGCACACGCATTGACAAGGCGAAGACGCCTTTGGGACGACCGCTCGACCTTCCGACATCCAGCAAAAAAAGTCAGAACCCTAGACTGTCAAGATGAAGGACATCACCGCCAACGAATCTCTTGCCATCCCCGAGGGTGTTGACATCAAGATCAAGTCCAGGATCGTCACCGTCACCGGTCCCCGAGGTACCTTGACCAAGGCTGTCAGGCACATCCAGATGGACATCCAGATCGTAAGTCTCAGAGGGGAAGAGCACGAGGAGCAACGGACTGGATCCCGTTCGGACGACAATTGGCCTGGGAATACGCTGGAAACGCGGAAGACGACATGCAGGGTAGGGGAGGATAGGATTTTGGGACGGTGAAATGCAGGGAGAAGTGGAAGAAAGGGTTGAGAGCCGCAAATATGGTGGAGCAGAAGCGGTGCACGAGGATCTCGTTCCGGAAGGACCACGAATCTGGACGCCTTGTTCCGCCTGCGCCTTCGACCTGCACCGAATACGCCTCCCCCGATTCTCCTTCAGCTACCTTGTTGCTCCTCCCGGAATGCTCGATTTGTTTTGGAGAATTGCCGTCTGACATCTGTATCCTTAGGTCAAGGGTTCCAAGGGTACCGAGGCCCGGTTCACCGTTTGGCACGGAAACCGAAAGCACGTCGCTTGTCTCCGAACTGTCAAGTCCATGGTCGCCAACATGATCACCGGTGTCACCAAGGGTTACCAGTACAAGATGAAGTTGGTCTACGCCCATTTCCCCATCAACCCGGTTATTGCCGGTGACGGAAAGGCCGTCGAGATCCGAAACTTCTGTGGGTAACGCGATGCGGAGAGGAAAGACTGAGCTGACAGGATGCTTCCGTCACAGTGGGTGAGAAGGTTGTCCGAAAGTGCCTTATGTTGGAGGGTGTCACCATCAAGGAGGGTGCCAAGGATGAGCTCGTTATCGAGGGTAACGACATCGAGAACGTCTCGCAGTCTGCCGCATCGATCACCGATAAGTGCCGAGTCAAGGAAAAGGATGTAAGCTCCGCATTTACTTCGACTTTCAGACCTCCGCTGAGCTGTCTTTTCGCGCTTTCCAGATCCGAAAGTTCCTGGACGGTATCTACACTTCCGAAAAGGGCAACGTCGTTGTCGAAGCCCTCTAAACGATGTCCACGCGTTGTACCTACAATGACGGGTTTATGAGGATCCTTGACAGCTAGCCTAAAAGTCGTGTTCTACGACGAATCCTTTCAGAAGTTGAGATTCGAAAAGCCGAATTAGCATCCAGAGAGGGAACGCGTTTCGGGGAATAGGTCGAACATCTCGATGTCTAGAACGAGTGCTCAGACAGTTCATGAGGCTCTCAAAGTGTCGCGACAAACCAATCCGTTTAAGGCTTTCAATTCGCCACGGACACCTCGTGGGGTCGCAATCGTGGAATCGGCGAATCATCCGGATGGAGTCTCCGGCATGCTTTTTGCGCAGTCACGTCCGCGTATCAAGCGTGACCTAAAGTACATCAAGTATTCTCGAAAGGTCTGATAGCCCTCGAGGATGTTTCAGTCCTGCATAGTTCCTTGCATGTATTCGCAATGACAAGCTCAGGTTCAAAAATCGCTGAGCAGAAGGGTGCTGAAAATATCGACCACCCCGGCTCTCATGAGAACCCTCCCAAAGCGGATTCGAGGCATCGATCTCACAAGACCGAGAAAACGACATGCCTCGGCACTCCGAATTGCCTCTATAATCTGAGATTGCTGGTACCCGTCGATTGCTGCTGATGACGCGAGCAGTGAGCGAGCAGCCAAGCAGTCTCAGTTACTCAGCTGGTCTCTGTTGCACGACCCAAACGCACTTTACTCTCAGCTACATTCCCTCAGCAGTCTGCTCCCAAGTTTGTCACCGGGTCGGTGCTTCACAGATGCGATAGCTTTCAGGAAGTTGGGCCTTCGGAGGAACCCCGAACTTCGCATAACAAGATTGCTCGAACGCAACCGCAGAGATGGCGGCTTCGTCTTCCGCCTCACGGTCTACCTTGAACCTTGACGAAGAAGTACGGTTATGGTCAAACAATGCAGACAGAGAGAGGCAAGAAAACTATGCTACGCTCTATGGCTTGATCGTCAGCCTGGAATACCTGGAGAGGGCGTATGTTCGTGATTCGGTATCAAGCAAGGAGTGGGTGCGCAAGGTGTGAGACGGAGCCAGTCTGATGATCCACTCTGGCAGATACGCTCCAGCATGCATCAAACTTCTGGCTCAGTACAAGTCGCTCATCAAGCTGCTACATGATGATCTGGATAATCCGCCATATAAGACCGCCAACAGCATGAAAGGACTGGAAGGTTTCATGCAGCGCTATAGAATGGACTATCCTGCCGCTTTGCATCGATTGCTTGTTGGAGTACCAGCTACAGTGGAACACAGTGCAGAGGCGGGAGAAGGAGGAGAAGAACTCGGCAAATGGGTTGCGGAAACGACACAGGTAAAACACACGTTGCTCTGTGTGCAGAGCCGCTGACTCCTCGCTTCTCGTCTCCAGTCTTTCATCACTTTCATGGATGCCCTAAAGCTCAACCTCAAGGCCAAAGATCAGCTACATCCGTTCTTGACAGAACTCATGACTTCATATTCACGCTTCAAAGGCAGTCAGGAATGGGAAGGAAGGGGGAAGATACTGCATTGGTATGTTCAAAGACCGTCCGGCAGAATGAAGGGGCGCTGAATTTCTCTTCAAGGCTGATCGAGCTGAATGGCATGAAGGCGTCGGACGAAATTACAGAAGAGCAGTCTCGGCAGGCAAGTCCTGGAAATACGGGAAACGAGGCTGTACTCAGCCACACATCTCTGTTTACAGATGTTATTCGACATCGAGAACGCGTACAACGAATTTTTCCGTTCACTCAGCTCGAATAAGAAGGACTAGCAGGAACCAGCGAGATCTGTAGCCCAGCAGTTGTACATGAGTATACAAAACGTGTCAGTCCGAATGTTCCGGTGCTTACTTCCAGGAAGGAGTCTCATAGAGCCTGGAAACACTGAATCATCTGGACAACGTATATTGGTTGACGCTATCTTTCGGTTGCTACAACGTGATTATAATTACTTGACCCCATACCCACGATCAGGCTACCTCCGACCGATATAATCTGTGCGGCCCCGCTCGTCAGGCGAATCTGCTGGCGAATACTCGGCCTTCCGTCTCCTTCCACGCTCGAAATCACTGGCCGCACGCTCAAGAGCTCCAATGGGATCTTCCACCTGACTACGTTCTCGTGCAAGTTCACGATTGGCAAGTTCGGACAAGGGATCACCACAAGCACACATGTCTGCTTCAATCTCGTGTTTTGGTGCAAGCGACTCGTGTATTTGCGAGTCCTCGTAGGATGGCAGGGCGAGATTCTTCTTCGTGCATGCACACTGTGAGTTGCGAATGAGTTGACCAAATCTCTCCAACTCGACATGACTTACTGAGGTGATCAAAACGCCTTGGGACAAGATGGCTTTCCTCAACTGGCCTGGGCCGGGCTTCGCCATAGGTTTGCCAGCAGCATCCTCTCCCCATACCGAGAAATAGATTTGCAGACTGAATTCGTGGCTGACTCGAATCGGAGTTATCGTGCTGTCTCGCTTTAGTCCCAAGGCCTTTCATTGCAAGCTGATCGTGCTCACCCAGGACAAGTCGATGGCCTAAGGCGGTTCTCATCCGGCATGCGGATGACTTCGTTCGCTGTGAGGCCCACTTCACTGCCCTGTACGCGACCAGGCACTGAGTCGCCATCCCACAAAGGGTCATGTGGATGTCGGTCCTTCAATTCCTTGGGATGCGGAAGTTTGCCGCGATCATGAAGCAATAAATGTGCAGCAGGGAATGTCGTCTCGGGCTCTTCTGGTCTTCTTGGTGACTTCAACGAGATCTTTTGATTGATGTATAGTCTGATGGCCCACACAGTCGCCAATGGATTCGAGTCCGTGAGGCCCATTCGAAGGAGGATATACCCTCCAACAGTGATAGCGTCTGTCTGCAGTGACCACGGGACGATGCCGAGACCATCTACGACACTCCTCGTCTGATAGTCGAAGGGAATGGCCTCACGGTCTTCGGAAGGAAGCGGGACAATCCACATTTCTTTGCTGGCTGTCATGTTGCCGGTCAGCCACTTGAAGTCTTTGAGAGACCGAGCGTCCCGCTGGAGGAAACTGCTTTGAATGGGGCTCGGTTCAGCTGAAAGAGGTGGCGATGTTAGAGATGGTGTGTATGGAATGAGCGGGGTCGATGCGCCTGAGGATGGCCTGGTAGAGGAAAAGCTCTGATATGTATCTTGTGACGGTTGACGCGACATTGGAGCGGACGAATTTCCGGACGCGAACGGTCTGACGGGAGACGGAGACCGGGTGCGTGAGGGCGAGCGCGAGTTACCTGCGCCGAAGAGGCCGCCGAACCGCGAATTAGATCTTTGCGGGACACCTTCAAGTGTCACTTCGACCCTGTGGCTGATATGGCCGAATGGTGTCCGGTCGAATCCTGCCAAAGTGGCCGGTAAGATGAAAGACCACTCAAATCTGGATGAAACGGGCCGTTGGTCTCGCCGTCATCAGGGAATCTTCGCGACTCACCGCTGAGGTCCTGCTTCCATAAGCCATCCTTCGAGTCCTCCTTTCCCATCGTCGATTGTCAGATCCCGCTGAAAAATAACGTCGTCCTCCCATGGACGATCTGCGGCAGAGCAGACTCAAGACCAAGCATGCCTGAAGCAAGGCGCTACATACCTGGATAAGCCATCCTCGCTTCCGCAAGGAACTTGACTTTGAGGGCTTTGACCTTTCTCGGTTTTGTGAGGTGCACAATCACTACTCCGCTAATGATGAAATCATCACGCGGCTGGTCCTGCTGATCAGGATTTGGTGGACGGATGTACATATTGAAGTCCGAAGTCCGATACATTGAAATGGAATTCGGTTTTGCGGTGTATTCCTTTTCGTAAATCAGCCCTCGTGGCCGTAAGGCCGGAGCCATGTTGAGCGACATGTTGCGATGTTGCGACGAGTGTGCTGATAATGGCGAGAAAGCTGCACCGGTAAATTCTCGATGTTCCGAACGTGAATCCGGATCGACGTGTTTTACTGCAATTGTAGACAATACCGCGGCACCTGTTCCAAGGCCATTGATAGACGACTCTCCTTATACACTAGAAGAATAAAGAGGTGTTGATTGCTGCGTTGCGTATAGACGGTGCGGTCTGGGCCCGTCGAGCGAAAACCTGAATGCCTGTAGCCGCGACAACTGCATTCGAGTCTTGCATGGAACCATTTCCTTCTGGGAAAATGTCTCAGTACGATCGCCAGCCACGTGGGAATTGCCCTATGTACCGGATGTTGTTGTCTTGTTACGTTCAATCGTCGATCATCTTAGCCTAGAGCGATTGGACAAGTAGTGGGAACCCGTCACATTGCAAGACTTTCATAAGCAAGCTGGCACCAAGACACTCCCTTGAATCTTGGGATATTGCGGAATTCGTGGATGTCAACAAAGCTCATCATTATGCCATTACTGTCATCATTCACAACACATTGCCGAAAGTACACCTCACCCGCCTGCTTCTGCAGTAACTTTGTCACCTCAGTATTGGTCGCCTCGCGGCGGACTCCTCCATCTGCTTCGACTAAGGAAGTTTGTTAGGAGCGACTTCGAAGGCCGCGGCATTCGCAGACAGCACTCCTGCGGCGACAGGGACTTCACGACTCGTCACTGGCTCGGCTTCCAGTTGCTCGGCCTTCTTTTCATACGTGCTTCTGATGGTCTCGTATTCCTGATCGGGGAAGTATGGATCAAAATTCAAGCTTCGTTGAGGTTATCAAAAAACCTACTTCAGGTACTTCGGCCTGTACAAACTTCTGCTGCAACGCATCCCAGCTGAGAGGGTCACTTTCAGGTTCGGGAACGGGCAACTTTGCCTTCTTGCGCTTGCTCCGTCTGCGACTGCTCGCGGATTGCGGCGAGTTGACGCTGTCTACATCCTGGGCTGATGTTGCCAACGTCGGTTCCGATACGACTCGAGTCTTTGCCAAGAACGCTGCAAATCCGCTGATCGGTTCGTCGACTTTGGCTGGAGATGCCTGGCGAGAGGCTTCGAAGAGGTTCCAAGAGGGAGCATTGATGTATTTTGCCTTGCTCACCACTGGAGTCGAAGCCGCTCGGACGACGTCGAACTGCACGTAAAGTTCAGCTTCAAGCCCGAGATGAGAACCAAGGGAAAAACATACCTCGAGCGATGCTTCACGCAAGCGTCTGACGTCATCCAGATCCTTATCATCCTCCGCCATCGTCGCCTTGCTAGGCATTGCAACCCTGCTGCCTCGGCTGAGAGGAGATGGGAGACCGCGACCCAGCTCCGCCTGCTGAGCAAGGCGTGTGTCGAACTCCTTCCTTCCCTTCTTCTTTTCCAGCAATTGCAGTCCGCTCACTTTCAGTGGTGTCGACAGCGCGCTCCGTCGTGTTGGTGATGCGGGAGTGGCGATCATGACTTCTTCCTTTGCGACTCGAGGACTGCCAGTATCCTCATTGACTTCGAACCACTGCTGCTTTGAAGGACTGTACCGCATCTTGGCTCTCGGTGAACGGTCAAGCCGGTGAGTTGAGACGTTTGTTGCGGGCTGGCACATCTCCTGCTGATGACCAAAATGCGCGGGGTCGTTCGGATTGACAATAGGCTGTAGGTAGGTGGCCAAAGGAGAGATGGAATTCAGTGAGTTTATATACGCCTGGCTCAACGCGAGAGGCGAGATGTTCAACGGCAAGAAAAGATCGGCAACATTCGATATGGGTTGCAAAGTCGGAATCTTAGATTGCGAGAGTAGAGGCGTCAAGAGCTCCGTGTAGCTGGAAGCTTGAGGCGGTGTAGCGAACATTGATGCGTCTCGGCTTGTTACGTCTGCGTTCTTAATTGGCGTTCCCTCTTGTGGCAGTGATGCGGAAGCCATTAGGCGTTGAGCAAGATTGCGAGACAGCTGTTCGGTCTCGTCGATTTCGACGTTCTCCTTGGACTCAGTAGTTTGCAATGCAACAGCTTTATCAGCCTTTGCAGGGGTTTTTATGGGCTTGATAATCTCCGTTGTTTCTGTCTTCTCCCCATCGTTTTTCGAGACATCGTGCTTGATTAGCGTCTGGGGCAGGGTGTTTGTGACACTGGGCTGAAGGACTTTCTTCGTTCGTACGCTTCCCGAGTCTTTGCTGGGAGTAGGCGGTAGCACATCCTGGAATACTTTAAGTGCTGACTTGGCAGGCCGCGTACGAGTGCTGTTGTTCCGTCTGGGCTTTGATGCAGACTTAGTCACTTCAACAGTAGGTTGTTGATTGCGACTCCGAGTGATCGGTGCACTGTTTGAATTGGTGACGGGCATGATGTTAGATGGGCTGCATAAGAACCGTGTCAGAACAAAGACGTCAATGTCTTTGCAGCCCGACTTACTGAGACGGCCGGGACAAGATGCGGCAGATACTTGGAGATTCACCAATGGTACACGATCGGCACGACGGCACTGGTCACGAACAGACAAGACGGAGTCCAGGCAAGATAATAGTGAGCACTAGTAAGGCAAGAAGACAAGACTATCGCAGCGACCAGTGCTTGTATACAAACAGAGTCATCAAGTAATGTCGTTTGTTTACTCCGAGCTGCCGCTTGCTTGGCTCGCACGCACAGAAAAATCCAGTGACGCGGATGAGACATTTCTAGCCTTGTTAGCGTAAAAACTAGAGCATGTAGACGTTCATCGAACATACACTTCCCGGTCGCAGTTGTAAGTTTCAATGGTTCGGCAACTGGTGGAGGATGCGAAGTATAGGACGATGAATAGATCGCGATACCGTACGTTCAACATCGGAAGGCCTCTTCTTGCCAACAGAAGAATCCCACAACACGGCGTCCTGCTTGCTAGAGTTTTCAGCCAGTCAGCCCTTCATCTGAACATCTGACGTCAGCACGCCAGGCTTTCGTGCTTCAACACGCACGCCCGAATGCGAGACCGTTATATATCCCGTGATCAAGCAAATCAGAGTTGATCAATGGGCTAGAGCTCCGAACGGTGGATACGTTCCTCCCGAGCTATGCGGATTCTGTTCTGAGCAAGGGTTGTTGCTGTCGTTGCCTAAAACTCCCCCGTCAAAGTGGGAACAATAGAATCTGAGCAATCAAAAGGCTTGAGATGATCAGCTGTTCCATATTCGCCCATCAACATGAAACGCCAGATCGCCCATAAAGGTCCTTGACGAGAACGATTCTTGGGCAGAATCGATTCATCTTTCCGGTTGTTGAACCAGAAAACCCCTCTTGTTGACCCGCTTGACTTGGCGAACCAAAGATTTGTCATCCTTGCCTTGCTCCTGCCTATCCTTCATTGCGAAGTAAGCGCCCCGAATGATTAGTGACCTGGCGTTCCCCAGATTTGTCATCCTTGCCTTGCTCCTGCCTATCCTTCATTGCGAAGTAAGCGCCCCGAATGATTAGTGACCTGGCGTTCCCGTTGCATTCTTCTGAATGTCAGACTCATGGTCTTATTCTCCAGAATCGTCCTCAAATTGCCGAACTCCCCAACGACGTGCTGGTAAATATTGCTGAGATCCTTGTCTCTCTACACTATTACGGGACTTGCGCCAGTCTCAATGCGACTTGCCGAGGTGTCTGTTACGATACGAAATCAATTCTGCGGAGAAATGTGGTAATCCCTGGGAGCTGGTGTGAAATCGCTCGCAAGAAGAGGTTTTGCAGCTTCCTCCTTGGATCTTTCAAAGGGGCCAAATTCACTGAGTGAGTTGAGGTAGCCTTTCGGAAGCTTCAGTCTTCATTCATCTACTGACTGGGTCCTATAACTTTTTCTTAGATTCATTCTGGATCGGGAGATGTTCCCCACGACCCTGAACCTTCTGAATGGGTACCAAAACATCAATTCACGCCTGAAGGCCTGGATATCCTTTGATCCAGATCGATCTGCCATCTCGGTTGAACTCCTACGGGGATATCGTATCGGTACTTTTGATACCAGCCGCCTTATGCAGGTTCTGGGGACCTATGAACGGTTGATCCAATGCTCGCGGATCGAAAGCTCTATCATCCTGGACAAGCTCAGAATCACCATGATATGCCTTCCTCTATCGAATTTCGACGTTAGTGGAGCGAGTGCACTCGAATTTCCCGTCATTGTGCCTAGAGGCATACGCGATATACAAGTTGGCCTGCATTCAATGCTTTCCCCATCTCCGCATCTTTTGTCTGGACTAGCTGTCGGGCTCAGCCGATCAATCAATTGCGGATTCGCCCAATCGGCAAAACCAAGAAAGTAGGACCAACAGGTAGATCGTTTTGGCATACTTTGCCCTGTATTTACCGAGAAACAGGCCGTTGGTGGCAGCAAAAGCTGTGAGTAAATAGGGCAGAGTTTTTTTATGACGGCAATTTCGAATACCGGACATTCGCTGAGCCCCACTGCCTTAGCTATGTGTCGCATTGCGTACGAATCCCCGGCTCCTCAGAATATACCTCAACGTCATATCTGTGCATGGTCGCACTGACAGATCCGAAGGATCTCTGTCAACGACCCTCGATATTTTGCTTCCTGAAGTCTCTCGCGCATGCAACATCACCAATGACTCGGCGTACATCGATTTCATCGCCGAAGGAATACATGTAGCCTTGACCTGCATAACTCCTTGCAAGGTCCAGGTGCAGCATGTGAACCCGGTCCAGCCTGTCCTTATCGAGACCTTTAAAGTCGACAGCGATGGCGCGATTACCAAAGTCCGAAGGGGTACGACATATTCTGACTGATGTCAACTTTATCAGCATTCGTTGCGCTTTTAGTTTTGTCTGCTTTCTTTACTATGTACGTAATATCGAGATAGCAACTGGCTTCCAGCGATGTGCTGAACAGGAAAGACGCATGAGATCAACGCAATGGCACTCAGGCGGTCACCTATGTACTGTGCTGACGACGTATTGATTCGCATCTCGATTACGGCACAGCAGTGTTGTACCGACACGGAAAGCCTTCGAGACATACAATCATGCTGCAATTGATTCCCCAACTCGAGCGCGAAGGTTGTGTGAACGAGCGAGTAGAGAGGACCGGCTGCTCGCGCCGGGGGCTCCGGATCTGACGCGGGCGCACCGAATGACTGACGTTCACGTTTCAGGTTCCCGGCTTTAGCAGATCGGATCTGATATTTGACAAGTGACAGCCAAGGCACGAGATGCGTCTTAATTTCTTGACCTGAGCCTTAGACCCAATACCATCGAGCACTCTGGAATGATTCCACGCACGGACACAGCTAGGGTGTCATTTCCGACGGCAGCTTCTCAAAACACCGGCCATGGACAGCAAAGCCAGCCCAATTCAACACTGAATGCTCCAACCTTGTCGAGGAGAACAAACATGTCTCGGCCATCACCTCTGTCTCGACTGCACACCTCGCCAAGTCCTAGCAGATCGGACTCATTCGAAACGGAACGAAGGAGATCGAGCACGTTCAAAGCCCCCGCGAGCCCATGCTACGTTCACAGCCATCTGGAGAAGTATGGCCATGTACCTGCCCCGCCGTACAATCAGCCTTCCTGGGAAACGACTCAAGATCACTCGCACAACACAGAATACAATATGCCGGAGGACAGAGACGGCGAGGGATCGACGAAGATGCGCATGCAGAAAGTAGATCTGTTCTCGCTGGACAAAGCAAACCCGGACAAGTCGTCACCCAAAGTAATCGATACATCGGAAATATCGCCTGGTTTATCTGCAGTCTCAACATATCGCTCCAGCCAATCGGAGAGCGGAAGTACGAGGCATCGTCTGCAAGTCTCGGCTCCGGCATGGGAGGATCTGGACGACGCAGAAGACGGAGGAAGCATTACTCGGCAGCTTGCAGAAACGGCCACGGGTGTGCGGGAAATGAGCAAGCAACTCGGGCGAACAAAAGTCAAAAGTAACATCTCGCACGTTCTCATCGTTACCAAAGCTAGAGATAATGCACTCATCAAGCTGACAAGGGAGGTCGCCGTATACCTCATGGGGAAGAAGACGGGAGCCAGCGGTCGAGCCAATGGCAGAGGCATGGTCGTATACGTGGATTCGCAACTTCGGACGTCGAAGCGTTTCAATGCGGCTGGTCTGGAGGAAGAGCACCCCGAGTTTTTCAAGCCAGTCCCACGACGCCGATCGTCGTCATCAGCATCGATTGCCACACTTTCGGCATCGCTGTCGGATGTGAGCTTGTTGAGCAGAGCAAACAGTACCAATGGCGCCAAACGTCGTTCGAACATAGGCCGAGATGCGGAGCATGAGCAGGGTCAACTTCGCTATTGGACAGCGGACATGTGCTCAAGCACACCCAATCTATTTGACTTTGTCGTTACTGTGAGCGAGACCCAAATGTCGTAGCCAACATGCTGACATCGTCTGGTAGCTTGGCGGAGATGGGACTGTCCTTTTCACGTCTTGGTTATTCCAGCGGATCGTTCCCCCAGTCTTGCCTTTTGCGCTTGGCTCTCTGGGTTTCTTGACAAATTTCGACTACTCGAATTACAAGAAGACGATCGATCACGTAGTAGATGACGGCATCCGCGTCAATCTTCGGATGCGCTTTACGTGTGTTGTCTACCGAGCCATTGCGCCAGAGGAAGACAAGCACAAGGGCTCAAGTAGGAAAGCCATCAAATCTACTGGAGGCGATATCCTAATCAGCCGCGTTGGAAAGGAAGGGTGGGAAGCGCTCGAGAGTTCGAATGCTAGTGCACCTCATTGCAAGCAGAAAAAGGATAAGGAGATTATGTGCTACTCGACGCGACCCGTGGAAACCTTCGAGGTATTGAACGATTTGGTGGTGGACCGTGGGCCGAGTCCCTACGTCAGCTTGTTGGAGCTCTTCGGTGAGTCCAGTCATTGCGGTTTACGCCTGAATACTGACGGATGCTTGGCAGGCGACGATCATCACCTGACAACAGTACAGGCAGACGGGCTATGTATCGCAACACCTACGGGCTCGACGGCGTATTCCCTCTCCGCCGGCGGTTCACTTGTGCATCCTGGCATCCCGGCTTTACTGATCTCGCCGATCTGTCCGCATACACTATCATTTAGGCCAATGCTTCTGCCTGACTCGATGGAGGTCCGTGTCTGTGTGCCTTACAATTCGAGGAGTACCGCCTGGGCAAGCTTCGATGGTCGAGGGCGAATTGAGCTGAAGCGTGAGTACAACTGTCTCGCAGCGCACGCTCTGCGCTTACGAAGGTTTGAAATGCAGAGGGCGACTACATTAAAGTTACAGCATCAAAGTACCCCTTCCCCACAGTCTGCGCAGAAGAGCGATCTGTCGACTGGTTCCACTCGATCTCGCGCACCTTACGCTGGAACGAACGTGAGAAGCAAAAATCGTTCGTCGTTGTAGAGGAGGATCGACCAAAGCCAGTCAAGGGGAAGGGGTCGAAGACTGCGGAGGCGCCGCCACGCAAAAGCACATATGACGAAGATCTGCGAGTCAAGGCCAGCCAGCAGGAAGCTCAAGATGGACAAGACGCGCTTGACAGGAAGGCATCGGAAGAGGGGGCAAGAGAAATGAGACAGCGAGGAGAAGAGGTAGAGGACGGCGGGTCCCAGGCAACGACCGAGGATGAAGAGGAGGAGGAAGAAGACGAGGCTTTCGATATCGACGAGTGAGTCGCTTTACTTTCAGCTTATGTGGTACTAACGGCACTTCGCGAACAGCATCTCCACCAACACCGCAGAGTCTACATCTCCCAAAGATTCTAGGGAAGAAACACCTCCCGCCAGGCCAAAATACTCGTCCAAACGGCCATCCCGCCTCGCAGGTCTACTTGGCGAAGATGGTTCAAAATCTGGAGTCGATACGCCCGACCGTTTCTTCTTTCCGCACAAGCAGAATGCAGATGGACCGCTCAGTCCTGGAGCCTTTGCGAGCGCTCTCGATCGAGGCTTGACTCAATTGACTGCTCTCGACCAAGGCGAAAAAGTGTCATCACTGTCGAAGGACGAAGGTCAAGCCTCATTACATCAAGAAGAGGTCGGTCAGCGCGACCACATGGCAGCTCCCGCCGATCTACTCCATCCCCCCGGCCACGATATTCCGTCTGGACGTCATGGGCTGCTTCCTGGCCGGCTGAGAGGCGACGAGGATAGATCAGATCTGAAAACACCAAAACCATCGGGTGCTTCAGAAGCAAAACGGGACATTGACAGCCTCGACAATGGTGATGCGCACGATGGTGAGGAGCAAAGGGAACGTCGTACCAAGGCGTTCGCCTTCTACGGACAGGTAAGTCCGGATCTGATCTCTCTTGCTAACTTAATCAGCCGTCTGACTTCTCGCTATCCAGGATGAATCCGACTCTTCTGGCGACGAGGATAGCTAGCAATCGATCTCCAGCCGCAGGTAATTCGGATGATTGTATTCAGGTGACGCGCACAGCGAGGTTCTCCGAGGGAATAATGAGCACTTGAGCCCGGTCTGCACACTTTGGAAGTGACCTTGACTACATATTCGTTCCTACAACATGACGTCGCCCCAGTGTCTGTGCAACATAGACCACACAGATAAGATGATATACAGTTCGGATCTACCAGGTCAATACAGTTGGGAGTATGAGGCCATCCGCTGACGATCTCTCAATGCAACAATAAATCCAATAAGTCATCCCGACTGAAACGCGGTGTTAGGCCAGAAAGATAGAGAACGATTGCCGAATGAACTCACGTTCCACTTGAATCGTCCGCCCCTTTCCGAGCGACAGAGCTCACAAGCGCCTCTTGTTGTACGATACGTTCACTGGCGTTTTTAACATACAGAGACGTTTTGTTCTTCTTCGCACGATTGATGATCTTGGCCTCCACTGTCTCTTCGACGGCGTAACTGTGACAAGAGGAATAAGCTCGATGAAATGTATTAGTCAGAAGTGTTTCACCAGTAGACCGTGGTCTCCTTCGCTTGGCCTAATCGGTCGATTCTCCCGACAGCTGTAAATAAAAGGGATAAAGATGATCCGCCAGCGATCGCACAAAGTGAACATACCTTGCATTTCAAAAGCGCTATTGATTACCGGTTCCAGCAGATGACAGACGCTTGCTGATGTGCTGAATTTCAACAGTGAGCGAGATGCAATTTCGGCAACTTCGCACTTACAGAGTCAAACCAGCGTTGTCAGATTGACCATTGAGCATGTAAACCTGTATCCTCGGGTCTTGATTGAATCTCTCTGCGCTATCGTCATTCTTCCTGCCGGTGCGACACAAATAGGTGATTCTGTTGCTACTGAAAGCGAGCTGCACGATGGTAAGAGCATCTTTCCATGAAGAAAAAACGATATGCTTGACATGTGGTTTGTGATTCAGGTAGAATCGAATTTGCCGAATCAAACGGTTGACCTTTGGCGTATCAGCACACCAGCCGCTTCCTGTTACCGCTAAGCACCAACTCACCTTGGATCCCCAGTTGCCTAAAATATCGACCGCCAGCATTTCGGGATTTTCGGAAGCGATATTGTATACTTCTGGGTCGATGTTGACGGAAAGCCATGCCGAAGACTGGTCCGCCGCATCGACCTTACCCAGTCCCATCTCTGGGTCTTCAATCTTTACGGGCGCAATCTTTCGCACTTGGTCTGTGGGTTTGATTTCGGCGCGACAATTCGGACAAACGGGACGACTGTACTGTCTCCGCAATCTTTTGAAACAATCTGCACAGAGCTGGCACGTTTGAAAAGTGGTGAGCAATTTCCAATCCTGACAGCCTTTTCCGCACTTACTCGGTGGAGACATCCCAAAATGACGACTTCCTGCCCTGCACGTTGTCCCAGAGTGTCTTGGCAAATGGGACATTCTTCCGGGGTTTCTTCACCGTCGTTGCGTATAGAATTGAGCTGTGAAGAGAGAACGCCAAAAGTGTTCACAATCACCGCATGTGTAATGACGAAGAAAACGGAGCACTCACGTATCTCTTCCTCGCATTGACTTTGTTCAAAGATGCCTGAGCCAACGAGATACGCTCCGAAACTGCAGCCATGTCGTCTTCCACGCTCTGTGTCTCTAGTGTTATCGGTTCGACCGTATCAGAAATCTCTTGAAGTGCCCGGAAATAAGCCACACGCCGGTTGAAGCCAGCGTTGAATGCGGCGAATTCATCAGTCAACTTCTTGACCAAATCCATTTGAGCTTTTATCACACTGTGAATCCTGTCCGCTTCGGTCTTGCATATAACTTGCTCTTCGCGACGTATGTCCCCCCGCTCAGCGATTTCTGTTTCAAGTGCGTCCATCAGCTATATTCTTGGCTCAAGCGGAAAGCGGTCACCATTCAAGGCCATCTGAGCCGCTTTGAGCGAGATTCCCTCTTGCGCAGCAAGGCGAATGGCATCTCTTCGCTTGACCAAGGCCTCCTTGGGATCCGGCCCAGCGGCGGCTCGAGGTGTTCCAAGCTCAGCGGGTTCGGCTACTCTTGCAGGTACAGCGCGATCGTCAAGTGCCGCTAAGGCGTTACGTTCCTGCAATTGATCTTCAGATAAGTATGCACGCGATCATGAGTTTCCTCTCGATGAACTCGCCTCTATCATGAACTCTCTCCGGTCGGCGAGAGCCATCTGATAGATCCAAAGCTGCGTCTCCAGCTCATATTGTTCGTCGAGAGTTTTTTCGTAGTCTGCTGTGTCATCCTCTATGACCTCAAGCATTCTTTCTGTAATACTATTGCGAAGCTCCCAAAGGCACTCGGCGTTGTCTTTGAGAGCATCGATTCGAACATTTAACGGCTCCCGAACTCGGTCGCCCCGCAGTCCCAGCGACCCAGCATATGCAACGTCCAAACATTCGAGATCTGGTATTCCGCTGCGAACGATAGCAGACGCGATTTTATCGTGATACGCATTTGCGGTGTTTGCGGTTGAAAGAAGAAGCCTTGTTCGGATACGGCTTGCGACAGCATACCATTCATCCTCTTTTTCAGCTCTATCTGCCACTTGCACGAAATCTGCGCTGTGAAGGTCACCAAGGCGGAACGCTGCCTCGTGTTGAAGAAAAGAAAGGTCGGTTCTACGGACGCGCAGGTTGGTGATGAATGACTCGTGATCGGCGATGATGTTGTCGTTCCCGATTTTCGCCGGGGAGGACTCGTTCTGGAGATCTTGTTGCTCGACTGCCGTGATTCGATCCTCCAAATCTTTTAAAACGCGTGTCATCTCGCGATAGATATCCTCGAGGATAGTTGCAGATTCTGCCCAACTCGGCGATAGCCGCATGACTAGCAGCATAGCATGACGAATGCGGACTCGACTGAGCTCCGAGAGTCGTTGCAGGTAGGTTGTTTCCGCGTCTTCCTCCATGCGTTTCAAAGCCTCCATCATGGTCATGATTTCAGTGTCCAGCCTGATTCGAGTAACACGGCTCCCCGCTGCATTCCCGCCGAGCTGTCCGACTTGCATATGAGTGCATATCATTCGCAAGGTGTGGAGGACCGACCGAAGGCGGGCGGTATCGGCAAATCCGGCTTGCGATCGTTGTAAGCTTTCGATATTGGTCTCATATGCATCATTGTAATACTGCGCAAAATAAAAAGTCATTGGCAAACCTGGAAGAGAATTCGCTCTCATAACTCACGGCACGCTCGATTCTATTCAATTTAATTGGTATAATATGCCGGGTCTGTTGGGGAATGACCATTTTCATGTCCTCTGGAGACAGACCCGCTTTAGTGTGTCGGACGACGATGTTCTTGAAGATGGCATGGAAAGTGGGTGCGAACGCCGGGGTTGTGATGCGCTTCCATATAGCATTCGGAATGTCAATGCCTAAGAACAGTAACGAGGAAGCGAGGTCCTCAATTGAAGCCCTTGCGGGAGTGCCCGATATGGCTAGGGACGCTCGCCTTTTGATGGTTCTGATCATTTTCGCTGATTTGCTGGCGGCCGCAATGTCCAGCTCCTGTATCTCGTCAATGATGACACGTCGCCAATCGCATAGTAGTAGCGCGCTACGAGGTCGTGGATGGTTCATGTACGCAGCTGTACTGCGCCGAGCCCTTTTGACAGGAGGCGTCGCGACATCCCAGTCGCTTTGCACGACTGAAAAAGTTGTGAGAACGATATCCGCCTTGGAGACGCGTTCAATCCATTTATCCATCATGGGTCTTTCGTCGGACTGATCGGCATCTCGCTTTCGTTTGCCGCGCGTCGCATTGTAGAATGCATCATGAACCGACTTCCATCCAGTATAAACTACCACATTCAGGTCTGGCGCATGTCGTGCGATCTCATTAGCCCACTGTAGAATGAGCGTTTCGGGAGTGACGATGAGTGTGGCCTGATGTCGATGTTAGGTCAAGACGAAGAGGCTAGTATTCTCACTTGCCTGAACCTTGGTAACGCTCAATTGAAGTTGGTCATCCCATGAAATCAGATCCAAACCGTTCTCCGCTTCGACGCGAGATTCCCGACTTAACATGACTAAGGCGATGGCTTCAAGCGTTTTACCGAGACCTAAACATTCTGAGGATATCAATTCGATGCGAGTAGACCAGACGATAGTCCTCACCCATCTCCTCACACAGCATTCCTCCCCGTATTTCCCGAAGACCAAAGTCGTCTCTCTGTTCCCGTAATGCCGTGTCGCCACGTTCTTCTTCATGCAGTGCTCCGGCATCGTCATGCTCCTTTCCAGTATTCCAGGCGTCGAATGCCGAGAGTGGGAGAGCGTCGCCGGTGATGCGATTGTAGGCGATGATTACCTTCAGAGTACCGCTTCCCACCTCCAACTTTTCCCACATGCCTATCGACCGATACGGTGAGTCGGTGCTCCGCTCTCTATCCACCAGCCATGCCACGGTGCGCAGTTGAAAGGGCAGCAGAGCTGCGGTCATGCCCGGTGGCTGATATTGTTCAAGAGCAGATGTCGCCCCGGGAGCGGGAAGTAGATTACGATAGAATGCGTCGAGCTCGATGTGTGCAGGCTCATCTTCTGATGCTAAGGCGCGAACGAGAGTCGATCCGGGACATACAGCTTGCATTACGATGCGGCGGTTGAGCGACACACTCCAGTTCGACGGCCGAACGTATAGCTTAGCCGGGTCTGCAAACATTTCAAACAACAGACCGATTCTCAATGACTTCCAGATGCCTCGATCCGTGTCATGATACGCATATGGGGTATTGCGTGACGGGCAATGCGTCCAAAAGTCCTTGATCTGCATAGGAGGGTCTCCGTCCCCGACTTCTGGACGATTGACGAGATACACTTTTATTCGTGTTGTGAATGGCTGATCGCGTTGGTTCCTCGCAGACAGAAGTAGGTCTAGAGAGTCAACCCAATGTCGGACGGAGGATCCATCTTCGCTTGGGGACAAGCACGACGTATACGACATGACGCGACGTTCGATTGCGGTGTATGGTAATGGACGATACGTAAACAATGCCGTATCTTGATACTCGTCGTCCAGCACGATCGACTTTCCCTCGACGTTAAGCCCGCACGTGTCGCTTTGGCGTTTCAGACAGAAAATTGGATCGAGGAATAGCTTTTCATTATCGCCGACGTTGGCCTGGACCATCGCGGTGAGGGCGTTGACGATAGCCGGCCCATGCTCATTGTACCCAACATCTTCTTTGAGCATCCATGATCCCTTCTTCAGTGAGCATTCCAGTGGAACCCCGATTCGAACCTCCTGCTCTTGGTGGAAGACGAGACAGGGTTCCTCCCGCGGGGCTAGAGGCTTCGCCTCTATGAGCTCGATACCATCCATCTCCGCCTTGGTCTTCATCGCCTTCCTCTGCCGGACCTCATCCCTCGCTATCATCGCTCTCGCCCGCTGATCCAGCACATCCCGCATTGTGCCTTTGATTTCATCAACGGGAACGTCCAATGTTTGCAGGGTGATATCCAGAATTGTCGCCAGGGCAACGTCGTTCACATGATAATTGTGATCCGGTTTGACGGACGGCGATGCGACTTGCTTTCCCTTTGCCGAACCTTGGGGACGATTGCCTATGAAGGCAGAGCATTGATACTGAATCCCCTCCTATCGCCAACGAAGATTTCCGGACTTACGCTTGACCGAGGCCGGCAACTCGAACACCTCTCTCCCGCTCAACACCTCCGCCTGATCCAACTCTCGTTCTGAAGGGCAAGGGCCTCTGCGGGCTGTCCGCATCGTTCGTCTCATCTTTCGGCAGTTTAATCACTTTGATGGCGCAACGAGAGATTTGCAGCGCGAAGAGTCACGATGCTTGCGAGACGAGACACCGCTCCGAGGAGACGGTGGGCGATGAGGCGCACAGACAGGCTGCGCCGTTGTGTGAGACAGATCTGATGGTCAGATTGTGCGTTGAGTAGAGAAGGAGCAGCAAGATGCATCAAGTGATAGATGAGACAATCCAGACAGCTATAGCTATCAAGATCGCCGAGACGCATCTGGCCGAGCTGGATTCTGCTTCCGACCTAGAGATCAGACAGCGAGCGATTCAAGCAAGCTGCTATTCGGATGCGCGACCTGATGATGATAATCCTGTCTCTCTGCGTCGAGTTGTCTGCTTGCCTGTCCGAGTGCCTCGACGCGTAGATCCGAGCCCTATACTGCTCAACATGCCGCCCATCTCTCTCTTCATACGCTCTCCGGCAACGCTAAGCGAACGCCGCTTCGACACCGAAACCGCGCTGGTGGCCATCAGAGCGAAATTGGAAACCGTCACGGGAATCCCGGCGGGGGAACAGGTGTGGAATGTGTATCGAGACGTCGAGGCTGCGGAGCAAGGGCAAGGCGGTAGGAAGATAGGTCAGGAGGAAACACTGCAAGATGCTGGAGTTCAGGAGTGGGAATGTATTCAGGTAAATCTGCACGACTGAGCGATATGCGTCGAGGAGTGACGACGGGACGGCGTCCTGAGGCAAAGATCGATGCAGAGTCCTCGTGATATGAATGCTCATATCTTTGGGTCGATGTCCTGTATGTCGGATAGGTCGGAGAGGAACTTGGCGCGAGCGCGATCTCATCACATTGCGGTGTTGCCTTGCTACGGATTTCCCGGCGCGAACGCTGACGCCTTGTCGTATAGGTTACAAGCGTTAATCCGCAAGCCAACCTTGAAGGAGAATTCACCGACGTCTCAAGAGTGGACAAGTACGAGATCTCGAATGAGGAGTACGAGAAACGCCATGGTGAGCATGTCCTCGACGTCTATGGCTTTCCCGTACGCATGCTAACATCTTCTTGAGCAGATACCGTTCTGCAAGACTTGAAAGCTCGTGGTCTCGGTCGTTTCGCACCTGCGTCATCCGCACCACCTCCGCCAACGCATCGTGCATTGCCAGATCAGACCGTTGGCAAGCGCTGCATCGTGCTACACCCGGGAGCCACCGCATCGACAGCCGAGCCCATCGGCGACGAACCGCGCGGAACAATAGAGTTTGTGGGGAAGACATTGTTCGGTAAAGGCAAGGGCAAAGTAGATGAGGGTGATTGGATTGGAGTTAGACTGGATGAACCGGTCGGGAAAAATGATGGATCGTAAGTCATCTCGCGATGCAGTGATGAATCGGCTGACGCTTCGCCATTGCAGAGTCGAGGGCGAACGTTACTTTGAAAGCAAACCGAATCACGGGGTGTTTGTTCGTCCAGAGCGCATAGTGATCGGAGATTGGCCCGAAATCGATGAATTCGCGGACATGGATGATGAGGATGAGATATAAGAACCAAAATGCGGCAGCAAAGGCTGTAGGCAAGGCGGGCAAAGTTTCACAGGTTGTCCGATAGACTATCGCAATCTGCAAAATACTATATGGTCTTACTACTCCGAAGTTTCTTCTGTTTCTGCAAGAATCACATATGGAATCCGTATTATGCGCCTGTTCCTAACGTGCTGTTATTTGCGATGGTAGATAGCAAGATATTCAGGAAGTCGGTTTCGCTAGCGATACGTGACAGATTTAGCCCTTGCCCTTTGTCAACTGAGGAGAATCCGAAATCACGCACCTGTTCTCGGAAACGGTATCGCTACCTTGTCCCAGCTGAGACAGGTAGAAGGGGTTGAAACCTGTTTCAGCGGAACCTCCTGCGTTTGTTGGCAGTTGGCCGAAAGTGTCATTCCACCATGAATCCAAATTCGTCGCATTGCTTCCTGAGAGGTCCACCTCAGAAGAAAATTGGTTGTCATAAGCTTGCAGGCCAGCGTGCTGCTCAGCATCTCCGAGCAGCAAGTTCCTCTCGGGGTTATCGTTGCTACGAGGCTGATATGAAGCGCTGTCCATGTAAGCCTGTTCCAACAGCGAGTTCTGCCGAGACCGCGCCGGACCGCGCAGAGGACCGGGCATACGTGTCTCGGTCATGCCTCGCCCACTATCGATGAATGGCTGATGAACGTCAATCGTATTGAGGTCGGGCGCCACGAAAGACCACGCCGAATCTTCCGGAGCAGCTTGTGTGGCCTCCGAGTATTGGTTGGAGGAATCCTGCCCATGTCTGCGATTTTGTCGCGGCGATTTAAGGGAAGGATGGGACGAAACGGATACTTTGCGATCGGGATTTTGTATATCCGAACGATTGGACTGTTTTTGTTGCTGTCCGAACCGCTGCGCTGCCGTATTTGCTCGCGACGATAACACATGGGAGTACGGCGGTATGGCGGCAGAATTATTGAGTGCTTGCTCTTGAGCGCTAGTGTTGTTGGCACGTTGCGTCAAGAACTCAACGATAGCCAATTCGTCTTTTACGATTGGTTCCGATATTCTGCCTTGCTCATCTGGTGCAAGACCTGCAACAACATCCAGTAGACGTCGCAGCTCTTCCGCTCGTGGCGAAGCAGCGTCGACTACAAGAAAGTCAGCAGAGATTGCAAACATTACAACGGAGCAAACTCACGCTTGATCGTGACTCCCAAAACGATATATGAGTTGAGTCTGGCAGCGAGGTCAGGTCGATCCGCTAACGAGCGCGCGGTGGACGACTCACACTCGATATCCTCCGCTGTTGATCTTGACATTCTGCGGCTTCTCGAACATAAATTCTCGTCGTCCTAGCAAGTCCGCCTTCGCGGATTCGATCGCGGCATCACGAGAGTATTGGTACTGCTTGTCTGACGTTCGCTTTCTTAAGAGATACGGCCTAGAGCGTGTGCCGTGAGTCAGTTCAAGTATGAATGGTTGGAGTGCACAGGACTTGCCTGTGTAACGTGATCCGCGCGAACAGGAACTCGCAAGCGAGGAGATGTCTTTGCACAAACAAGAAATGGTGATTCGCGTCCAGAGATGTATCTGGATGATGTATGGCAAAGAAAGGCGGCAATTTGCTTTGCCAGTCCAACAACTCTTGATCCAGTTTGAGTACTGTGGCGTAATCAGGCGGACGAATAGCGAACGCTACAAGCGATGCTACGTTAGCTCCTTCTTTTTCCAGCTCAAAGAGAACCCAACTTACTATGATCGGATATTCTGCCCATGATCTCGGCCAGTCGGTGTCGCAGTATGACTTGGGTATATTCGGTCGGATGCATGAGGGAATGACCCTTCGGATCGAAATCACCAGAATCTACTTCTTCGTCATCGAGGTTTGCCGGCTCCTTGGTATCCGTATGAGCATCAGATATCGATGTCGGTCGTCCGACGAGGAGCGCAGTCGTGCTAGTGGACGCCGAATTGCGATGAGCTGTTCAGAAACACATCTTTTATTGGACTTTGACATACCGATCTAGATGATATACCATTGCCCAGGCTCGTCTCCGGAGTTCGATTTCTCTCTTATCGGTCAGATTAAGTACTGTGCCATCACGATATAACCCAAGCTGAAATGCCGCTGTCAAAGGAGTAGAGCCCTCAGCTGCTCTTCGTGTTAATAGCCTACGATCCACCATGAAAGGAGTCAGTAATGAACATACTCAGGAGAGACTTAATACAATACGTACATATATCTGGCTGTCAAGAGGCCAGCATATAAGACGTCAAGGTTATCTCTTTGGAGCGCTTTGGCGCAAGTCAGAGCAGATCCTGCGAAAGTGAGGAATAGCCGGTAAGCATCTATGCAGAGACTTTGCCAGGTGCGAGACTTACTACTAGAGCCGTAAAAACGTCTGCTCCAGGATTTCTGTCCAGCCAGTCCTCCAACGAGTTCCAGTGGGGCGGACAGCGTAGCAATGGCAAGCTGATGGTACCCGGTCAAGAAAAGAAGAACCTCGAGCTTCGCATGTAACACCTACCACAATGAACATCAAGGGTAACCATTTCAACATGTCCCCATTCAGCGGTGGGTTTGTTGGGTAACTCTTCATCGATTCGAAGAACTGTGCGTATTTGCGGTGAAATGCAGGTCTGTTGATCTTGTATCGCGTCCAGCTACAGAAAAGGCATCAGGCATGTTGCGGAGAGGATGCACGCATCACCCACTCGATCTCGCGAAAGTATAGTCTAAAACAACGGGAAAATCTTAGCAAACGAAAAAAAGGCTTGCAGGAAGTAACGTACTCTACGAGGCTATCGCACAAACCTTTCTCCGGTACGCTCATCAACAGGGATATGAGAACGTTCTTCGTGATGCCAGATTCGCTGAGTGTGTGTAAAATTTCGGTCAGATCAGGAGATGGGGGGTCTAGCGTGATCCGAGCTTTGAGCTTTGGATGTTCGATGATCGCTCCTGAAGCGGGAGAAGGCCCGTCTGAAGGCGAGCCAGCAGCATGAACGTTCGAGTAGTAAAGCGGTACCGGCGGGGTATGGGTCTGGTTCGCAGCGGGAGAAGAGGTCTAAGGGAGGACAGACCGCACAGTCAGAGACGAAATCACACGAATGGAGTTGCCTCACCTGGCTGTTACTATCGTGAGCTTTGGGGTGAAACACCTCTTCCGCAGCGCCACCGCTTAACATGGCTCTTACGTCTAGGTCCACCCGTTGATATCCGTTACCTGAATCTTCCACCGAGACAGGAACGGGAGTGCGAGAGCCGCTACTACGCATTCTGTTACGAGCTGAAACAGCGGAAGGCGGTGCTGGGGCGATGGGCCTCTGATGATATGCAGTGTGCCCTGATTGTGATGAAAGTTGTTGAGCATGTTGCGGATGTAGGTGTGAATTATGTGTTGTCTGCCCCGCAGTTTGACCAGCATTGCCTTGAGAATTCTCCGAAGAGCCCTCGTTCCCGTTGTTGTTCGTGGGCAGTCTGGTGATCAAGGTTGAAAGGATGTCCTCAATTCGCGATAACCGCGCTTTGATATCGGCCTCGTGACTGAAGTTTTGTTGGTTCGCGTGAGATCAGTACGTGAAAAGCACACCTATAGCGACGACTCACACTGCTGGATCTTCTACACCGTTGATGAAGGGCCGACAGAGATTGGGCACTTTCCTTGCAATGCACTGACCACACGGCTCGCCGCGATCGCACTTTGGGAAAAGGATGAGCTTCGACGCCGATCACAAAATCGCAGCGGAACCGACCTTTTGTTTGCGTCGATGACACTGGATGAGATGAGAGAGTTCGTCATTTCGGTGAGTCCTGAGGGCGTCTGTGTGTCCTGGCAACACTTTCACATACCTCAACACAGCTAAAATGTACTCGATTCCTCTTGCCCTTCTTTCCGGAAGTCGCGCCTTCATTTCCGGAGAATGAGACACTACCCTCTCGCCCACCTCGAACGCCGGCACCTAGGCTGTACCCCCTGTCACCATCCTCGTCCTCCCCTGGTTTCGATCGTGCTTTACCGCTCGCCGGCGGAGCTCTCACAGTTGAGGCTGATCGACCGCGGTTTTCCCGATTGGCGGATTGCGATGCATCTGGCTCATTATCCGAGTCATCTTCGCGAGCTTTTGATCTTCCTGCAGCCGAAGATCCGGCGTTGACGGTAAGAAGTACAGATTCCGCACGACGGACTGGGAATAAATTCGAGCCTGTTGTCGTCGTTGGCCGACCATTGGGCTGTGCCGCGGCAGAAGACGACGGTTTGTGCCTTCCATTTTCCAGGTCTTCACCTTCCCCTCCGTTAGCCCTCTTCTTCTTTACCGGGCGGACAGCTCCATCGTCGAAGTCGTGAGTCGAGTTGGAAAGCGCCTTCTCGTTAACTGAAGACACGAAGTTCTCAAGACTCGCTGCCGAGGGGTTCGCCGAGGAGTAATAGGCCGTTTGTCCTGTTCCTGTAGGTTCCGTTTGTTCCTGGCTAGGACGACCTGATGTCGAAAGCTTTCGCTTTCTCGCCAAGTCGGACTCCATAGTATCTTGTCGCCCAGAGCTGAAATTCAATGTTTCGCGGAAGACTTTTGGACGTTGTGCTGAGGTGATGAACGAGCTTCTTCTCGGGATCAAGCGGTCGTTAAGGTAAGAGATCTTGAGACCAGGTGTCTTCCAGGATGTTGGAGACGTCGAGCGTCGACTGAAGCCCGAAGTTGGGCCGAGGACTGTTCCGACCCTGCGATTGCACTGGGTTGGTTGGCACAGTTAGCTGCACAATCCACAAACGAGGACAGGGCAAGCCAGTTCCCTGAAATGTAGGGTCTGGGATGGCTCTTGTGGACTCTATGTCCCCTTGAGAGCTTATCACTCGCTCGCTCCGGAGTCCATGTACGGGAGTACCGCGCAAGACGCCGACCAGCTCACAAGCGATCAGCCAACAAGAAGGAAGCAATTCCCTGGCCTTCTGAGGCTTCTGATTTTGCATCCGCTGGTAGTATTCGAAGCTGAGCGCTCGCCGAATTGCTCGAGGTTTACAGAGGTTTACATGACATCGACGAACAGCTGATCATACTAGCTACGACTTGCGCGATCCGTGAACGTGAGCTATTATCGATCCGTGATCCTCGAAAAAGCTGTGTACACTTCACCTATCAACCGATGCCACAGGAACATTGTGACTGGGTCTGCACCGCTCGCGATGCGGGTCTTGCTGGAGACTTTGTGATCGCCTACATGCGTGTCTCGCAGAGCTTCGCTGACTGACCTCGAAAACATGAGGTCTCTCTATAGATGGAAAATCAATATGCGCTCAAATGCTTCGTGATGCATATGATATATGAAGAAGACTATGCATGAGCGGTATAACGGTACAAATGAGAGTGTAATTGAGTGATGCTCGTTGCATACGCTGCGTCCCCAGGAAGAGGCGTCCGTGTAGATGGTATGCCTCTGCGGCGATTACAGTGGGGTTTCCGAATTTTGTTGTGAAAGAGTTTCCAGCCGTCATCAAAAGCGGTTCTAGCTGTCTCCCGCACGATCTTGCTCAGCCTGGAATGCGCCAAGATAGTAGGCCGTAGCGCTAGTCCGCCTGATTTCTCTCCACATCTCCCCAGTTTGTACTGCCTTCGGAGGCGTTCCGGTAGTTCCAGGTGGTTCAGCTGATTCTTGGCGGACAAGAGGCTCTTTCGCCGTCGTATTGGGAATATTCGGTGAGGCAATGGGAAGAGGAGGAATAACACTACCCCTGCGAAGAACTGGTCTCGGCGAGAGTATGTCGCCCGTGTAATGAGACTGAGTTTCGACCGACGGAGGAGTCAACAAGCGAATAGTTCTCGCTGGAGGGGAAAGCACTGCGGGATTATCGAAAAACACCTCGACAGCATCGGAAAAACTGATACGAGGGCTCGGCGCTACCGGTTGAGCGGCTGGTGTGACTGTCCTTCGACCACGGAAATGCGTGATATCAGGCAGCACGGACGGAGAGTTGGTTCGTGGTGTGAATGTTCGCTCTGCAGTCACAGGTCGTTGAGAAAGAGCGGGAGAGAAACGAGGAGATCTCGCTGGCGCAGTCGACGTGGTTGTGGACTTGACTGGATCCGGCGTTCGTACAGGCTGATCGAAGAAACCAATGATTCCGCTTGCGATAGAGTCCATCCTTCCTCGTTCCACTTTCTTCGTCGTCGGTGAAGGAGGAGAATCATGAGACGAACGAGCAGGACTTGCCCTATACACAAAGCCTTCGGAACGCTGTGCGGAATCCTTCGTTGGTCCCCCACTTCTAGCTTCCCGCTGCTGATCTACTGCAATCAGTCCTGATGCTGGCGGTGACCGGCTTGCAGTCAGCTTCAGTGGCTCAACAGGCAAAGGGAGGGCAGGATGCTCCTCGACATAATCTTTCGCAAGGACCCCTGCGAACGGTTCCTGGGAATATGCAGAGCTCATACTCCAGGTAGACGGCCTCCGCTGTCTTTCGGCGTCCTGCGAGACACTGGAATGACGGAATTGACGAGCTCGGTTTTCAAGGTCGGAAGATTGTTCTCGATCTTCGACTTCCTCTTCGCGTTGATCCTGTAATGAGCGCGGGTCACGCCTACCTTCTGTCTGTTGTGAAGTTGAGGACGTGGCCTGGATCTGCGATGCTGAAGGGTCGACGTTGCTGCCAGACCAAAAGGTAGCAGATGCGGATGCTCGCCATTCTCGAGGCTGTCCCACCGCTATCGATCCGGAACTTCGCGTTGATTCTCGTGTGGAGCCGGTCCAGCTATTTTCAACATTTGCTGCCTGTACCGGTCGAGAAACATCCCACGGGAACCCTGAAGATTCCGGAGGAGAGAGGTCAATCTGTCCCTTATCAGCCAGGTCTCTACGTTCGTCCCCTGGAGACGTCAATCTTGGCTTGACAGAATTCGGACCGGTATGGGACAAAGTATCAGAGAGTGGTCTGTGTGCAGCCGTCTCATCGCTGTGGCTGTTATTCAATGCAGGCCTATCGGAGAGCAATTTTAGACGTATCTCGTTCATCAGAGGCGTGTTGATCTTTCGCGGAGGGGTTGCGCTCCAGGGAAATGGGTTCTTTGTCTGTTCCAAGCCTTTAGTGGCAGAGCCGCGTTTTTCCATTGGCGCGGAAGCAGGTGCAGATGCAGGCCTTGCCGCACTGGCCGGTCGGGAGAGCGATTGAGATGTTGGGCTGGGCGTTTGGTCTCGGCGTAGTTCTTCCCCTAGACCTAGCTCTTGAGAATTCGGCCTCAAAATCTGTGAGCTTTCCAACTCCTGTTCAGTCTCGGCAATCGCATCCAATGGCGTCGGTCCCGAGGGATCTGGCCGTTCCAGTACAATCGCTTCGTCTAACAGCGATTGAGGGCGAAGTTGTTGCTCTCTAGATGCCGCAACACGAGCACGGGCTGCCGCTACTGGAAGCAAAGCGGTCGAAGGCCTTCTCATCATTTCCCCAGGATAAATAGGGCTGGTGACGATTGGAGCGCCCACTGCATCCTTACTCACAACTCTTTTGCGCAAAGGAAGCGGTGTGGTCGTGATGTGAGGCGGAATTTTGGCAGACGCCATCGACAACAGGTGATCCAGCTTGTCAGGCGAGACTTTCGCGGCAAGTTCACCGTATGAGCTACCGCGATTCTCAACAGTTGAAGCTTGAGCGGAAGCCTTGCGTTGGACCCTAGGTGTTCTCGGGGACTTAGGTTCCTTAATGCCTCCGACTGGGCGTCCACTGCGAGCCTTCGAGGGAGTCAAGGGCCCAGCAGAGACGACAGGAGGAAGCCGCCCTGGCGGCCTGTAGTCATCCTGTCTTCGGTTATGAATCAGACCCTGCTCGAGATCGCGAGGCCGTGCGGCTCCCATCAGGCTGGGCGATGAAGCTCTGGCAAAGTCAGGTATCCTATTCCACAAACTGCGAGGCCGCTCTTCCGCTGTGTAGCCCGTGAAGCGAAAGTCTTCTCAGAAAGTCGTTCGAGGATGTCTTCTTGGCTTACCTGGAGTGTAACTGCTGCTGTCCTCATAGGAAAGAGCCGAAGTCAATGGAGCCTTTTCTACGTCGTGATCTGAACCGTATTCGGAGGAGGCAGCAGAAGATCTGTTCCTGCGAGCTGCCTTGCGCGCGTAAAAGAGAACTGCTAGGACGACTAGAAGAAGAGCCCCGAGTAGCGTGACATAGATAGCGGTAAAAGGCATGTTGTTGATCTGCTGCGTAGCGTTCTGAAAAGCACCTGTTTGGGATGCAGAAGGAGTTCCAGAGGTCATACGTGTCCTGGAAAACGATAATCTCGCGGTGGACATCGTTCTGGTAAAGAGATTGCCACTGCTGGAGGCTAGAGATGACGATGGAGAGCTTTGTACTGTGGATGTGCTCGCTGTTGAGGATATGGGGATGTTTGAGGAGGATATAGCACGACTCGAAGTGGCAGAAGATAAGGGACGGGTTGAGGAGACTCTCCCGGTACTTGCTGTCAAAGAGAAGGTCGTGGCACTAGCAGAAGAACTTGAGGTGATCCGTCTGGTTCCTGAAGAGGTAGTCGGCGCCAGGACCCGGGGTGCTCCGAAAGGCCATGCTGATGGATTGATGTGCATCGTACGATGGTCAATTCACCACAAATGCAGGAAAATCGCACCTGCGATGATCAACCATGAACTCATATCCAAAGGGCTGGAGGATGGACGCACCTGACAGGGACCGTTCTCTGCGAAAACCGACGTGGAATGTCTTGAACGCTTTAGTGCGGTTATCCTTATCCTCACCTTCTCCTGGTATCGCTGTTTCGATGCGTTTTCGAGAACGCACGGAGTGAGAAGTGATATATATGTACCTCCGAGGGAAAGTGCACCGCAGTGTGCAAGAAAGGATGAGTAATAGACGGTCTGATTACGGTCGTACAAAAGGTCAACATGGTCGAGTTGTAGAATATGAAGCAGCTATTCCAAGGGACTTTCGCGGATGCAAAATGTAGTCGATTCATCATCATCATCTTCGGCAGCGAAGACATCCAACGATGCATTCTCGCTCTTCCCTGCTCAGATACCTGCCGGGTCAATTCGTACCTCTGTCAACAAGGCAGCACTATTGGCTGGCTCTGCTTGAAGGACAACGCGGAGAATGACGAAGAAAGGCATATCGTCTCCGGAGAAAGAGGAGAAGTCCCCGTCACGACGGCTCTCATTGCATCGCAAGACGCCGTCAAATGGGTCAGCGACCAGTCCCTCACCATCCGCAGCCACTATCTTACCGAAATCGTCTAGCCATAAAGGTTTACTGCAGTCACCCGCGAAGAAGGCCGTTGGTCTCCTGAATGCCATCTCCCCGGGAAGAAGACGATCTGAGCCGCAAGCCGAGGGTACGCAAGCAGCAAACGTTTCTGTGGAAAAGCAGCTTGTAACCGAGGATGGGGAGAGTTCCCAAGCTGCCGCTACCGAGGAGACGTCAAGGCTTAACAATACACCTGAAGCTACGAAAAGCTTGGAACATCTGAGTATGGATGATTCCGCCAAGTTCAGTGATGCGGAAAAAGCGTCTACATCCCCACCTCGTCACATTCCTTCAGTTATCTCTGGGGGTAAACTCGCTATCAATAGGACCAGAAAGCTATCTCAGTCTCCGCCAGCTCTCCCACCTCGAAGTATCTACGAGCTGATGAAGCCGTTGCGGCCGAAACATATTCAAGACACGAATGATGGAATGGTCGTCGACCCGTCATTGAATGAACATCTTGTGGAGCCGGAATTGATTGCCGTCGAAGATGCAGATCCTCCGCCGCCGCCGTTGATCTACGAGGTCGAAGATGACGGAACGCCCATTGCGCCGCTACAGGGCAAAGACAGCTGGGATACGAAAGCGACAGTGGAACCGGTGGACTACAACATGTGGGATGACAGTAATTCAGTACCTGTGAACTATTTTAGCGAAGAGAACACGGTCGACAATAGTGAGCAACCTAGGCGCGCCGAAGGACTAAAGCTGATCGCTGCCGTCACACAGCTCTCGCATTAAGCGACGGAATTCAGACCTTCCACCTCTCCAACCGCTCGGCGGATCTTGAAACCCACAATCACCTAGGACCAGGAATGACCTATTTGCGCATGTTGACCACTGGCGTTCATTCGGGACACTATGCCGTTTGCGTCAAGCCCGCCAACGAGCAGATATCGCGCGACATACCATCCGACCTTGTGGAAAGCGCAATCTCCAGCATTCCCCATGTTCCACGGTCTGTCACGGAAATGAAGCCTGAAACACATTGGATGTTCTGTATAGACTGTGCCGGATGGTTCCGTGTGATTGGCGGAGTGAGCGCTCCGCGGGAACTCTTGACCCAATTCCAGCTAAGGACGGAATCCGATTCCGACGGAGCATCGCAGGAATTAGAGTCGGAATTGCAAGCCATAGAACAAGCGATCAAGAATTCAGAAGATCACAGGCGGCCACATCACTTCCACGCTGTACCGGACTCGATACCGCGGCCGGCTTCGGTGGACATTGACCTCGCCCAGCTTGCCATTCCGCTCGATACAGTCAACGCTGCAGCTGATTTATCAAGCTACCATTGCTGTTATTGCGGTCTCTTCCTCGCATGCGATACCACGGCAACAGTGAGCTCGATCTTCCCGACCGATCTGCTGGATCGTCTGTTCAAGCGTGATCCAGTCCCTGGTGACGCGGAAATACCGATTGCCAGATTCTATCGAACATTGAAACTGCTTCATACGTAAGCTCCACCTACATCGCCGCAACCGGATCTTCTAAGATATCATCTCCCCTCCAGGATCCTGACAAACATACTATGCGGAAGGCAAAAGGCGGAGATCAAGGCTGATGCGAAAGTCTTCATTGACAAGATCGGAAGCGATGATATAGGGTGAGAATCGGAGGATCCGACACTGCGAGCTAGCCGGTATATCATGCTGATCATTTGATCCGTGACAGGCAGGAACTCATGGAACGGATTGGGTTTCGATGGAAAGAGGTTGAGGAGGATGAAATCAAGCGAAGCCGATGGGCCATTTCCATGGAAAAGGAGGACGTGGTAAGACAAGCGACACGCGCATGGGTAGAATTAGGGATCAGACTGGGTGCTCCGAGCAATCGTTAGTTTTTGAGACATCCCTGAGGTTAGCTGACTCACCAAGGCAGCCGCCGAATGCTTTTCATCATTCAGCCGCTCGAGATGACACACATTACCTGCAAGTATGGGATCTAGCATCCGTCATCCAATCCACATTATCTCGAGCTTTGCGTGCGCAGTCTCCAACGGAGACGCCGGGAGACAGACGCACGGTGCTTGATGCTCGTAAGCGGTTCACTGCACACCCACTGCCTGTTCTGATCATCAGGCGAGGATCCAGCCAGCCCCAACCATGAAAACAGATTGTTTCCAACTTCAACCATACAGATAGCTTGTACGGAGATTGGATGCTCTCCATTAGATTCGGCAAACGCTATCAGCCTGGCGGCCGTCAATCAGACGATATGCAACCCGAAAGCTACGGCACAAATAATGGATCGAATGGAAGTTCTTGCCACCCATCCCGACACACCGGAATTCTTTGGTACTGAAGAAATTGAAAAGTTGCAGAGCGCTTTCGTGACGATCAAATCGAGCGGGTTTCCCACTTCAGGTAGGGAATATCTGGAAGGATCGCATGAGTTGGCATTGATGCGTCATCTTCTACTTCTAAATAGCGGACATGCAGAAAGCTTACGGATTGTTCAACTTCGACGATAGCGTTATACGACTGATTGAGGCGGACGCGGCCGAGGGATCATCCTTAATTCTGATGCATGCGCGTCAAATGATGGGTCTATCAGAAGAAGTTGAGCAACCAACAACACTAGTCTCGTCAGACCAGCAGAAACAAAGAGCGGAAGTTCTTGAAGCTTTGGAAACTCTGGGTAATGGCTTCGGAAATCTGCAATTCAGTAAAGACATCGCTCTACTTCGCGAGGAGGCTCTAGAGTTGCCGGAAGCCTTGAAGGCTTTGGAAATCACGGATGCTTCCACTATTGAACCTGAATTTTGGGAAATGTAAGCCGGGACATTGAATGAGAAGCAGAAGCAAGCTGCTGAACTTCGCTTTTTAGTATTTACAAATCATACGTGCTGGAAGTGAGTGGTACCGATCCGATAGATTGCAAGAGAATCTCACCTGTTTCATTAGGTCCCGGAATCGGCCCACCGAACGAGAATAAAAAATGCTTTCGAGGTAATTGCGAAACGGCTCAATCCGACTGGCCTTCGTGGACTCCTAGATACAGGAAAAAGTACACCGCCAGCCTTGCCGGCTGGCCTCTTCAATATCGGGTGAGTGTCGCGCTTGTACGAGTCTTCAATCAACATTAATGGATGGGCTATCCTTCTTCAGGAACACCTGGTAGGTACTTTGCGACAGTTACAGCTTTCCTGGATATTCGCGCTTACCTCGTGATTCACAGTTATCTAAATTCACTGCTACAGGTATTTGACATGATTGGAGTTTCCGGTAGAAACTAGTCGCTGACAAAGAGCATTTGTAGTATCTCTACGCGATTCGAGACTTGCGCGTTGAGCTGCAGACTCGCCAGGAGCAACATCCAGCCCCAATCACGACCTCGCAGGTCGTCGTTGGTGGCAGACTTCTCGCCGGCTCGGAGCTGGAGCGTTCCCGTCGATGTAAGTCAGCGGATCTTCGGACTTCACGCTCTCTGTGCTCATGAAAGCGCTTCGTGCGGACCGCGCTATAGTCGTTCAAGAATTGGTCAGGCTTTTCAATAGCTTGGACGTATCGCAAGAGAACGCTGTTCGTCCGGAGAAAGAGCTTGCATATCTTGCTTTGGTCACAGCTGCCGATGAGCAAACGAAAGCGACGCCTTCCGACAGACCCTCTGGAGGAACAGACACGACATTGGTAAATGATGAGCCTATGGATATGGATTCTGACGACGTCGCAGCTTCAACCTCTGGCAAGTCGGTTTTGGGCAAGCGATCCACCGAAGAGAGGGACCTACCGGAAGCCAATCAAGGCCCTCAACAGCCCAATGCTGCTGCGCCCCAGAATGACCTTCAGGCTCCGAGCTCACAGGTCGTCGATGGCACCTCCTTGAGTCCGACTTCAGACTCAGAACGACCTATAAGGCCTTTACGGAACGCGTCGCAGAGCAATGCTCAACCTCCAAACGCTTTAGAAGAACGACGAGAGCATTCCACAGACGTCGCCGACGGTGAGACTGAGTCTGCGCTTGCAGTGGATTCTGGCCTTAATGAGAGCACGCTCCCCCCGCTGGTGCCACCCCCATTACCACCCCGCGAGCATCGCCCTTCGATGACGTCGGACATGATGTTCGGTAAGGATTGATGAAGCCGGGGTTCGAGCGTGCAATGACGATGAACCCTCTTACAGGACAACAACATGACATTTCGGAATGTATGGATAATGTGCTCTTCCAGGTTGAGGCTGCTCTGGCTTCTGACAAAAACGCTCCCGCCACTGATCAAAATCTGGTGAAGAGGCAAGTGCAGGAAAACCGCTCGCGTTGAATATGAGCTCATCCCACGTTTTTTTTTTAGGCTGTTCTACGGAAAAGCCAGACAACAACTTCTTCTGCCCGAAGATTCCAGCGACGCGTCTTCAGGCGAATTGATTGCTCAACCGAGCGTGGAAGTTATCTTCAACAACATTCTACTCAGCGTTAATGAGGATCGTGGCCTAGATCTATACGATAAACTGCATGATCTTTACTTTAGACTGGACGAAATCGAAATCGACGGTGCAAAAGGGAAAAAGGCCGAGCTGATCGAGGCGTTGCCTCCACTATTGCATATACAACTACAGGTAAGCAGTGTTGTTAGAGGGCCGTCAACGCGTTGATTGATCTCACATTGTTCATTTCCGCAGCGAGTTCAATTCGACCAAGAAACTAAAAGGTAGAACTAGCTTGACCTCCCATGAACACAGCCTAGACTGACAACTCGTGCCCTGTAGTGCTTTCAAGTCGAATGCCTACATCAAATTCGCTGAAACGCTCTCACTCGATCGTTTCCTGCCTACTGCGAACCCCGAAAAGCGAGAGAAATCCATGGGGATCGCTAGACAGATCGCCGCACTGCGCGCCACGCTCAACGAGCTTGAGTATAGCAAGGTCGGTTGTGTCTGCCTCGAAACCTCCGAACGCTGCTCACTCCTTGTTATAGGCCGGGCCGACGGCTAACGACCTAGACAATCTCAGGGAAGCCCTGTTTTCCTTGGACCCGGAGCAAGATCAACTTTACACAGCTCTGGACGCCGAGTCAGCTCGCGTCAAGCAGGTCGTGGTGGACGCGGAGACAGAGATCCTCGACTTGAGAGCTGAGTTGGACGCGCTTTGGCGCGACGAGACGGCGTGTGAATACGAGCTGTCATCGGTTTTTATGCATCGAGGTATGTGTGCGTCCTGTGTTTGCCTTTGCCTCAGCTAATTCTGTGCTTTGCTAGGGTCTGCCGGGTTTGGGTAAGTTTACAAAAGAAAAGTTCAAGGCCAGGCATTCTGATTAGTTCGCGAAAGACACTATTGGCTATATCAGCGCAATCTTCCAGATGCACGTAAGCCATCGAGTCGTTTTGAGCAACTGCAAGTTGTTGACGCCGATTTTGGTTCCGCGCAGCGGACACATACTTTCAGTTCAACGACGAAACGGTGCGGTCAACCACCGCAAGGGAAGTTCTGCAAGATACCACTGGAAGCAACGCCAATCCTTACCTGTTGGTCTACGCGAAGAAGGGCAGCGGAGCGATCGAGGTCATGACTCGGGAGCGAAAACGGTTGCTGGCGGAACACGTTGCGATGCCTGTTGATGAGGAAATCCTGTCGACACGATAGCTGTGTCCCGTTTTAGACTACTTGTCCAGCTCGTTTCAGGTCATTAACGACAAAACATACAGCTCATATAGAGGCGAGCCTCGATGGAAGAAATTCATCCCATATCATAACTTCGCGCGAATATAGAGAGCTCTCATATGTTAAGCAGCTTCGACTGATACTGAGGCACGCCCCGCAGCACAGCATGGCGCATGCCAACAATGACGTCAATATCGGTGGCGTTTTATCTACAATCTACCTCAATTTCTACCTTAGATAGATTTGAGACACGGGCGATCGGTCGGGCGGTAAAGAGTGTTTAGCGAAGATCTACTGTATTCCGCAAAGCCTCGAAATGGCGACGAGATAGGTTCCGTCTCACCAAGCATGGATACCCGATGTGAGTCGTCGACAACAATGCAGCTCTTGCTATATAGGCTGGCCATACCAAGCGGCTGCTCTGTTTCAGACTCCAGTTCACCCTCAATCACATCTGGGGGACTACACAGACCGAACGTCCCAGCTATTCTTCTTCTTCCGCGCTCTTCTTGCTCTTCCACTGAACGATGGCGGACTCGGCAGACAAGCAACATCGAGATGGCAAGGCTGAATCAAACTTCACTATGTGAGTGGAACTTGACAGAGCGATTGGCAGGAATGTCGCAAAGCGACTAACGGAATGCGGCATTCCATAGGATCCAGTTCTTTGAATGGTATCTCGTGAGTATTGCTTGAGTTCATGTATTTGAGCCTCTCAGCTGAGATTCGGTGCCGACTAGCCTGCCGACGGTACCCATTGGAACAGATTCAGGGACCAGAGTGAGCGCCTGGCTTCGATGGGTATCACCGCAGCTTGGCTGCCTCCCCCCTACAAGGGATCTGCCGGCGAAAACGATGTCGGCTATGGCACTTACGACCTCTGGGATCTTGGAGAATTCGACCAGAAGGGCTCTGTGAGAACCAAGTACGGGACCAAGGAGCAGCTACTCGAGGCTATCTCGACCGCGAAATCCAACGGAATCATCACCTACATGTGAATATACCTTTCATACCAACCTATTCTCGTTGACTGACTCTCCGATCAGTGACGCCGTTCTTAATCACAAGATGGGAGGCGATGAAAAGGAAACCTTCCTGGCGACAATGGTCGACGAACATGATCGAACGAAAGACGTTAGCGAGAAGCATGATATCCAGGCTTGGACCAAGTGAGTCTCGCTTACATTTCACCATTCTCGCTCTACACCTGACCAACCGCGGCGTTGACTGTGTCAGATTCACCTTCCCCGGAAGAGGCGACAAGTATTCCTCGATGAAGTGGAACTTCAATCATTTCAGCGGCTGCGACTGGGACGCCGCTAGCGAGACGAAGGCAATCTTCCGAATTCAAGGAGACGGCAAGTACTGGGCCGAAGGCGTCAACAAGGAGAACGCCAACTACGACTTCCTGATGGGCAATGATCTGGACACCGATCACAAGGAGGTGCGAGAGGAGCTTTTCAAGTGGGGAGAGTGGATTCTCAAGGAGACCGGTGCATCGGGATTCCGCTTCGATGCCGTCAAGCAGTAAGCAGTAGATTACCTGGCCGGTCATGCCTTTCTAATAAAAGTTAAATCCGTTAGTATCGACGTTGGCTTCATTCGCGACTTTGTCAAGCACATCCGTGCAACTTCCAAATCCGACAATATCTTCGGCTGTGGTGAATACTGGCAGGACTCATTCGAAACCACCAACAAGTACCTGGACGACATTGGCGTGCAATTCACCGTCTTTGACGCCCCCTTACATTACAACTTTAAGGAAGCCGGTGAAGCCAAGGCCAATTTCGATCTTCGAAAGATTTGGGATGGTTCCATTGTTCAAGCAAGACCTGTTGACGCAGTCACTTGTGTCGAAAACCACGACACACAACCGGGACAGGCGCTGGAGAGCTGGGTGTCTTCCGGGTTTAAGCCGCTGGCGTACGCCCTCATCCTGCTGAGAGTCGATGGATATCCCTGCGTCTTCTACGGGGACCTTTATGGTGAGTTGCTCATGTCTCAGCTGGTCTCCCTGGGCGATTTTGAAGCCTGACTCCGATTTCCTTTGCAGGCTGTGGCGGAGAGAATCCGCAGGAGCCGATGACACAATTGGAGGACTTCATTCGGGCGAGAAAGTTATATGCATATGGCGATGTTCGTAAGTATTATTTTGACTCGGGAGCTATGTTGTCTCCGGAAGTATCCCAAATCTCAGGCTGACGACTTTGTTCCGAATCAGGCGATTATTGGGACCATCGTATGCATCTCCTAAAACGTTAAAGGGATCTGATGATGACTGATGTGCCCTGCTTCTCCTTGAATAGCCAATTGTGTTGGATGGGTACGGACCGGCGCAGAGAGTCACCCAGACGGTTGTGCTGTAAGACCTTTCCAACATGTGACTTGATCTGCAATAACACTCCACTTCACAGGTTGTCATCTGCAATGGCAGCGAAGGTGTCAAACGTATGGAAGTTGGCAAAGTGAGCCGCGAGCTTCCGCACCGGAATTTGCAATCCATTGATCGTTTTATCAGGAACATTCGGGAGAGGTCTGGACCGATGTTTTGGGATGGCACACGGGGGAGGTGACCATTGGTGAAGGTAAGCGTCTGAATTATATGACGTACGGACATCGCTAAATTTTGTCCACAAATAAGACGGCTGGGCAGAGTTCAGATGTCCCGCAGAGTCGGTATCCATCTGGGTCAAGAAGGACGCCAAAGGTCGGGAGGAATTTTCCAAATGCCATTAAGGGGTTGATCCCCCTCGAGAATACATGAGACAAAAAGCATAACCCCACGTTTTGGGTACGCGGCAAGCACGTATAGACAGATATAGCATTCCAAATTGTCATAGTCAAGACCTCTCTGTTGTATGGGCGGTATGGGCGGTGAGTCAAGGTATATGGTAGCAGTGTCTAACTCTGCGGAAGGCGTGAGTCTCATTCTATCTCGACTCTAGTCCATGTATTATCGATGCAGCTTCGAAAGCCAAGGCTACCGAACCACCTGATGGCTACCACGTTGTATGCCTCGCTATCCGCATGAACGTAGAAGGCATCTTTCAAGACTGCTGATGATAGACTGTTATTCGAGAGAGCTTCTCGTATTATGTTGCCCAATTCAGCGACGACAACTGCAGCGAGCCCTCTCTTCCGGTATGCAGGGGCCGTGTGGAGTGCTCCAACCGAGACTAGTGAGGTTGTGATCATCAGCAACGCAATAAAAGAGAAAGGGTGAGACCTAGTCTTACAGTCAGCATGCGCAAATGCCCATGATGCCAATTCATCTGTTTCATCGTTCACTACAGCGACCGATAGATGAAGACGTGACCTGGCGTATTCGGCCGGGAATTTAATTTTGTTCGAATTGATGACCTATGAATTCGTACAGAGTCATGCCGCATGATCATGCCAGAAGGGATTTCGTACTAACTGTTTCGAGATCCTTCTCCTCTAGTGGTCTGACTCGATATCCGCGCGGACAGTCCACCCTCGTTTCAGCCTTAAGGTCAAACTTCCTTACCGCTTTTGAACACGGGTTGTCGAAAGTGTTGTTGCCCAATGCGACGAGATGCTTGGTCCAGCATTGGTTGATACCGTTAAAGAAGATTGACTTTCCGCCGGTTCTCTGCAAGAACGGTTGGAACACCGTCCGACACATGGTGTCCAAAACGGCCAGGCTTTGTTCGTCCGGCTGCCATTTGGGCTGATCAAGATTGTTGGATAAAGTGGCGTTGGCCTCGGTTGATATCCAGAATCGAGCCCTAGCCTCTTCGAACTTTTCGTCTGTCGGCAAGATGGTGACCCCCCATACACTCTCCCGGCTGGCGCTTCGATCCTCGGGTGCGGTTTGTGAGTTCAAGTCTGGCAGTGCTCCAAAGGTCCATAGCTGGAGATCTTTTCGGTGGCTGTTCCGTATCGCTTTTCCCAGCTCATTCCATTCCTGGATGTTGTGCTGCACGGCAGGTTGCAAGAGAAAGTAGAGTATCTGAATCGCAGATGGCTGGTAGACGTCCTGAGACAGCAGGCGGCAGAGACCCTCGAGTTTATCGTCGGTCACGATCTGAGGCACGAGAATGGGGTTCGTCATGATAGCCGTGATAGACCGGTTGATGAAGGTTGTCGTCTGTGCAAAATGTAGGCGTAGCCTTGGACGGTAGCGTTTGAGCGTAAGAAGGATGAAGCGTGGGATGTCAGAGTTATAAGAAGATGCTAAAACGGATCGGAGAAGGCCGAGGCGTCTCGGATGGGTCTAATCCGATGAGTTCGTACATTCAAGTGCAACTGTCAACTTGAGAGCTTTCCGGCTGTTCTCTTTGTCTGCTCCTGATGTCTGGAGTTTGAGCCCATGTACGCCTCATCGTAGCGACTTGATCAAATGTGTCGACACAGGGCGGGAAACTTCCGCTTTCGATCTCGCTCCTGCCTCGTCATTCCCGACGTCTGAATCCCATGTCATCGAGATTTACTTTCTTGGTAGACCGGGGTCAAGCAGGCCTATACTCAATAAGCTCTCGTATGCATACAGTTTCACATATTGTATCATATGACCTGTTCTATTCACTCGGAAGTTTTACGCGATCCTTCTCCCAATGCTACTGCCGGAACCTCGATGTCTTCTTCATTGCGCATCTATTCGGCCTTCTTTGCAGTGACAGCAGTCTGATTGGGGCGAAAGAGAAATGAGCGTTTTCTCCATTCCAATGACAAGGTAACTTACGGTCTTATTCTGCGCGTCAACAGATTCATTGAATGCGTTGATGTTCTGGCCGACTTGCTTCTTCAATTGCGCTGGAAAGTACGAGACAATATCAGCACCCGAGGTCCTGCATTTACGTCTATTTGACACCATACCAAGATCTCGCTCCTTAGCCGCCAGCTGTGCCTCCAATCGCTGGATCTCGGCTTGTGCGTCGTTGCCCTGCTTTGTGACGGTGCTCTGCTTTGCAGTCTGGTGAGGTCTGATGTGAGCGCTCGAAAGGGGTATGCATATTCCAGGAACGCACCTTGCCCTTGAGAACGTTGAGCTCATCCTGGATGGTGATCAGATCAAGCGTGATGTAGAAGACTCGGGCCAACAATAGCGACAAGAAAAGGGTGGCTCCGGTGAGGTACACTGTAGGGGGAATACGTCAGCCCGATGCCGACCTGAACCTCAAAATTTTACGGACAATTTCGCTGAGCGTAGAATTTTCTTGCAGAGCTAGAGACCGAATTGTCAGAAGGTGCCTATACCAAGCGGAAGAGTACGCACTGGTTGGTCTCCACTCGGACATCTTGGACACCCTTCTCCTGCTTGGCCACCTGTCCCTCCTGTGCGACCTTCAACATTCTTTGCAGTGCGTCGACGAAGAGGACGGCGACAAAGATGAACGTAATTTTCAGCTGTGGCGATAGGAGATGTCAGGGTCAACCAAACGCTATCCGTTCATAGCCGAAAGTACGCACTCCGTATTGAATTTTAGCGACCTATTCAGGGCTGGGACGTCAGTCATGTCGCACGCCGTATCGATTCTCGTCGATACTGACAACTGGGTTCTCGCTCAGGAAGTGCAGTAGTCTGAGCGTGATGATATTCAGTGTCATCAACCTTCAGCGTACATGCCAGTACGTACGCTTTCTTCATCTTGAAAGGCATGGGCGCCACGATGGCGCTGAAGAGCATAAGCTCCGAGACCAAAAGGCCGAAGCAGACTGGAGGAAGGTGATCAGCATATGGGCAGTAGGGGGTGTACAAACGACTGACTTGTGTAATAGAGCTATTGGTCGCATGACAGGCGAAGATATCAGCGACGGAACTCTTAAGGGCCAGGATGGATTCCGACTAACCGTCATTCTTGGTCTGGTTTGGTCTCACGAGTTCGTGCTTGCTGAGGGTGATAGTTCTTGTTGATCTTATAGATCGGGTAAGTAATTGCCTATGTCACCAACACTCCTACTTTATCAAAGAAGCAAGCAGACGGGATGACGCTCGCTCAGACGAGAAACCACCCTCGCGCGAGTGATGTCGTCATAACACGCTCGGGTAGCGCGCAGCAGCCAGCAGGGAGTCGCGCTTTCTAATGAGTAATGACTGCTGTCACCCATGCCATTGCCGCTATTTCAGAATAGCCTCCATGTTTGCAGGTCATCCGGGGAATGCAAGAGACGAGGCTGGATTTCATGGACAAGCACGAGAAAGGCTATATACAACACATACACAGAACGTTAGCGATAAACCGGTACAGGAACAGGCATATGGAGAATGACAGAGTCACGAAATCGTAACCACTGAATGAGATCCTAGGCATGCGGCCATGGTCTTCCCGTCCAACAAACAATGTCCGAGACCGTCGGGCATCACTCATGTCAAAATCACCACCTTGTCCAGCAGACATGTCACGCACTCAAGTCGCAGTCTTTAGACGTAAGCAGCTGTCATGTGCACAATGAAGTTCCCGTTACAAGTGGGTTCGTCCAGCTAGCTGATCGTCACTTGAGGTGTCCTATGGTAATTCAAAGGGGAATCACAGTGTTCATGTAGAAATGATGATATTGACCTATATACAGAGTAGCTAATCATCTCATACATAACTCACTCGACCAGAGAGAATCTAGAGGAAGAGCAAGATGGGTCAGCTCGCGTCCTGAATGCTGAAATCCACCGCAACCGCCAGTCAAGCCCTCCCACACAAGTGCGAACCACAATGAGTCCTCAGTTACCGTTGTAAGGTTACGCGCATACCAGACGTTATGCACATCGCGGTAATAGCACAGTGTGAATATGATTAGTTGTGTGTTTGTCATCAGTGAGCCCTATGGCTCGCACTCGGGGTTATGGGAAACAAGACTGCCGATTCTGCGGATGAGGGGTAGGGGTATGCGGAATGAGATGCTTACAGATTGCATGTCCTCCGATTTCTTTCCGACGACGTTTGTTGCTGAAGTCTGAATCTCAGCGCATTCAAAGACGGTCAAATCCCGCGGCTCTCCGTAGATCGTCGTTGCACCATGCTATATACGAAATTTCGCGCTTGACAGATACCTCTGCGCTTTACAGTCCTACCAGACAGGACGATCGAATGAGGTGTCAAAGCCAGCATCTTGACTCCAACTTTATAAACAGCAATCACGCGTCGGCACGTTGCGAAACGCGTTTCATGTTTCACTTCCTTGGGTTTAGATTGACAAAGTCGTCGAATACGGCATGAGGTTGGTCTGAGCGAGAAGCATATCTTGATCTCGATCTCGCCCATAGGCTTGCGGAAGATTCCATAGCAAGGAATATCCCATAGTTCACACCGCGAGCGGTAGCGCATCATGGCTTACCCAGCAGACCCCGTCAACCCAATTCCTGCTACACCTCTTATACATGGATACAGCTATCATTCCGCTCTGCCGGAAAGCACCTCGGTATCGGAGACGAATGAAGAAGGTGTTAGGGTTCCATGGATCATGGGTATCGATGAAGCCGGTAGAGGTCGTGAGTTCTCCTGCTCAATTTGCCATTGAAGCCACGTTAGAAACATTGTCTGATGGCTCGCTCTCCTCCTCGCGTCTCCAGCCGTCTTGGGTGAGTCAAACAGTCAGCGCATGCAAGCCTCATTCTGAAGCTTACTATCCCTCAGGACCAATGGTCTACGCTGCCGCTTACTGTCCGAAATCATTCCAAGGAGAGCTAGAAGGACTAGGTTTCGATGGTGTGTACAGGTTTCAGTTTTGGAACTGCAATCTGAAAACCTGAACCGCCCTATACTCGCAGATTCCAAGGCGCTTTCGATAGAGACGAGAGACAGGCTCTGGGTCAGCAACTCGCAAAAGAAAGTGTTGAAATTTCATACTGATTCGCCGTCTTCTGAATCGCACAGAACGTTTTTACGGACTACCCTGAATTGTGCTATTCTTCAAACATCATCAGCCCGCAAAGCATATCGAAACACATGCTCAAGAGAGTTCCCTTTAATTTGAATCGCCAAGCCGAGGTAGGTCATATCGCTAGCTTTGCGATCTCGACGCTGATTCCGGCCGGTGACAGGAAGCCACAATATCCCTGATTCGTGATAACCTCCGAAGAGGGGTCAACTTGACGGATGTAAGGACAACCGTGAATGCGCTATAAGTAAACGCTAATCGCCTCGTCTCTTGCTCGCAGGTGTTCGTCGACGCTCTTGGTCCCGCACCCGCATGGGAAGCCAAGCTTTCAGAGATATTCCCGTTGGTATCGTCTCCTGTCTTCTACTACTCGAACATGCCATACTCAGATCCGTACATAGAGAGCTCACATTTACAGTCCGACCCAAAGCCGATTCCCTTTTCAAGGTAGTGTCCGCTGCTTCTATCATTGCCAAAGTCACACGGGATCGCATCGTGGAAAACTGGATTCATCCGGAATCTCCTGGATTAAAGTTGTGCCTGAAAGCTGTTGCCGAGCAGTCCACGTCGGACGGCAAAGGGAAGAAGACGGTGGGCAAGGCGTTGAAAGGCAAAGGAAAACAGCGGGCTGCAGATGAAGACACTCTGGACGGCAAAGAGGACGTGGAGAGTGGAAGCGCGCAAGGTCCGGCTCGGAAAAGACGGAAGCTTCGGGAGTTTGACAGCGAGACAACCCTAGTGGACAGCGAGAGCCCAGACGTCGAGGCATCAGAGGAGACAGGCGAAGCGGAACTTAAAGTGACGATGGTCGAAGAACGTGGTAGCGGGTATCCATCTGGTGAGTGACTGCCCTGCGGCTATATTCTACACAGACTTGACTAATGCGATTGGCTTTCTCCAGATCCGAAAACTCAAGCATACCTTAAAGCCGCGTTCGACCCTATCTTCGGATACCCGTCCATAGTGCGCTTCAGCTGGGGGACAGTGAAGATTGCGATGGATAAAAACGGTATTCCTTGTACCTGGTAAGTAGTCGCTGAATTGCCGCGGGGGATCGCCTCGATGAATACGCTCTACAGGACCGATGATCCCGTTCTGACGAATCGCATGAAATTCTTCGAGTCTCCTCTGGACGCGGGCAAGCCGAGATTATGGAAAGAGATTGGGTTGTCGAGCGTGGGCGAATTGTAGCGCAGCAAAGCCAGAAGGCCACCTTGATTCGGATGGCTAGATGTATGTATATAATACACTGATGTACATGGATGTAAATGATACAACAAGAGAAAGAGACAGCCCTGACAGGCTCATGCTTAGAGAGCCTGATTACACCACTACCAACGGGGGGAGCATTAGTGCCAATGGAAAAGGGGGGCAAGTGCAATTACTCACAAAGAACTGCGTTGATGCAACCGTCGTTCTCCGGGTTATTCGTGATCTGGGCATACTCTGCGCAATATCGTCAGCTACTTTGATCAAGCATTTTTTCACACACGACTCACTCGCCCACACCACTTTACCACCAGTAGTAACCATACCCAATTCGGCAACATTGACCTCGATAACGGTACCCTTGGTCAAAACACCCAGCTGAGTGTATAACGGAGATTGCGGATTCTTCTTCACGCCGATGATCTGGAGCTGGAAGGTCGCCTTCAAGTCCGGATGCGTCACGTTGGCCTTCTTGTAACGCATGGCCATCGGTCGAATGAAACGTTCCATCTTTACGGGCTTTCGCGTGAATCCTTCTCCAACAAATGTCGCCTTGTTGACCATTCGCTTCCATGCCTTCTGCTTCTTCTGACCCGTCTTCAAAACCTTGAACATCTCCTCTTCCGAGATACCTCGAACCTTGGGCAAAGGCACAGAGTACTTTGCGGCCTTGTCCTTTCGACGCTCCTTGATACTCGTCGACAAAGCCTTGGCATCCCGCTGATTTTCTCGATCCAATAGATACGCCGGCAAAGCACCTTCCTGCACAGCTCCGTCGTCCTTGGACTTGACGTTTCGCTCGTCGTGCGCCTTGAGCGTCTTTTTGAGCTGGACTTTTTCGGCGTGTCGCTTGGCGTGGTGTAACTTGGCCTTGATACCGTACAGCTTTTGAGAGACAGCGGACGACTTGTGAGCTTCTCGTGCGGTCCTCTTCCGCCTGTTATCGAAGACTCGTCAATGTCTGTTCAGAGGCACAGACTGCTTTTATGGCCTGATACGCACTGTCGCTCTTCATGATCCATCCTCCTTCCATGCTTCTTCCGGTGCTCGTCCATATATTCATTCTGAGGGAAGAAAAGGTACGATCAGCCATCCATTGTCAAAGTGGGCGACAACAACAAGCTTACCTGAGGCTGTATGATGCGAAGTTGTCAAGCACGATTGATACGAGAATAGGCAATTGGAAGGTCAGCTATCGGTCCCCGTTGCGATCGAGCCCACGTACCATTTTGTCGATTCACTGATTTGTTGAGAACGGGAGAGAACGGGGTGTCCAAGAAGACGATGATGGCGGAACTCTCTATAGTCATCCAGTTTCCCGGATCGATATTGTCACAAGAAGTGGTCTCGCTGTTCGCCGCTCTCGCAAAAGTGGCGGTCACGTGAGCACCGAAGAGGACGGCGTTTCCCCGGCTAGATTTGCATCCGCAATGGCCATTCATTACCACCGTTGCTCGAGCTCGTGTTTACCATGTACCATAACTGAGCTACCTTGGTTCTGCCAAGACGGCTCGATAGACAGGACTCGTATTCTCGCGTCTTACGACATCTCGAACAGCCCACCAAGTATGGAGTCCTGAAATTTTGAAGACACTTTGCCGCCATAGCAACAACCGCGAACATGTACGAGAACGATCGAATCGATGTGGACTCGCTAGAATTGGGAGTCCGAACATATCCTTTGAATTCGTACATCGGTGGGGAGCTCACAGCGCTCCGAGCCAAAAGTGCCGACAATCCCCTCATATTTCACCTGTCCATCAAGACTCGCCAGGGTCGATCTACCATTGTTGTACAGTGCGGAAAGTTTCCCGTAGATCTGGACGGGACTGGCGTATTGGAAGAGGTCCATGAGTTCTTGGAGAAGAGATTCCGTCAACATATCCGACTACAAGCCGATGCAGGAGACTTGGAGATTGTAGAAATTGTTCGGCAACGCGGTAATTCAAAGCGGATTGTGATACGGTACGGCTTTGGGGGAACTCTGTTCGCGCAGGATGGAAGCCAGGTCTACCTCAAAGGCGGTAAGACGGGACTTGATCGCAGTGGTCTATACTGCACACGACCTGATCACCTCTTCTCGTCCCAGTGTCCAGCTGGTTCCCCTCGCAAAATTCGTCAGAAGAAGACCCCAAGCAATCATCCTCAGAGCTGTCTGTGCCAGTCGCCTCTGCCGCTAAAAACAGTCCCCTCGCCGCGTTTCCCGTCAGCCCGCCGACAAGTGAACCCCCAATATCTGCTGGAAAGAAGATTCCTGCAGAAATAAGAAGCGCGGTCAAAGTTCATGCGAAGTCGACAATCACAGACGAGCCTCTGGAAGATGCGCAAAAACCAAGCAAGCGACGCAGAGTCGGATCCGCTGCCACGGATCAGAAGGGAGCTATAGCATCAGTCAGGAAGGACAAGGGGCCTATCGAAAATGATGTACAAACACGGTCACCAGATCTGGCTTCCGCTCAAATTCGCTTGGATGAAGTTAGCGATGATCCGGTGAGTTTGCTGAAACCGCATCATTGCGCGAATCTGACGGTTCGTTCTCCTCCTCCTCGATTGTTAGTGGAAGAAAAGTAGCGGCAAAGCAAGACCTAAGGACCCTTGCATCACTTCCATAGACTCGACGCGCAAGATCAAGGTATCGGAACTTATAGCAAACCCGTCCCACATGCTTTCCCTGTCTGTTTCTCAGCGCGAAGCCTTGAGGAAAGCGGCGGAAAAGAAATGGCTCGAGCGAAATCCTCATCATTTCGAGCCGCTCGGGGGGATCGCAGAGCCCGAGAAGGTAAATGGGCGTGCAACCCGGGGAGCAGTTCTCGGCGAACAACAGTCCGCTGCAAACACAGTCGAATCGATGTTTGCCAACATCGAAGAAAGCTTTCCCGATATCCAGCCGGGACCTAGCATTACTGCGGCGGCTAGCAAAAGAGCTCTCGCCGACACCGGGGGCCTGGTTGTGCCGGTACGTGCTAGACTCGGAATCACATATGGACAACAACTTAAGTGATATTTGGCTGTCATTTTTCCCGATAGGGTACCACAGAGCATGCCGAGGTAGTATATCTCCCTCTTTCCAAATTGCTCGCCAAAGGTGTGAAATTAGCTCCAGCCCAAAATTTGATCGCGGTCGTTCAAGAAGCAGGAGGAGAGCGGGTAATAGGCGAACGGGGTACGCTTCGAAAACTCATCTTTCACTAACCTCAGGCGCTGATTGAGGAATTGGCAATGACAGGAGACGTACTGCTGCGGCTACGTCTGACCGATCCGAGTCTCGACGAAGAGGGACCTTGGCTGTCTCTCTTCAGTCGGAAGGATGAGCCGCGTCCATCTGCCAATCTAGCTCGGGGCACGGTCATTTTGGTCCGCGCTGTCAAGGTGCGTCGTTTCGAAGAGCCGGCTTGTCCCACAAAGTCTAAAAGCACTGCTTGGAATAGGTCTTCTGGGATCATAACGGCGTTTCAATCAAGTGTCCCGCACATGCAAACTGGACATACTGCTTGCTCCCTTTCCCGTCAGGCCATTCGCCAAAGCTTGAGGTGGGCGGTGACAGGCGGCAACCGACCAGCCCTTGCTTGACTGCAGCGGAAAAGGACAAGATGATCAAGCTTCAAGAATGGTTTGTAACGAGATACCAATTGGGTCCTGCTGAAAGGCCGAATGAAATGAGCTCCCGGCGCGGACAAAGCGTGGCTGCGGATAAGACGCTCGCAACAGTATCGAGTCGGGAGTTTTGCGATCTTACAGTTGAAGTCAGTGCACTGATCGTCCGGATAATAGAAGACGGAATTTTATCTTCTCTGTGTCGTATAGGTCGTCTCTGTTGTCAACACCCCTTTCCCAACCAAACGCGAATTTCTCGTCACTGATTACACGAAGAACCCGGGCTTTCTGTTCGACGGACACTTCGCACCAGACATCCCAGAGCCTGGTTATTTAACGAACCTTACGCTATGGGATGGCGTGGCATTATCTGCCGACCGCAATGCCATCAGTGATGGCGATATTGTTCAGTTCCGCAACGTTGCCATGAAGGAGTCCTCCTATTCTAAGTTTGGCTTGGAAGGAAATGTCAGGGAGTTCTTGGATGCCAGCGGCTCGAGTTTCCGGCGTTTCCGAGTTCTGGATCCTCGTACGCACCCGAGAGCGCAGGCTCTGGTTGAGTAAGTGATCCCTGCTCTGTAACAATGCGAGACTGTTAAAATGTCGAATCTCCAGACGTCGCGAACGCCTCAAAATAGAAATGCGGTCAAGATCGCTTGCTCAAGACGCACTCCGAGGCCTTGATTGCCAGCTCAATAAATGCCCGCTGTCACTGCTTGATTCAAGCTCCACAAGACTTCGGACTAAATATCGTCAGCAACCTGCTCGTAGAATCCTCGAAATATTTTCGAACCCTGTTCGCCATAATGTTTTCCGACTGAAAGCCTGGGTGACAAGTGTCCAAACAGGCCGAACAATTGGTGGCACAAAGGTTGCAGCACAGCTGCAGGATCTGGTGGTGCGAAGGTGCACCATTTGCGATCGCCAGTGAGCCTTGTGCTATCCGAATATTGAATTGTAGTGCTGATATACTGACATAGCTTCGAGGATGGCACTTGTCCTTTTTGCAAAACTAACGGACTCGGCAACCTGGAGTATCAGTATCTGTTCGTGGTGGAGTTACAGGACGCAGAGGACTTGAAGGAGACACAAGCCGATCGACTAGCCGTCATCATCTCCAGTAGATATCTGGTGAGGTCTGCTGGATCTCGTTCGCGCTCTGTGTGCTTACCGCAACCCCTTCCGAATGATTTAGTCGAATGCCCTGCCCGCTGTTCCATCAGTGACAACGAGGAGCAAGGGAGACGACCCTCTCGTCTTCATGGCCTGTCGGCAGGTAGAAGACCTTCTTCAAGGCGACATCTCAGATGGAGTGAAACGGTGCTCGCGGATTGACTGGTCGATAGCACGCTGGGGAATCGAACTTGGCACGCGTAATGTCGAAGGGTTGTTCGCTTTCGGAATGGAGGATTTTGCCCCATCGACCTGATGACAAGGGGTTTGTTTTCATTCGGTTAATCGTGTATATGCCACGTAGCCGTTGACCGCTCTCCAATGTTGTTCTCTTATTGCACCTTTATCGCGTCCGGACTGCTCGCTCGATTGGCTTCGTTCGTCCATGCATGCTCTCGAGTACATCACCGAAGTGTTGTCGATGAGGCAGATACTCTCTATGTACAATGTGCGGTTCTGCAAGAGGTGCAAGTAGGCCACATGGACAGCATGAGCTATGTGTAGGAATCCGAAAGACACGTTTTGTTAGCGGGTCATGTCTGAGAGATGGGTAACGGTCTCAGAAGCCTTCAAACAAGACAATTGTGACGAGTTGTTAGCGATGACGTAATGTCGTCATTATAGGAGAATGTCAGCTATTTTCAGATCCCGCGTGATTTCGATCAGTTCAAGAATCAATTGATGCTTTGCGGTTGGAATTTGAATTCCGAAACCTGACAGCCAGCCCATGTTCAGCAGCAAAGTTCCTTGACCGCATAGGTGATCGACACTGCAGATATGCTCAAGTCGTTTCTCATTCGATCATTATAATCACCTATAGTCGTCGCAACTCGGTACCATTTCCAATCCTTAGTCATCACCACATCTTTCAGCATTCTCAACATCTTGGCATAGCGCTCGCCATTTCTCACGAGCTCTCAGCATGGATATTCCCCACCACATCGGCGAGAAATTCTATCCATTCTCGCACTTTATAGGGTACCGCCCGGCTACCTTCAATGACAGAACAAGGTTCTTGCCGCAATATCGAGACAAGCCATGGGTCAAGAAGACGGAAAATGTCATTCTCACATTTCTCGGAGCATGGACGGCTTTGACGTTCATAGGTACGATTACTGCTTGCTGTAGTTTGGGCATCCGAATCTCACGAGGTATTTTGTGACAGCTCTTGCTGCGCGGGCTGCTCCTTTCCAGGCGAGGAACGTACCAACAATCGTTGGATCTTTCGGTGCCGGTGAGCATGACAGCCGTATGTCGCATAGTTTTTAGCTTACCCGTTGGATCCTAAAACTGTAGAGGCCGTGTTACTATACGCCGCACATGTTGGTAACCCGCTCAAGATTGTTACTGGTATGCTGATCGAGCTTTCCGGCTGATAGAATTCACCAATGGTAAACACACGATTGAGTCTCGCACGGTTTGATCGCAATGGCTTATCCTCACTTCAGGCCCAGCCGCGAAACATAGTATTCTCAATGCCAGTCTCTGCTCTGATAGGAATGGGAGTCGGCAAGCTATTCGCCATGCAAGATGACACCAGATTCCCGAGCGAATACGGCAAACAGTGGGCGTCCTCCTCCACAGCCGTAGCGCTAAGCCTGCTCGTCACGCAGGAACTTTCCGTTCCGTACGTCTTATAATTTCCCTTCTCTAGACTGCCTTGAATCATAAGATTGATCTCTACAATGTCATCATCGATCTTAGGCACCCTCCCGGCGGAGCAACTGCACTTCTGGCTGCCTCAAACCAGCAAATTTTTGATCTCGGTTGGTTTTGTGCGTACCGTTTCCCCTCGAACATATGCTGCTGTGAAGTAACTGAACCTTGATTTGGGGAATCGCCGCAGATCCTGGATATGTCTTGACCGGAAGCGCAATCATGTTGGGATGGGGTCTAATCATTAACAGTAAGCTTGAATCTCGGTAACGTAGTGCACTCAGAATCTTAGGTTACCTTGTTCATCGGTGTGAAGACATCGGTCGGAGAAGGTATGCGCATCCAAGTGCGAATGCTTGGCGGAGTGCTTAAAATTCTTCGCCCTGCAGGTATCCTCAGTACTGGCTGTCTGCGGATCTCGTTAGAAAAGATGAGCATGCGTCTGAGAAACAACAAATGAACACGGCGCCGGGGAGCGCAAAGACGGCGGAGAGACAAGCATAGACACGGGCTTGCGCCGGGCAAGATCCGGTCAAGTGTATTTTGAGAAATTCTCGGCTGTATTGACACTAATATGAAATATAATCGATTGAACTTGCCCCTAAGATGGGACCTCTGAGAGCTTTCCATCTTGCAGGGACCCCGCACAGCCGCTGGTAATGACCCCGATCGGTCTCTCTAGCGGCGTATGGGGAGATCTACGAGGAATAAAAAGAACATGTCCAATATCGCATCAAGCCGTGGAGGCGCACGTTGTCGAACAATTGTGCGATTACAAGCTCTACCAGTAGATGGGAAATCAAACATGGAGAAGCTATGGCCTTCTAAGAAGTTGAGCTGCCTTAGAGCTGACGCGATGAAACCGATAGTAACTCAACAAGCAACAAAAGGCAAAAAGCGTGGAGAAACAGGGGATTGAACCCTGGTCCTTCGAGAAGCTGCGTCCTGAAGATGCAAACTCGACGCGCTACCACTGCGCCATTTCCCCAACCGATGAAGGTGCTTTCTTTTGTCAAATCTATCAGGCAAAACACCTGATGCGGTAAGTTTCAGCTGATCAGTCACGCATCAACGACATCAACAACTGCTCTTGAACCCCAACATGGCAGAACGGATATACGTTGCATCGGGAAGCGATTGCTAAGCTTCTAAGACTCGTATTCAGCAGCGGGCCGATACTGTCCACGTTCGGGTGAAAAATATCGGAATAGCGCTGGCTCTGATGAGCGACGCCATGAACACGAGTGAGGGGTGTATTGTGCAGTCCGCGACACAATACGACAGCCCGACTCAAGAAATAATCAACGATGCTCTCATACTACATCCGGAGAGCTGACAACCGACCTTGTCAGCGGATGGCAAGCTGTCCTCCGTCAATGGCTTGTTCGATAATGTTCCCACAGCGACAGTTGCTTACTCACTATTCATGCGCAGTAGCCGGGTTGCCAGGCCACAGAATCAGTCAAACGCAGTCAGTATCTATGAAAATCTCTACATGCCAAAAGCACTCTACACGTCGTACAAGTCGCTAGTTGATACAGTGGTTCTCGTCTACACAAAGTTTCGAACCTTTACATGGTCATTCGTTTTGGAGTTCTCGAGTCGGGTCTGGATTCCCATCAGGGCCCTTAATATGCTCGATGTTGATACTGTTGGTCGTTGAATCCGTTGGGGTAGTAGTATTGCTGTTGACCTGTGCCGTTGATTGGCGGGGCGTAGCCAACATTCGATCCGCCCGCTTGACTGTAGGCGTTGTCGTCATTCCCTGAGGGATACATGCTATTATCGTTCATATGGTTGAAGCCGGATCCTTCTGCTGGGTAGCTGGAAGGCGAATCATAGCCGGAGGCATTCGTGGTGACTGGTTTGCCCTTGCTGATCATCGCTGGAGTCTGCGAGGAGTGATCATCGGAGATCGTGGTCGAGTAGACTTCGGTTCCATCCTCAATTCTGCGCTTATTTCTCCTGAATAAGTAACCGTAGACTAGAAGTGGGTCGCATCAGCCTTTTTGTACTCGTGCTGCTGACGACGGTACTCACAGAGATTGAAGAGCAGACCGAAGAACAGCAATACGAAAGGAATACCATAGACGGCAAGGATAACGAAACCGATGATGGTTCGGGGGATAGGATCCACGCCAACACTTGGTATGAAGGCGATCAAGAGTCCGAAAGATGCCAGTCGAAGGAAACTGAGTATCGGGGCTAACCAATCACCCTTGCGATCTTTGTGCGGACGGAAGCCAATCAGGCAGACCAGCACGATGAACTCGACGACCATGAGCCCGATGACTTGGGCCCATCTATTGTTGCGTCCGAAACCGACAAACGCAGCTTGGGCGAACGTCGCAAGCGCCATTGGCGCAAACCACCAGAAATGATACTTCTGTCGGTATTGACGGTAGATCATGCCCACAGAGCCGTACCATCTGGCACGAGTGTAGAGGGGACTGACTGCGGTGTCGTCTTCGTAATCGCGTCTGGCTCGTCGAATTGAGAATATGAAGACGATGAGCAAAGGCAGACAGGTAAACGCCACAGCAACCGCCGCAAGGAAGATGGACAACCAAGAGTCGGAGCGGCCGATGGTGAACTGGAAAAATGCAAAGATGAGGATTGGCATGAGGAAAATCATGCACTGATTACCAAGTTCACATTGGATTAGCACATCTCTGAGCCGGAACAGCAACCGAAACGTACCAGGCGCAACATGTTACCGCCAAAGAATCCCAAAAATCCTCGCCTATTGTGTCCTATCCATCCTGTTCCGCGCGTGGTGGACGAACGGGACCGATCCAACAAGTAAATTACGGCAAACCAAATAAGATGTATTCCGATGAAGACCAGGATAGCGATGAGATAGATGATGAAGATGGTGTCAAACGCATTTGCGGTTGGAATGTTCAGCGAGTTGACGTAAACGGGAATTCCGGGTTCGATCTGCGAGGACGCGTTGTTGGTATCGACGGTGGGAATGGAGGCGCGCTTCATAAATTCGGAAGCTAAGGTAGAATTCGAGCCGGTGACTCCCACATCCGCCATGAATGACTTGAAGTCGCTTGGTGTGCTGTCGTCGCGGAAGTAGCTATTGAGATTCAGAGATCGGAAAGCATTGTATGGCGAAAGTTTCCTGTTTACGTAGACGGTCGAGCCGTATGACAGGTCCGTCAACTTTGCACCCGTGCTGCCTCGCATATTGTTGATAGCTTGCTGGATATTCGAATTATGGAACAGTCCCATGGCCCAGGGGAAATTGAGGGCGAAGTTGTTGTAGACGCTTGGGTAGTTTAGATTGAGCAGACCACAGCCTACTGCCCATTGCAGCGTGTATAGGATATCATACCATCGATAGACTGCCGGGGAAGGTGACCATGTGAGCGTCGAATGGATGAATGCCGCAATCAAGGCGAGGATCACTACTGCCGCGGAAATCCAGGCAACTTCAGTTCGACGCACACTCCACCCGTTGGATAGGGTCGCCGTCAGGCATGCCGCAACTTCATTTGTGTCTACGTTGTTGAGTGTGACTTGAGCGTACGCTTCCAGATTGGGGACAGACCAGGCCAGGCCAGGAACATCGCCAAGTAGATCTTCGGGTATGGGCAGGGTGCCATAACCTATATCGCAAACTTGCTATCAGTCTTCGCGTTGATTCGGAGACACAATGAAAACTTGCCTGTGAAATTGATCTGCGGCAAAGGACAGAGTACGCCCTCGAGGTAGTCACAGACATTGATCGTGTAATTCAGAAGTTGCTTCCCATACGCCACAGCGTAAATGTTGGCGGAGATGTTGAGATTCGGCTCGACCGATGCGGCTGAAATTTGGAACACGACCGAGTGGTTCGCCTTGAAATACGAAATATCGAATTCATTCACCAGCACTGCTTTCGCTTCAGAGCAGTAGGCCACATAGTCGGTGTACAAACGAGTTCCGCCTTTCTCGATTGACGGAACAGCTCTGACTGGCAAGACGCCTAGCGTGGCCAGACATGCCCAGAGAAACGCAAAGGCGGGAATGTCGCGGGTGAAGCTGACCATGTCGAATTCGACCGATGCGCACGTCTTCAGGGTAGGTCGACGCAGTTTCTAGACGCAGTGAAGGCTTACACTCCACTATAGTGAATGGTAATCCTCGGCGACGTCGGTGGCGCAGCGAGAACGTGTTCTCCTTTCTATGGAAGACTCTATCTGCGTAGGCGAAATGCTTGAAAGATTTTACGCCCGATTGGATTTGCACGATGCCTTGTGTATATGTCGTTCGTTTATCGATGACGCTGGACGCGTTTAGACACAAAGACACTTGCCACGAGTCTAATAGTCGGATGATACAGTGAGGTTTTGAAGTCGTCTGCGCTTTGTCACCCTTCGATAGCGATACAGGGGTCGCAAATCCGTACCGACAGCAAGGATAGCGGCTGAGCGTCGCTGCGCGATCGCGAAATCCTGGTTCGTCTATAAGTCGAATCGCCAACGAGTCCAAGCAAGACAAGGGAAGGAAAAAGGTTGCGTCGATTCAGACGACTATGCCTGATCGTCGACCGATTTTTGCCCAGCCCATTGCACGACTGACAAGCCGAAGCCAGAATTGACGACGTTCGCTCCGAGAGGCGCCGCGCTAACCGCAATGCTGCGGCGACTCAGCTGGCTGCTGGCTAGGTGACTCGGTGATCGGTCGGGGCTTTTTTCGCTGGAGCTCTTGCGCAGGAATTTTGCCGACGCAGTTTTGACAAGTGCGCCGCAAGGGATCCGACGATGATGACAGAGTTCGCTGCAGCGTCATCCAAGGTGTAGAGCCATACAATGCAAGGAGCTATTCAGAGTACCTGATCCGCGTACAGTATATCCCAATAGCCTTCACCAGCTCCTCCACCAGAGGTCTTACGACTGTATTGGGCGTGCAGCCCATCTGTCCCCTTGCCGTCGAAGAACGCTGCTACAAGTATCGCCATGACGGCTTTTAAGGACTGTACACCATGCAGGGACATAACATGCGGACATTATATGGACGGCGTGCATCACGTTTCCGACACATCATAACGATGAGATCGAGTAATACAGTCGATAATTGCGGTAGCTGATAGAGGGCGGCCGTCATGAATCTGCGGTGAAGCCGACATAGCGAGACAATCGTACACGTTGTATATATATATATATATAATATATATATAGATAGATATATGGGCAAAGTAGCTTGGCTGGATTCCGGACGTTTAAAGATGCCTCCATGGCTTCCATGCGCTAACGCTTTTTTGAAACGTGAGAGCCTAAAAACAGAGCCATCAATGTTACAATGATACACCAGTAGGCCATGAAAGCTATGGCTGACAGACTCGCCGAATCACTATGCGAACGGGCTGTTGCGTCGTTGAGGCATATTGGCTCCGGGGTCTGCTTCAAAGAAATACCCTGTCGTCTTCAGGTTCGTCAAGTATGCGCATATGCAAATGAAAACACAACACAACATTATATTACCAGGTTCTACAAGTGTTGTACCCGTGTCGTATTTGGGCGTTTGAAGCGTGCCCCATACACGCAGACGGCGGGAGTCGGCGGTCTCTAGCAATTCCCCATATCTGGTTGATTCTTACGGCTCTACGAAATTGTGGTGAATCGAGTGGAACCGGTTCTTAGTAAAGCTACGGCACAATCCCTAGTTCGCCATATTCGTGGTGTTACGGAGAGATGGTTGGCCACCGGCAATGCTTTGGAACAGGACTGGGAGGCGGTGAAATTTGACAAGACGGCTGAGACGTGTCGGCGTTCTTGACGGCTCAGTCGCAGTCGACGTTTAATCCCATTTCACCTGTGCGGTCACAGGGTCAGCTCATACTTCCTCAAGGAGACTACTTAACTCTTCAAAACTCACTTCCGGGTGCTGCTTGAAGTTTTCGTACGCTTCACGGTTGAAGAGCGAGTATTCCGTCTCGTTGACTATCGCACGAATTGGGTATAAGTACATTTCCAAAAGCTCAAGATAGCTAACATACCGGCGCCGACTTCAACAAGAGTCTTGTTCAAGTCACTCAGGATCCAATCATCGTGGTCCAGGTTGATGATAAGGTTCATAGTCTGCGAGCGAGCGCAACGAATTCGTCAGCATCAGCGACCCAGGACAAATCACTGGAACCACCGACCTTGTGTGAATGAGCTTGTGTATACAGCTTGAGAGTATCTATAGAAAATCGACGTCAGTCTTGAAAACAAGAATGCACCTGAGCGACATACCGAAGTCGGTTGTGCGGAATGCCTTGAAACCTGCAGTCGTCTTCACCGCTGACGAAAGAAGTCGGGAATGAGCTTTGAAGTCGAGCAGGTCCATAATGGAAAAGGATCACTTACCGGCTTTACACTTTTCGAGCAGTTCCCCAACGGTCAAGGTTGTCAGATCCAGATCCTTCAAGACTAATGGCTTCATTGTACGGTATTCAAAGCTCTTGATGACACGAATCGTCAGAGTCGCATCCGTGACAGGTTTCCGCTCTGATGCCAGCAGCTCGTGCGGTGATTCTTGGTGTTGTTCACTGGACATGATGTTGTGGCGGGAAGTCTGCAGTGTGTCTCACGGCTCTTCTGTAAAGCTAACAGAGGAGAGTTCAAAGACCTTCTACCCGGTCACCTTTGCTGACATCCATGTTCTGGTTCCACCCCAAGATCACGTGACTCGTTCAACGACTTTCTGGTCGATCACGTCAGTGAGTTACAGCTGAAGTTACATCGAAAATCACAGGCCTCGGTAGCATTTTTCCACGAGGTCAGCGCGTGGGTTGATGTCATACAGCCTTCGACGGGCTATCACTGGTGACGATCAAGTTCGCGTCAGGCAGCTCGGTAGTGGCTGCTCCAGGGCTGTTCGGGTCGGTTCCGCAGCTGGCTCCATACAAGCTCCTCTGCATTCTGCTTAATCATTGGCTGATCAGCGGCAAAAATCCAGAAGAAGGGCTACCCGAGACCGGGTTCGGTAGGATGCATGATGGGAGCCTGCCCGCACATCAGCTCGACCATCAGTTTGGCATTAGTTTGGCCACTAGGAAGCGGTGAAAGTAGGGTTCCAGGCGGTAGCATGGCGGTAGACCCAGAGCGGCAGGGAAACAGCAGAGCAGTGAGCTCCTTTCACGCAGTGCTTGGGGTCCCCCCTGATATCGAACGTGGTAGTATATAGATGCGTTCGATCTAAAGGCGGCGCCCTACCGTACAGGCATAGACCAAAACCCGTCTCAGTTTCAACGGTCATCAAAGAGAAAAGAAAGCCCATCACCGTCATGTATTCCACCGCCACCTTGTTTACGGTCCTTGCCGCCTTGGCACAGACGTCGCTCGCTGCCCCTGTTCAGCAACTTTCCAATAACGGACAATGCCTGACCGTAAGCGGGAATTTGAGCTGAGATTCGAAGGCTGACAAAACAATGTTGTGCTAATGATAGGTGGCTGACCCGAATGGCGGAGCTGCGGTGACTCTGGCCGCTTGTAATGACGCGAACACTCAGCAGACGTCGACTGGCCAGCAATGGATCATCCAGGAGGGCAACAACCAAGGGGTTCGACTTTTCGGTACGGACCTTTGCCTCGACGCCCAGACGGACCCCAACCCCGGGCGACCCACCTTGGTCTATCCTTGCATCGGCACCGGTCCGCAGACATGGGTAAGCTGAACTTAGAAGCCACCATGACTTAGTCCTGATTTCCTTCCAGTACTTGACCCCGGATGACAGAGTCGCCATTACTGGTGGCACTCAGTGCTTGTCGGCAAACGGGGGAAACGCTGAAACACAGAACTGTGCCCCGGGTGTCGATTCGGAGGTGAGTTGGTCGACGGCAGTTGTCTCCTCCGGCTGGCTGACCTGGCTTACATTGATCATAGGCTTTCACCCCGACTTTCTTGTTCGATGACAGTGCGGCGTCTTCCAGCGCGCCGTCGGATACCGCATCGCAGACTGCCACGGCTTCGAACGGCGGCATTATCGGAGGTGGTGCAGGATCATCCACATCGTCTCTCGCATCAAGCATCTCGTCTGGCGCCGCCTCAGCTACCAGCTCTTTGGCAGCAATAACATCTTCAGTCTCGTCGGGTGCCTCTGCGGCGACGGAAAGCGCTTCAAGCGCAGTCTGTGAGTTTAATTAACGCTTGCGCAGGTATTCAACTTACGATTGTCACCTTCTTGCTAGCCTCCGCCAGCGCAAGTGCATCGTCCGCGATTGCCAGTGCATCTAGCAGCGCAACTGATGGCGCTTCATCCGTCATGTCGGATGCGAGTTCCATGGCAACCAGCGCCCAGAGCGCTGCTACCTCTGGAGCGTCAGCGGCTTCGAGTGGAGTCTCCTCGGCAGCTTCGGCGGCCTCGAGCGGAGCGTCTGGTGCAGTAGAGAGCGCCACATCAGGCGCCTCTTCAGTAGTATCGCAGGCCACGGGTGCGTTGGGATCTGCTACCAACGCTGTTAGTTCCGCTGTCAGTGTAGTCACGAGCGCGTGAGTCCGTCTCGTCTTGCCATCTGTCCTTTCGACTGACTTGCAAATCAGGGCCGGCGCCGCCACCAGTCCCGCATCAGGAGCAGGGTCCTCCATGCCCAGCTTTGGCTTCCCTGCATTGGTCTCGCTGATCGGCATCTCCTTCGGCGCTCTCTTGCTGTAAAACAACATTCAACTGCTTCCCGGGATCCTACATCCATAAAACGGACATATGACATACACGATCTTCCGACGCATCTCAGACTGGATTATAAGGCACCCACCATAATCTATAGCCAATCCCGCATGTACAGACGCCTATAAAAAATGCATTATTCGGCTTACGGCAGTCGACTAATGCACCCTCTAAGCTCTCTCTCAAAGTGAAAATGATCCTCGAGAAGCCCAAACAAAAGTAGGGCACACTTTGACTCAAATCATACCTTCAGGGGAGGTAGCGGGAGGTGGGCGGCGAACCACTAGTCGGTGGAGCTGTTAGGGAAAGCCGTTGGCAACGTCGCAAAATTCCGACCAAGCCGATAGCATGTAAGGAGTTACAAGCCATGCAAGATATACCTCCGGAAAACAGGCGATATTACAGTCCGTTAAAAAGAAGAGAACGATGAGCACATGAGCTTCCAAGTGCAACCCCGCTCTCGATCAGCTTCTTGATCTTCTGTAACTTGTATGATTTTCCGATATCGATCAGCTCGACGACTGGGCGACGACTGGACTGGTCTGGACTAGACTAGACTGGCTCTTCGCACGCGCGAATCATCAAAGCCGGATCATGCAAAGCAGTAGATGGCCCAGCTCAATAGAGCTTTCAGTGGCTATAGCAAGCTTGTTAGCTAGCATTGTGCGATGGCTTACACGATCATCATACATACCTATATAGCACGGGATCAATTTTTGAACGAATACCACACTAGCTTCATTCGTTGATCGCCGTCGCTACGACGTCATTTCTTCACCTTCGGCTTGGCAGCTGGCCTCGGAACGCAAAGTAGAGGGACAAGCAGAGGACCACTTCGTAAAGACGCCGTCCGCTACATCACAGATCATAAAGACTTTAAATAGATCTTGGAGTCGTAGCCAATCAGCTAATCGATTATTTGGCGCAGCAGATATTGGCCCCGCTCAATGTAAGTCAGGTCACAGAATCGGTGCTATTCTGCTTCCTTGGCGATCTATCTGCTTCCTTGTGCGGCTTGACATTGAGTGCCATGCGCCATAGTAGAATTCATCCGTCCGAGACCGGCTCAACGTGAGGCGAGCGTGAGGCGCCTAGCAAGATATGACGGTGACTCACCAGATCAACCCTATTCTTGAGGTGACGCAGATGATGTCGCCTCGGATGTTGGTTGCAGTATGACGTGACGTTGATGTGCCCCAGTCCACCGACTACTTAAACCATAGCCAAGATGGAAGAGTGGTGCGTTTTTGATAAGTGCTCGTACCTCCTTCCACCAACACCTTAGCATCCTCGCAACTCCATGATGTTTTCGTCCACCACCCTCATACTTGCTCTCGCAGCGTTAGCTCGATCATCAAATGCGGCTCAAGTCCATCAACTTGCCAATAACGGCCAATGCCTGACGGTGAGGTGTCCTACACTTTCGACCAGACAGGCTCTCACATATCTTTTTAGGTCGCTAATCCCAACAGTGGAGCGTCCGTCACATTGGCGGCTTGCGACAGCGATAACAATCAAATGTCTTCAACCGGTCAACAATGGGTTATCTCGCCGGGGAACAATCAAGGCGTTCAGCTGTACGGCACCAACTTATGTCTAGACGCCCAAAGCAACCCTGAGGCTGGAAGGCTGGTTCTAGTCTATCCATGCATCGGCACAAACCCTCAGACTTGGGTAAGCAGAGCGTCAGTGATCGGAAGGGGAGTGGGGGTTTCTGATACACTTCTTGATTTGCAGTATTTGACTCCAGACGACCGAGTTGCCATAACTGGCGGCAACCAGTGTCTTTCTGTCGCTGGATCTAACGCCGAGACTCAGCGTTGTGGACCAAGCATCGATGCCCAGGTAAGCTATTGGGAAGAGGCAAAAGCCCTCATGTACCTGACATTTTGTGCAGGCTTTCAATCCTACATTCTTGTTTGATACCCCTAGCAGTAGTTCCGCAAGCTCGACTGCCAGTTCTACCAATGGCATCGTGGGCGGAGGAGTCGGTTCCGTAACCAGCTCGGTCGCATCTGCCACATCGTCCCTTGCTTCAGCGGGCTCCTCAGTCGCATCTCAAGCCAGCAGTGGTGTCAGCAGTGGGATAGCCGCCGCTTCATCGCAAGTCTCCTCCGCTATTGCTGCTGCTTCACAAAGCGCTTCCAGTGTGATCTGTAAGTTGTTGAATCTGTCCTCGAGACCGAGACCAACGAGGACATTTGCATTTTTTAGCCTCGGCATCGTCAAGCGCTTCATCAGCCATTGCTAGTCTTTCAAGCTCTGGGGCATCCGCTGCCAGCTCAGCCCAAGCCGCTGCGACCTCAGGAGCATCCGCAGCTTCTGGCATGGCCTCCGGCGCATCAGGCGGCGTCTCGGGTGGTCTTGCGTCCGCCACCAGTGCTTTGCAGTCGGCGGTTAGTGCAGCAACCAGCGCGTGAGTCATTTCCGCTGCACGGAAATATGTTCTGTTCTGAACCTTTCCTCGGCGCATGTTACAGGGCAGCGGCAGTTACCAGTCTTCGATCATCGGGTGTTTCGGAGTTGCCGAGTCTCGGCTTACCTGTCGCCATATCCCTGTTCGGTGTCGCCATTGGAGCTTTCGTGTTCTAGACCGACAAGCGCTCTTCAAGTAAAGACAACGCTCCATGACAATACACGGGCTGGAGTTCCGATCAAGCCGAATACTAAAACTGCTGTCATCTACCACTCGCCTTGAAAGGAAGTATAAACGAGCAGCACATCTATAACTTTAATCATAATCAGCCAAAAGATGAATAATATAATCAATTCAGAATAGGCAAGCTACCAGGCATTAAAATGTTCGCACAGAGGCGGCCAGACTGATCAGCTCGAGATTAGGGCCAAGTTAGACTACGTTTGATTCTCTCAGCGGAAGAGCTGACCGAGCAAGCATGAGTACTTTTCGTGTCGGGGTCCGGCCGGGTAAGTTTGAACTGGCACCCGCTTGCGCACTCTCATGCACACCCTCATACACACCCTCATGCACACCCTCATGCACACCCTCATGCACACTCTCATGCACATTCTAATGCACACTCTCATGCGCACTCTTATGCCCTCATACGATGATCATGCTAGCTGTGAAACTTCCTTTGTTGAACGGCGAAAATCCCAATTCATCTTCCTGGTCGATCGTCTTCCGCCTTTAAGGTCCACTACCTCTGCATCTCCCCTTGCTGTCCTCGATCTTCTCTGAAGGACTATTCTCTGGATTTTGTCGGAACAGGCGAGTGCCGCACACTAAAATTTTACACTAGTATAATCAGTCGCTGAAGATCAATGAGTGATCCTTAGTTCGAGGGTCGTCTGTACGGCGGCAATAAGCCCATCATCCATCCAAGTCCTTTCCCTCCATCCGCTGACAAACTTCGCTGACCCGAAGCAGCGGCGTTCTTTGCGGATCCTTGCGCCCGTCCATTGCCTTGCGTTTTGACACGGTTCAACACTCGGTGAAGCGGATGTCTGCCAGTCGGTTTCGTTGTCTTTTGCCCTGACCCGCTGGACCGCATACGTATTGCTGAAGTCGGCACAGGATTGACCGGATGGTTAACTGCTCCACGTGGAGAATTCTTGACAAGACCTTGACTCATACGCGTCTCTGGTATCGGTCCTTTCACATGTACGGGAATAATGCGAGGCGATGTGCTCTGAGCGGGTTTTTTTGCGTAGCGCTTTGCAGTTCTGGAATCGTAGACCTCGTGAGCCGACAACTGTTAGTAAACTGGAGCATTCAATCACTGACTTGTCTTGCATATTGTGCGGTGCGGTTACCCTGATCGGTAGCGAAATGGAGGCGCTTCGGGATTGAACATGCGCTCGACGTGATCCAGCCGCGGTAGGGACCGGCAACACGCCGGCAGAAAAGGCAGATCCTCGCAGCTGTGGATTTGGGCCCAACTGGCAATTCTGCCGTAACATGCTGCTGAGATATGGCTGCAATTGAGGCGGATAGGGCCGAACACCCATCTGAGATGGTGTTCCTCTGAGTGCCGTCCGTTGGGCCAGCGTCGGCGCATGCGTTGGAAGATGGGCCGACGAGAAGCTTGAGGGTATAGAGCATCGTTGGCTGGACACAGAGAGCGCATTGAAGTGAAGAGGACGAATGGGAGGTGTTGAAGGAGAGATCGGAAAGATCGGAGAGATCGGTAAAGGATATGTCATTTGCGAGAAACTTGCTGTCAAGGAAGGGCGGATGCCGGAGATGGGCGGCGGGACCATTCGCAGAGGGGGAATGATCGAGGAGGGGCGTCTTAAAGGTATTGGAGGTGATAATGTTTGCCCCCTATACACCCCCATATTCGATGGTAAACTATCAGCCGAAGAAGATCGCGAATTTGATGTCATGGAGGTCGAATCCGAGTCAATGTCAGATACCGAGTGCCGAAAAGATCTTCTTCGGCTCCGGGTGTGTTCCTTCCTGCGATCTTGATCTGGCCGACGGTAAGGCGTTCGTCCCCTTTGGCCCGCTTGGTACCTTCCCTCATACCTTTCTTTCGCGATATGGTGGGGCGGGTTGACTCTGGATATGCTGTCTTCGGGAACAATTGTCATGTCGCGAGGATCGACCGGAAGTGGCGGAAAAGAACAGACATTCGTTAGGGGGCTTGGGGACTGGGCAACGCGGTGGGATACCTTTTGAAGCGCTACAGAATAGGCGGATGCTCGCTCGAAGCCAGCACTGATATGGCTTGGCGGTCGCTGAACCACTGCAGCACTGGGAGACGTTTCGATTCTGGTGGATGGCGGGGCTTTCCGCGACACAGATGGTGAATATCGGATGCGAAGTTTCAAATTCCTTGCTGTCACCGGAACAATCATCCGTGGCCGGACTTGAGCCTAGCCATGCAGAGTGTCTTGCTATGAGACTGAAAGAAAACATGTGCGATTGAAGCTAAAAGACGACTCACAGGACTGCGTTGATTGACTTCGTCGCCCTCCTCACTACTTTCCGAAATCTCCGTCAGTGCCAGGTTCGAGGGCGGATGGTATGGTGTAGGAGGTCTTCGCCCTCTGGAGGGTATTTGCTCTGTCGCTCCCTTCGAAATGTTCAACTGTACCGCTTCCACCCCTGTTATCTTCGAGTTATGGGTCCTAGTGGGAAACTGGCCAGCAGAAGCTGATACAGTATCAGCGTTTGCTGAACCCTGGGTCTCCTGTGCCGGTATCACAACAATAGATTCACTCGCCCATGTCGCCTTCTGGTTCAGGGCGGGATTCTCATCTCGGACAGCAGACCTTCTATCATTCTGATTTTCTGGAAGCTTCGCCTCGACTTTGGCTTCATCGATCTTGGAGAGGGCTTCTGAAGGATACTTCATTAGGGTAGTCCTTGATCAGCGGGAGAGTGGCGTTTAGCCCACCTTGTAAAGCGGTCCTTCGGGCAAACTCCGCCCGTCGTTCTTCCCATTGCCTCCTCTCCGCTAAACTTGCCCTTCGTGAGACTGACTGCGCTGGTAATACCGTGCCGTGTTCTGTGGCATCGTCTTCCTCCCCAGCATTTCTTTGCGAAACAATGACATTCCGTTGATACGAAAAGGTTGATTCAGTATTTGACGTAGAACTTGGTGGCAAGTCGTGCGTCCATTGTTGAATCTGATTGTACCATCGTGCGTTCAGCGAGGCTTCGGACGGAGCGATGGTATACGCAGAGTACGAGTAGGCGGATGCCGGCTCCGACATATTGCCAAGAATGATGATGTACCATATACTAGACGAGGGCAGCCGAGCAACGTCGACAAGGCATGACAACGTGCATTTCTCGCCATCTCGTATGTGTCCAAAATCAACTTGAGGATTCCCAGATGATGATCGACCATAGCTTCCATCCGGCTTCCATGCTTCATTTCGCGGACTGATGCGATTTCGCTGGGCACTTCTCCCCTATTATTCTGAGTCAAGCGATTGCACTTCTCCCACGCCGGTCACGGTATGCTATCACTGCCAGGTCACAAAGTCTCCCAATCAACGACGCAAAATGATTCCTGGCGCTCGCTACATCCCGGTTACTGCTCACAACGGATCCATCTAGCCAAATGAATTCCGAGCTCGAGCTTTCGAACCTGAGCAAGAGCTGTCGAATGGATGACGTACTTTTAAGAAAGGCGCGTTTCATACATCGGGTACACAATGAAACGTCAAGGACCGATAACCTTTCTAATGATAGTGCTCGATTGTCATGATTGTCGCATATCAGGGTAGAGTTTGCTTTAAGGTGACGTTGCTTCGCCCTTGAAGCAGACGCTCAATAAGGGCTTGTCCTCGACCGATCTTACTTCTCTGTGCTTCCATCATGTACTTGATGCGAAAAGTATTGAGGAGCACCACGATGGCTGTCCCCACCCTCTTTCCAGATTAATCGATGTGCATCTCCTACACGACGAACCCAGGTGCGTCTGTCTTACTGCAATCTTCCAACTCGATGTCTTCACTACAGTGGTTCGAACCGCCTGCAAAGCCATCAGTATCGGACACGCCATCCACGTTCTGGCCCGCCCAAGTCAGCAACCCTCGCCTCATCAAGCCTCCCTTGCCGACATCGTCCGCTCCCCCGGCAGAACCATACTCATTTCCGCCGGAGCACTTCCACTCTCTTCATCCTCCGGGATACATCTATTACCCGACGATGTCTCAAGCGAAAATCTATACACTTTCCGACGAGGGCGACTGTCAAGCATTCGCGGATCCGTTCCAGAACCGCTACGACTGGATTCACCCCCTTTCGAGCCCCGTCTACAAGGTGCCTGTCAAGTGCGCAGATGTCTGGAATACAGTGCGGTGGGTTGTGGCGGGGAAGCATGAAAGAGGCGAGAATGGGCAGTTGAGCGCGGCGATGCGGAGGGCGCTGATAGATATGGTGGAAGAGGATAATGTAAAGCAGAAGAAAGGGAAGTGAGTGATATACAGGTGAGCACAAGATCAGGGCAGCGATGAAATCCTCCATGTGCCCAAGGGGCTCATCTTACTTCACAGCGCCGGATCTGCAACGTGTGCTCACCGCGGAATGTCGGAGAATGTGTTCCAATTGAGATAGTGTAAGATTTGGTTTACGTCGCCGACGACATCAGCGATATTGGTAGTCGATAGAGCGCTTGCCAATGACTTTACTATGGAGAAAAACACCTGAAGTTGTATCTGCACGAGCTATCAGGCCCGGAGTCCCGATGAATCATTCGCCTGAGCACAGAGTCCATCCTCTTGTGCTCGAATGTTCCGTAGGATCACTCGAGACAACGACAAGATTAGAGAAACAGCGATGTTTCGATAAAACACACGATGGTGGTCGTAAAGCATGATATCCTGCAGTCCGGCAAACAGCCAACTTTACAACCCGTTGCTGAGATTACATTCACATCCAGAGTTCCTATTCCTTGGTGCCGTCTTGTTACACCTGACCCGAACCATACGCTATCGAAGTCTTGACATAGAAGAGCATATAAGCCTTCTGGTTCAACACCTGCGCTAGTGACGTCGACGTCACTATTCAGCGCAAGACATTTCAGTGCCCGGTCACCAAGACACTCATGAAGACACACCTTTCTCGTCATCACACTGGAACCACTCGCACCCGCTCCGAACATTGGCCCAATAGTGGCCGTTATCGAGCTTGCCCTCGTGTGTGACCACGGTCGACAGCTGGTACCTGTACATCTCGCGGGGGAGTTGATCCTCTTGTCTGTAAAGGGGTGCAAGAAGGTCAAGCGGAGTTTCCGGCGAAGGGGAACTGTCATACCCATTGATCGCGTCGTGCATATACGGCCGCATGTCGAGCTCTGTCGGAAACGTCACCATGGTCTCCACTTTTGCCAGATTACTTGAATTCTGCTCGAATCGCTGCCAAAGCAGAAAGACCGTGTCAGCGCGCTCCTCTCTCGGAAGACCGGTCTGCAGCTGACCTTGAGCTGTATCGCCAGCGTCTTCGGAAGCTGCTTGAACGACAACTGCTTCGTCGCGCTCTAACAGCTTGGAAATCAGCAATCCTCTCTCAAAAGGACCCACGCCCTTGTCAGAACCCACCGTCCCGCTCGACACGGCTCGGCACCGCGCACACGTATACGCCTTGTCACTCAACGTTTCCTCGGCCGTATACCGGCGAAAACACTCGCCGAGCGTCAGCGGCCCGGCGTGGCTCGATTGCAGGGACAAGCTGATATCGAGGATCGGGTCTTCGGTGTGCGTCTGGGCGCCGCACGAGGCGCAGGTGACGGTGGAAAGGAGTGTTCCGGCGAATGCGCGGTCTGGTGCAGGGGATAATCAGGGCTTTACGTAGAGATTGGAGGGAGTAGGACTGACGCGCAATGCAGGGACAGTGTACGTGTTTCGTGTCATCATTGCCGCTATGGACATGCAGCTGGTTCAACGCAGCGAGGAAAAATGCATGTGCGTCTTGCCCAGCCACGACAATTAGCCCGTGAGATTTTCGCAGGGTATAGAGCCTCACCTTGCTGCTCGTGTCCCGCCAGCTCGGAGCTCGCTTTCCACATTGACAGGAGCAGGGCCGTCGGCCCGAACGGGGTGCCCTCGCCCGTATACGCCTGCACGCGGCCGCATCAGCGAAACAGGATCCTCTAGGAGCTTGACGAATGAGACAAACCTCGATGAATGCCGTATCCATCTCACAGCCCATACATTCCCCGACGCCTCCCAGAGCTACGCCATCCTCCCTCGCCTTTCCGGCCCGTCGCGCTTCGCACCCGCGCCTGCTGTGGGATTCGCTCAAAAAGTACTGCTTGAGCAGCGGGTTGTGAAAGAATGCTTGGAGGATGGCGGAGAGGAAGCATGTTTGCGAGAGGTTGAGGAGCGGGCGGATCGCTTCGGGGATGTTCAGGTCAAGAAGAGAAAGGCAGGGAGGAAGACGTACAGTGGCATCGGACGGGCGTGCTTCTATTGAGCACTGCTTTTTCTTCGGGCGTCGGTTTCCATACTTTGAACTTGACGCGCTTGCCATGTTCTAAGAGCAAGTCAGCGAATTTGTCTCCACAGCACCATTAGCGGACCGACCATCGACGGATATGTCCGACCGTTCCTCCATGGTCCGCAGCGCACGGTTGCGCCACGTATCGATAATCTCGGCATAGACAAAGTCCTCGCATTGATGACAATAGATTGCACCCGTCAATCCATCCACAGCTACAAACACAGGCCAGAAAAGGCGTAAGCAGAACAGCCAGGTCCGTGAGAGGAATGGCCAACTGACAAAACATGTGGCCCGACGCCCGCGCGTGCGCCCCCGGATGATCCACCACGACCTTGCGGGCCTTGCCCTTTCCCTTGTCCGACGACGACGACGCCGCCGCACCTGGCGGCGCCCTACTCGTCCCTCGCGCGCTGTCTGGGCTACGTATCGGACGCTTGATGACGATGCTCTTCCGGCACGAAATGATGTCGCATTGAAGGCATACGGACGGGCGGGGGGATGCGATGTGGCAGTGATGGCATTTCGGGAGTGGACGTTTTGGCGTTTTAGGATTCTTTCAAGAAAAGAGAAAAAAGGGAATGAGTGGGTGATGCAGAGGCGCAAGGATGCAGCGTACCTTGCTCGGTGCATACGTCGTCGGATCCAATGCCTCCCGGATACACCAGTTGATCACCTTGCGATACCGCGCTTGGAGGTCCTTGATTTCATCTGATGAGCATGCATGCAGGTGTGCACACACCCCGGCATTGGTGTGGGATAGATCGGCCATGGTGTGGTGTGCGCCGAGTGGCCTGCCCTGGGAGGAAGAAGACGCTGCTCATCATCTTACGGAATGGATGCTCGCGGCGCTCCCTGTGTCGGATGCAAACAGACGATTACCTAAGCAGCCGGGTCCGAGTCGCTCGCCTTGCCCCGTGCGTGCCTTGGGCCATGCATTTCTCCATTTCACCGTCCCCGTCCTCGCGCGATCCGTCCCTGCCTCGACGCTATTCACAACACAACCAAGCCATCCCACCATGTCTGCTCCTGCCCACCCTCTCCTCTTCTGCATGGGAAACCCCTTGCTCGATCTCCAGGTCAGCAACGGCGAAGCCCTGCTGAAAAAGTACGACTTGAAGGCCAACGATGCCATTCTCGCCGAGGAAAAGCACATGAGCATGTGAGTAAGGAATTCTCTAGTCACGGCGGCTTCCGTGCTGACTTTCCACTGCAAACAGCTACGACGACGTCGTCAAGGACTACCAAGTCACCTACGTTGCCGGTGGAGCCGCACAAAACGCCGCACGAGCGGCCGCTTATGTCTTGCCTCCCAACCACGTCGTCTACGTCGGTGCCGTCGGCAAGGATGAGCTCGCAGAGCAATTGCAAAAGGCCAATGAAAAGGAAGGCGTCGTCAGCGCCTACCAGGTCGTCGAGGACGACAAGACGGGCGCGTGTGCTGTCGTCTTGACCGGCCACGACCGGTGAGTCTTCAGGGTTTCTACGAGGTCAAGCGTCCGCTCACGCCGGGCCGCCCCCATCAGTTCCCTCGTCACCACCCTTCGAGCCGCCGAAAAGTTCTCCCCCTCGCACCTCGCCAAGCCCGAGATCAAGGAATACATCGACCATGCCAAGTTCTTCTACATCGGTGGTTTCTTCCTTACCCACGGCATCGAGTCCGCCATCGAGGTCGCCAAGGCCGCCGCCGGCCGCGGCAAGGTCGTCGCTCTCAACCTGAGCGCGCCGTTCATTCCGCAGTTCTTCAAGGTGCAGCTCGACCAGCTGTTGCACTACGTGGATATCCTGATCGGCAACGAGTCCGAGGCTGCATCGTACGCCGAGGCGCAGGGCATGGCCGTGAGTCGTCCTATTGCTCTTTATTTGCTTACTCAAACCAACATCCTCCTTCCATCCAGGACTCATCCGTCGCTCAAATCGCCACCGCGATCGCCAACCTGCCCAAGTCCAACGCCAGCCGCCCGCGACTCGTGATCATCACTCAGGGCGCTGAATCTACCCTCGTTGCCTCGTCCTCTCCCTCTTCTCACAAGGGCAAATGCAACCTCTCCACTGACGAGCCCAACCCCAAGACCTACCCTGTGCCGAAGCTCGCCGACGACCAGATCGTCGACACCAACGGCGCCGGCGATGCCTTTGCCGGTGGATTCTTGGGTGCGCATGTCTTGGGTAAGAGCCTGGACGAGTGTGTCGAGGTCGGTCACAGGCTCGGTCAGAGGTGTGTTGGACACGTCGGCCCCACGTTCGGCGAGCGGGTCGATATCTTGAAGGATCTTTAAAGAAAAGAGGTTGCTTTTCGTCATAGAGTGGAGCATTGCCAGACCAGATCCGATCGTTCAACCATTTGTAGGGGTCACCCACCTAGACGCGTCGCCGAGACGCCATCGAAAAAAGACAAAATAAATAGTAAAAGCAAGTAACATGTAGATCAACTTGACATGTAGCTATAACCATTAAACAAATCATGTAAATCCCTCTGGCGACCGGCTTCGCGGACGCTTGGAATCACTTTGCGCAGCTATCTTGGCGGCGACTTATTCGCTAGAAGTTGCATACCGCACGTTGTCGACCGTGCTTGATCGCTGGAAATCAGCCTACGTGGGCTTCACGCGAAGCGACAGCGCGCCTGGCAACCTCCTTATACATCTTGCCCTCTTCGGTATAGACAAAATGCACCTCTTCTCCAGCCCCGACAACGCACGCTGAAGCAGATACATCCCGCTCAATCGTCGCGTCGCTTCGATCCGGGAGCCGATCCGCCGCGTCCAAGTCGCCGATAGAGGTCGATCCGTCTTCCCTCGTGGACTGTCGGTCGCACGCGCAAAGCGAGACGTACATGGATTGCACAGGTTGCAGAAGGTAGAGGGCCGCTGTCAGGTTGAGATCGCGTGCGAGATGCGTTCCGAGGAGTTTGAGGTCAATGCAGCTGTATGACTCGTCCTCACTGATGAATCCGGCAAGCTGTTTCAAGTCAGACCTTGCGGGTCAGGGCAAGGCTACGAATTGCTTACCACTTCCGTACACGTCCTCGCGGCCTCGACGTTGAGGCCCTTGACGACCAACTCGGGCCTGGCCTCTTTGTCTCCCGCACACCACGCTCGAACGGCGGGCAAAAGCATCGTCAGGAGCTCCGTGACCACCACCTGTACATGCGCGGCATCGAGCGCATCCAGCGTACAGAGAACGAGGTCGATGCATCGGAGCCAGGGATACGTGCGTAATTCGAGGTGGCGGCGCGCAACGGTATTTTTCTGCAGACCGGGCCATCGCAGCTCATGGACGTGCATTGAATCGACGAAGAAGACTAGGCGAGTATGAAACGTCAAAGACTCCGACGCAGGGTCGACCCTATCTTGCAGAGGTGGCTCGATCGCATCGAGAAGCTTGATGGCGTCGTCTGTGCCGAACCTATAGTTTCCGCAGAGAAAGACTTCAAGTTCGTTGACGATCTCAGAAGATACGGCAGACGCATCAATGGGGAACGTCGCGGCGGCCTTGAGTGTGCCGACGAGACCTTTGGGAATCCAGTGCTTGCGGTTCTCCCATGCAATGTAAAAGTGTCGGTGCATCGGCGGACCGAAGAGGAAGCTAAGAGAGCAGTCGGCACCCAGAATCTACCAAGATGAACGCAGACTCACTCGATATGCGGCGCGCCCTTGGAACTCTGCAAGCGATCATCCCATCTCATTTTACGCCACTTTTCGACGGCCAGCCGATCTTTGTTCCATCCTGCCTGCTTGTGTTGCCTTGGAGACGACACCGTAGCCCAGTTGAGATATACCGTCTTGTACAGGTCGTGGAGAGTTGTTTCGTGAATAGCGCGGCACGTCACGTTGAGCTTGGCAAGTGTGGCGAATGCATGTGACGATGCGAGATGCTTTGCAACGAAGCGGACGACAAGCAGAGGAATCGGACGAGGAGGCGCGATCTACAAGAACATCAGCAGCGGAATATAGCACTGGATGGGGAACATCCACTTGCCGCTCGACTTGTTCCGCCCGACGCGGCGTTTCCCCATTCATCATCAGCTCTTCGCACCGTCTGCCCATTACAAAACCTCGTCGAGACTCCGGGAACGCCCCCTGATCCGTGAATCATCCATGCTTGCTGTGAAGAGAATCCAGGATTCCAGGCTCGCGGAGGACGGGAGTCTTGCGGCGGGTATCGGGGGCGAAACGGCGGGAAACGTTGCGGCGGGACTTGTGGCGGGTTGAAGACGAATACCATGATGTACGAGCTCGCGTCTGTGAGAACAGAGGAGGCGAGACGCTTCAGAGAGTCTGGGATGGATCTGCTGTGACGCCTTTTGCGCTTCTCGATTGTCGGCACCTGATGCGGATTCAACTTGAAACGCGAAAGAACAATGCCTGGGAGGAAACAGCCAAGGAAACAGCATCTTCCAAGCAGGGTTCCTCGCCAAACAGCGTTTCAGCTAGTGAGTGCCAAACGTTCGAACCGTTCAGGACAGCGGTCATCCTAATGTCTTGTCGTATTCTCGCAATATATCTACAACCCATGCTACACACACGCCCGCGATAGAATCCTGCCAAGCCCTTTTATCAAGCAAACTGGGGAAAACGCATTCATTCAGCGGCGTCGGTGCAGCGCGAGAAAAATCTACGTACAGTCGAGAGATACGATTCCGCTACTATTCGCGCACGCGCGTTGAGGGAGAGCTTCATTTCGCTAATCTCCTTGTCGACGTCTTGCATAAACCTGTGGCATGCAGGATGAGCGGCTGCACGACGAAGAATCACCGCAAGACTTACTCGATGATGAAATCTACGAGTTTGTGCTTGAGCATCGTCTCGCCGTGAAAGTTTGTAATCAGGAATGAAATATCGTAACCCTTCAAACACTCTTCGTTAGCTCTTGTCCCGGACCCATCCGACCCGTTCAAAACTGACCTCGACCGGCTTCCTCCTCAAGATGACGAAATTCTCCGCACGCATCGTCATGAACCGCGTAAATTTTTTGCACAAGATGCGCTCAATCTCGTCCGCCTGCTTGATGGCGATGGATATGCGAATGGAATTGATCGAGGGCTCGACGAGGACGCGTTCGGATTCGTTACGCGAGATGATCAGTGGGTTGAGCAGGACTTCAACGGATGTGCTGCGAAAAAAGTGAGCAGGAAGAGGAGGAGGCGTCGACTGTGGGTGCTTACCCGGCTTCGATTTCGGGTACGTTGTGTCGCTCCACGACTTCAGAGGAAAAGTTCTCGAGCGTGAGGGCGGCCGTCAGGGTGCTCCTGACGGCATTCAGGTAGGGCCGTAATGTGTTGGACTGCGACGGGGGTTAGCTCTCTCCTTACGACTCTGCGTTGATAGCTCACCATTCTCGTTGGACCCGATATGGGAAGCGGCTGGGACGCTGCTGCACTCTGTTGAACCTCGACCTGTCAAGGACGCTGATGACGAGTACCGTGGACTGCACGACCGTGGTGCTCCCGCGCCAAAAGGGCGTGCTGCCAGAGTTGGCGGTTCCCCCCTTTGTTGACTTTGTCAAGGCAAAACATTAAACATGGGTTCGATCATCTGCAGTCCTATAACAACAGTCCTATACCGCTTCCTAGACACGACACGACGCTGTAGCATCATCCTCATCCTGACCCATCAAGCATGACCTCGAGCATCCCAACACAGCCGCCATCCAACACCATCGACATGAACGGCAAGCATAGGCCTGATGAGCCTGCGGACGGAGGCTCGGCAATCCAAAAGGCACGACTCGGCGCAGGCGGCAAGGAGTTGCCAGAGCTGTACAAGTGGGTCCTGTCTTCTTACCCAAAATGAACCGATTGCTCACTGCAATGTTAGGTCCACAGGAGATGAAGTCAAAGACAGGCTGGCATTCATGCACATGCTGGAGAACCTCAAGGTGAATTGGCAGTTCCTCAAAGGACGTCTCATCGCCGCTCCTAACAATTATCCACAGACGCAGAAACGATCAGGATGGATACGCGAGGGCGTGCAGCAGCCAGAGAGGTACGGCCATCATGCAATAGACATTTACTATGGCCCTGCTGATGCACTCTTCCCAACAGTATCGCCGATCACATGTACCGGATGGCTATGCTCTGCATGTTGATCCCGATTCAAACCGCCGAACGACCGCTCGATATTGGTCGTTGTGTCCAGGTACGATGTCGGATCCTACATCTTCAGTCTCCGGAAAAGTCTAACGATGCATCCGCAGATGGCGCTCGTACACGATCTAGCTGAAGCACAGTACGCATATTCGTTGCCATCTGTGAGATGCCACGCCTCACCCATATCATCTCCTCCAGTGTTGGCGATATCACTCCTGTCGAAGGCGTTTCTCCCGAGATGAAACACAAGCTCGAGCAAGAGGCGATGCATTCATTCTTGCATGAGATGCTGGGTGGCGAAGGATGTCGCGAGGCGCGCGAGAGGATATCATCGTTGTGGGATGTATGTGTGGCGTGATCCTGTACCTGTACCTTGCGTTCCTGGTTCTCGACTGACCTCTTGGCGTATAGGAGTACGAAGCGCGTGAAACACCAGAGGCCAAGCTTGTCAAGGATCTGGATAGAATAGAACTGGTGCTTCAGGCGGTAGAGTATGAACGATGTTGGTATCGCTCCAATGCAATGGGTCCGTGCGCTCACCAAGTATTGAATATCGCAGCGCAAAATATTCGATCCTTGGCGCCATTCTATTCGGGTTCATTACGTATGTTTCATCAATCATTGTCTGTCATTGTCCAAACTGACAGACAGAAATTTCTCGCAGCACACCTGCATCACCCGGCCGTCCGTGAATGGGCCGAGGCACTGCTCGAGGAACGTCGGGCGTTGTGGGAATCGCGCGGGCTTGGCGACGAGGAGCAGCGAGGGATCGAGGGAGTACGTGTGGGTAGTAAAGTTGACCAAGCGGCCAAGTCGACGACGAACGGCGCTTGAGTGGCAGGAGGCGGGTATACATAGAGGGGAAGATGGGTCTCTGGGCCAGAGCCCGGGAGAATGTTTGCACGATGACAACTACACTGTATCATATCAATTCACATCGGCCAGCCGAATTCTGGAGCGCGGTTGATAAAATGCCGGTTCTGTATAATGTCATGTGATTCTGCGAATGATATCGTCATACAGATCGATACCTCCGAGTCGACGTCTACCAGAACTCTTTCCTGACCTCTCGGGCATCCCTCGCAAACCGTTTTCTCCATGTCCATCCGTTGCGTGCGACTTGTAGATCGGCCTCCAGACGTTCGCGCTGGGATTTCGGCGTGGGTGCGAGGCGTGCAAGATGATGTGATTGACTGGCTGGAATGGAGAATCTATTGAATGCACCCCCGAAATGAGCAACTCGTTGAAAGAGCCTGGGCGCGCGCGCGCGCGCGCTGGGAACTGACCGCTCCGCCAATGCCTTTCTCGTCCACTTTGACGGATCCTCTGCCCTCAGCCTCTGAATCTCTTGAACCACATCACCCGTCAACTGCTTCAACGACTCCATGCCCTCGGCGGCTTCCCTCACTTTCCGGCTCTTCTTGAGCGGCGCACCGGCCTGCACACTCGCACGAACATCTCCGGCACCGCGTGTCCAGCGCAAGAGATCCGGCACGGCACCCGACGTGTAACTCGGCGCCGTAGGTGGCGGCGCGTAGTGGAATGTAAGACCACGGACGGATGAGTCTTCGAGCGTGGATGCAGGAGGCGGCGGTGTGTCTTTGAGGGACGGCTGCGGACGGGATGTTCCTGCGGTTGGTTTGACCGTGAGCGGGGTGAGCGGGGAGGGGTAATGCGGTCGGCGGGGCGGTCGCGCGTGGTGAAGGACTGTGCGATGGAGTGTTGGCGCGGTGGAGGTCGCTGTGCGACGGGTGGAGAGCGTGAGCATGGTGTGGTATGGATTGTACGAGACTGCAGTGTGGGAGGAGAACCGGACCAGCATGGTGAAAGAGGTCAATTGTTACTTTGGCCTGTGACTTTGCGTCGATCGGGCGGACATTTCCCCCCATGTCCGTCCCATGGCGAGCGCTCACATCGGGCGGGGGACTGGCGTCAACTGTGGCTGGTGAATATTCAAGTTTATTACATGGGGAAAACGCTGACAGCAGCGACAAAACCATGTCGTCGGCATCATACCATCGTATCCCAGCGTCCTTTGACACGGACGAAGTCTACCCGCCGTCGCACACTGCGTCACCGCGAATACCAAATCGAGCGCTCTTTGTTCGTCCTGAACCGCCACTTTGGCAGCGTCTTGCATTGATTGGAGCCATCTTGGGCATGTTCTGGATCGCACTGACGGTCGGCGCGTGGAAGCGTTAGCGAGGGAGAATGCGCGCGCCGAGCGGAAGAGATCTATGCGTATGTGGTGTCATTTCTGTATCGGGATTCTTAGCTGAAGTGACCACATAGATCCACGGCGAGGCGACACAGTCCGAGACCGATGGTCGTCAAATTGGACTTCGATGGAGCGATCCGCCATCATCACTGCCAAGCCTGCGATATCCGCGTGACGCGCTTCTAGACCTAAACACGTCTGTTTTGAGGCTTCTCGTGCGACCTCATCAAGGGTTTGCATCAATTAGTTATTTGGTTAAACGACAGCACCATTCGCTCACGCTTTAACACACGTAACGAAGCGGACGAGAGCCAAGATGGACACGATGTAACGGTGTGAGTGCCCATCTGACTGTATCACACGCAAATGCTAAATCTCCGATCATCAGATCGTGCAAAGCACATAGCTAGCCTCTCCGCTGCATAATTTGGACAGACCCTCTCGTGCGGTCGTTGTACAGACGTTCCTGTCATTCGACATGATCATCCCCGACGGCAGAACCCAGCTCAGTCTTGCCCGGTGGTCACTCGGGTCGTGACCATCCGCCCATCCGCAAAGTGACAGAACAATACGACCGCCGCGCATTACCGGGACGTGGCGACGCGCTGTCGTCAGCGCTGATAGCTGCGCTGATGAGATTTGAAGTCGAGAAATGACGGGAGGCAGGACGAAAGGCTGGATTATCAAGGGAGATCAGCGTGGCAGAGTGGCCAAAGTCTTTCTCGTTGCTTGACTTTCTGCGCCGTTTGGGAACGAGAGCCAGGTCTTGGTGTTTTGAAATAAGTGTAGCGTGTGTCATAGCATAGATGCCAGATGGGCATTACTAGATGTAGCGTCTGTACGCCATGGTGATACCCACCTTGTCGCCAATACGATAGTTTATTGCCCGACGGATTCACTCTTCGTGCAATCGACGCGCATGATGACCTCATCAGTCGCGAGATTCTTCACGCATCTTCCTCTCTTCATTCCCTACTTTGAGTCCACTCTGTCTTTGTTAGACCTCAAGATGGACGTAGATAACCTGCGTCAGCTGCTAGAGCAGCGCGAATACGGCAAGGCGCTTGAAGTCGTCGTTCAAGCTCCAGATGAAGACAGAGCCGGACTCACCAGTTACATCCGGCAGCTTGAATTCAGCCAAGCCGATCCATCAGCGTATACACCGGCGCAGCTCAGGTCACAACTGGCGGATATCGTTGACGATGCGTGGGTCGTCGAGGCGTGTGCGGCTGTACTCGAGGGAGATGTGGACTGCGTGCGGGCAAGCGTCGAGATTGGGCTGGAACGGTCAAAAGCGGTTGGGCCGTGGCTCGAGGAGCGGCTTGGAACAACGTTGAACGACGACAGAGACGTTTGGGAACGGATACAAAAGGTCTTGGAAGGCAATGAAGATCGCCGAAGATTGGTCATGGCCCGAGCCGTCCTGCTGGATCGACGTCGCAGGCTACAAACCTATACGCAACTTTTCGCAACGCACGCGGAACCTGTCACGGCGGACGACGACAGTATCGAGATTGACGATCCATGGGCCGACGCAGACTCGAATGCGTCGGAGAAGATGGACGTGGACTCTACGCCGAGCAGAACGGGATCAAAGGTCCCACTGTCGACGTTTCTATCAGCACCGATGGTGCAGGTGGCCGTCTCCCTGGCTGCTTCTGGCGACATTGCGAGCCTGGTCCAATTTTATGGCCAGTACCGGGTTGAACTATTTCCCTACCGGTACTCCATCATCGATACTGTTCCGTTGTATGCTGCCCCGCAAGATCTCGAAGGGTTGCTACCCAGAATTACCCGCGAGGGCGAGGAAAGCGGCCCGACAGCCTCTGATACAGATGTAGATACTTGTCTCGCACAGCACGCGCAAGCATCGACAGCACCAATAAATTCTCCGCTCTCAACACATGAAGTATCGCAATGGTATCAAGAACGAATTCATCGTGTCGAATCGGATCTTCTTGTTGACCTCGCCCTCGAATGGTGTCAGACCGCCATCTCTCACGGCGCTGTGGGCCTAGAGGATACCGCTCGCGATCTCAGCTTCCTCGTCAAGCTCGTATACGATGCCGCAACAGAACAGACGTACAGCCTAGATGCTTGGCGGACCATGAGTGACGATGAGCGGGTGCAAGCGTATCTCTCTAGCTCGACTGCCGCCTCGCTGGCTGCGGATATCCGACGTCTCGTCTTTCCTTATCTCGAGTCCCTTTCCGATTCGGCCCAAGTCAAGCGGAAAGCGCTTCAGCGGTTCACCCTCGAAGCACCACTCGAAAAATCATTGGCATTATTTGAGGCATCCAAGGCGACATTACCGCTGCGCGAACGGATCATCGACAACGATGTCGACGTGGCGCGGCTCGCACTTGCTCGCCTGTATGGTGACGACTCGGTCGATCGGTGGGATATCAAGAGCAGTATATTCGAGTGTTTGCCTGTGTGGGACGTTGCCGGGGACGAGCTGGATGAAGATACGAGTCGAGAAGTAACGGCGACGACGCTCGAATCACTCGCTGCTTTCATGCAGCCTTCCACGACGGCGCCAGTTCCGGGACCGACGGACCTTTTACTCTTCTTCGAGCCGTTGCCCTTTGTAGCGCTCTCCCGGGCGCTCGACATTCTTGACGTACACCTCGAATCCGGCGAAATTCTGGCGAAATGGAATGTCCCCGCCCCGCTGCGGACTTTTTTGCAAACTGCTTTCGATCGAGAGGAACAGCGTCGATGGGCGGTGCGCACTGCTCGACAGGCCGGGAACGCCGGTTTCGAGGAAGAGGACGAGTGGATCTCGCTCATGGACGATATGATCAAGTTGAGCGGAGGCGGCGATGGGCTGCTCAAAGGAGCGTTTGGATTGCTTGGCAAGGAAGAGGTCCTGAAGATCTTCTTCGGCGGAGTGCTGAGTTCTGGCCGTGAGTAGCGCAGTCTGCAAGAGGCAAAAGCTGATGACGAATAGACTTTGACTTGGCCAAACGGCTTTTGAATGGCTCCGAGCTCGACGTGCCATTGGGACCGGGCGTTGTGGAAGCCCTTGTGCTAGATGCCAGTCGCGAGTTTTATGATAACAGCATGTCCGGCAACATACACACGGGCGGTATGAAGTTGGCGTATGACTGGTAGGTCACATGGACAGGCTGATGGAGTCACACTGACCCCCTCTATTCAGTCTCGCGGTCGCGCCTCCGACGCAGGCTATACGCCGCGAACGAGAGTTCATCGAGGCAACGAGCCGTATCACATCATTTGGCGTAAAATCAAAACGTGGCGACCCGATATCACCCCTAGAGATTCGCCTGACCAAGAACCGGCTCGACCTTGTTGCACTGGTGCTATCGACGAGCGAAGACGCATATCGCCACGTAGAGGTCATCCTCGACTTGACGAACAAGCTAGGCTATCGCGGGGATCCTGTGGCGGAAGTGCAAGTTTTGGGGATGCTGGCCGAGGCGGCGATGCAGGTACCCGACTTTGAGCCGGCGTCCGAGATATGCGAGCGGATGATTGGCTGTGTGCCAGAGGTTGGGAAACGCAACACGGATGCCGAGGTGGCGGCCGTGCGCGATGTCTGCTGGAAGACCTGCTATCAGCTCGGCAGGCAATCCGAGTTTGCCGACTTGACACGACGGATGAAGTTTCTCGCCAAGGCACTCGAATATTGTCCGGCGGAAATGATGACCGAATTGCTTGCGGTCTGGCGCAAGCTCGAGGAAGGGCACATTCGCCTCGAGGAGGCAGCCAAACATCGCCGAGCAGCGAGGATCCCCGAGCCGGAGGGCAGTACGCGCGGACACCGACGCACAGGGTCCGCGGCCTCGACGTCTTCTGACAAGGGCAAATCCATGACGGATCAACAGCTGCTCGGCTCACGAACAGCCGCCCGCGCGGCCAAGACGCTCAACAAGGTTGCGCATGATTTCACGGCGCGCGGGTTTGCACTGCCCTCGCTCGCGACACCGCACTTTTCAAGACCCGCCAGTGCGCAAAGTACACGCGTGGAACAATCCCCGGCGCGCGAGGGTACGCCGCTTGCGATCCGGGAACAGTTGGTCGGGCTGGGTGATGGTCAGGAGATCAAGCAGCAGGCGCGGAAAGCGCTCGTCAAGGGCGTTGGGTGGTTACTCGGCGCGAATGAGCACGAGATGAAGGAGATGAATGGCTCGTAGATGGTTGTCGTCATACATAGGTCTACAACAACGCAGGATCAATGTCATGATCTCCATCAGGCTCGCCTGCAGGCGTCTGGTTCTCCTCGGCGTCCACCTCCATCCGCTCCTCATCCCCGGCCATTGCACGTGCCGTCTGCCCTTCCATCTCCTCACCCCCCGGCAACTTGCCCGTCAACATGCTCATCACACCGCCCGCCTCGCGCGCGACTGTCGCCGCCTTTTTACGCCCCTTGGCGGGGCCTGGCTTGCGTCTTGGCAAGCCAAACTTTGTGTATCCGTGGGGTGCATCGGGAAGAAGCACGCGTTGAGCCGAGCCGTAAGGAAGCGGCAGGGGCAAGCTCGAGGCGTCGGTCGGTGAGGAAGGGGTCGGTTGTGACGATGCGTCCGGTTCATCGAGCGGCATCAGTCCGCTAGATGCGACGGGCGATGATGCAGCGGCCTCAGACGTCTCGGGGTCCGCGACGGCCTTGTATTTCCGCCTTCGTCCCTTTTTGACGAGCTTTTCACCGTCGATCCGCGGGATACCATCCGCGGCAATCTCGCCGTGCTGGGGGATCTCAAAGTGCGAGCTGAGCGGATTGGCGCGCGAGGCATTATCGGATTTCGCCCCGCCGGTCCCCGGCCCGCGTTTGCTTTGCGTTGCTGTCTTTGCCGGTGTCGAGATGGGCGAGGAAGGTCCTCTGGAATTCGGCACGACGGGCTGTTCGGGCGCGTCGGCTTGTTGTGAGGAGAGTAAAGAGAGCTGCGCGGCCGATCTCTGTCTGCCTTTGGTCTTTGTGGTGGGCGGCTTGGCGACGGGTTCGGCATCGCGCGCAAACATGGCCGGACGATCTTTGAGCGGCGGAGCAGGCTCGGTCGGGTGCGCGGAGAGTTTTACGGGCTCAAAGGAGATCCTGTGGTGCGTGTAGGCGATTGGTGGGTGAGAGTGTTTGATCGGGTTGAGGGGATCTTTGATAGGAGTCAGCGCGCTGCGGTGCTAAGAGGACGTAGGGACGTGCCTCGAGTATCTTTTGTAATGATTTCGCTGCCGATGAGTTGTTGAGGTGTCCCGCGAAAGACATCGTTACCGATTTTGAGGTACGGCGTTGGCGTGTCCAGGCCCTGCAATGCTCAGTCAGTGATGGCTTCCAAGACAAACGCACTCGACATACGATGAGCTGATACTCTGTGCCCGTGCCAAGCGTCATGGGATCCGCATTGGGCCCAAGATCCAGTGTGACGTAGATCTGGAAAAACTCTCAGCCCTTGACCCGAGAGGGAATACGGCATGGCACGCACCTCTTCTTCGACGTCTTCATACTCGTCGTCATCCCCCACGGGCTGCTCGGGCTCGCCCTGGAGTCGGCTCGGACCGGCGTGGGGCCATTCCTGGACGTGCTTCCACCCGGAGCCAAAGAGAGAGCCTGTAACGTATCCATTCTCGAGGACCATGACTGTCGATGGCGGCGTGATGGGAGACCGGGAGGCTGCCAGAAGGGGGACCAGGCTGCCCGCCGACAAGTACGAGTCAGTACTCAGTGGGCACCGGGAGACGCGCGACAAAGTAAACAAACCCTCGGAAGCGGTGATTACCTAAGCAGATCCCCCTGACTCGTCCGCTGCCCACTCGAATCAAAGATATTCCTCGTCGTCTGGTTTTCGGCAGCATCGGGTCTCCCTCACCATCACAGAACCACAATGGCACGAGGAACAGACTCGAAGGCACAGTCCAGTCGTGGACGAGGGTGAGCATACTCCCCCATCCCTTCTCCTCTACAGTGCACGCTCAAATCCCCCCCCCTTTTCTCCCGGACAGCAAATTCAAAATCTCCCGTGGCGGCGGACGTCACTTTTCGCGGGACATTGCCGTCGTCGACCAAGAGATGGAAAATCTCGGCCTCGGTGGATCCGACGATGAATCCGAGGAGGACGAGTCCGAGTCCGAGGATGAAGCGGGTGCCGCCAAGGAGGAACAGCCCGAGATGAGTAGGGCCGAGAGGAAGGCGCTGAAGAAGGCTCAGGCGGGGAAGAAGGGTGGTGCCGCGCAGGGAGCTGGACGGGGGTTGCCTCCCCAGAGTGACGACGAGGAGGAGAGCGAGGAGGAAGAGGTGGATCCGATGTTGCAGAGTGGACCGTTGGCGAGGCAGGGTCCATCGCGGAGGGAGCGGTGAGTGGCTTGGCCCCCCTATGTCCGCGCGACGTTTGCGCGACGTTGTTTGGCTGATATTCTTGGGGCGGTCAGGGAGGCCGCTGATAAAAAAGCTGCTGCGGAGCGATACGCAAAGCTGCATGCTGCAGGTACGCATCACGAGTTGCGGCTTCCCCACGAACGAATGGGTACTGATGCGGCCGGAAAAGGTAAAACCGACCAGGCAAAGAGTGACATGGCCCGACTGCAGGAGATCCGAAAGAAGCGAGAGGCCGATGCCAAGGCGCGGCTCGCGCGTGAAGAAGGTGAGTCGGAGCCACCGCTCGGAACTACCCAAGAAGGCTCACGTCCAAGTCGCAGAGGAAAAGCGAGAGGCCGAGGAGAAGCGACAAGCCCGATTGGGAGGCAAAAAGTAGGCCTGGGAAATTCTTGCCAATTGTATATTGCTGCTATCGTCTAGACATCTACAATCTCGCCTTGAACACGTCGAGTCACGCATACTCCTTGGCTTCGTCACTCCTGACGCCCTCGTTCCCAAACACCTCTTCGAATACCTTGTGGATATTCGGGATCATGTCCTCGGTCTGCATGCTTCTTCCCTTTTCCTCGAATGTCCGTCGAGAGCATGTCCGGTTGAATGTCGAGCCGCCGTACGCCGCGAGAAGGGCAATGTGTTTCCCGAGATCGGATTCCTGGCTCGGTGGCGGATGACCCGCGTCGCTGTGGGATCGTGAGCGACGTCTACCCGCTGTTCTGACTTTCCGCGTGACGTACTCGTAAACACCCTTGACCCACTCTCCAGCCCAGGCCAACAAGACACCGACACTTCCACTCAAGATATCCCCCTGACCACCGCATCGCTTCAACCCGCCCTTGACCTCGTTCTTCAAAATCTCCTGCTTGCCGTCCGTCTGCGCGTCATTCGGGAACAGCGAAGCAGGGATGGGGAACCCGTTCGAGATAATATCGTTCGCGCCCTTTTGGAGGATTGTCGTGTTCTCGAGGGCACGCGAGAGGAGCGGGCAGAGCGTGTCGGCGGGTGCTTTCGGGTCGATGTTCTAGATGGGAATCAGCACGAGGCTTGAAGACCATGAGTCGGGAGGATGGGGTGCGTACCATCTTTTCGCAGAGGCGTTTGAACTCCATGACGTTGGGCGTGAGCACTAAGCGAGGCGTTCCGGGCCAGTTGAGAATGACCGAGGGGTCATTCTGTCATTGTCATGCGCATGAGCTTTAGATCGTCGAGGATAACTCTGAAGCTTACGGCAACGAGAAAGAGACCGTCGGCGTCGACGACAACGCCGAGGTCTGTCTGCTTTGCAAGCTCAAATGCGGCTCGCGCACAGTTTTGGGTGTGTTCTGTGCGTCCGAGACCCGGGCCGATGATGAGAACGTGCTATATAAAGAGGATGTCATTGAGGCTGTACCCGATAAGAAAGAGATGAGACGCACAAGTCGCTCGAGGATACCCTTGAGCTCAACCTTGATCTCATCGACAGTCTTTGACGGGTCAAGAATGCCGTGTACGATGAGGTCTTGGTGGGTGATCAGCCTGAGGTCCAGATCAGGGATCTTGGGAGAACTCACCAGGTGAGTATCCCTTGATGACGGTCGCAGCATTCGGCTCGCAGATGACATGGGCGAGATCGGCTCCCTGCGTGCGTAGTCCGGAATGATCAGTTTTCGATTGCGGCACAAACGCTGCCGAACGTACGAAACGCATGGCGCCCATGGCGGAGAAGAATGGCGCACCCGTGTAGCTGACCAAAACCTTGTCAGCCACAGTCACAGTCTCTGAACGATACATCCGACCTACTCTCCCGAACCTCCAATGATCCCGATCCTCCCTGCAAAGACCAAAAAGTCAGCCCGGCAACCTCCTGGGGAAACCTGAGCCCCCACCTACCTGCTTGCCCTTTGTGGAGCTTGCTAGAGAGGGGCGGAATGACCTGTTTGCTGATGAGGTTGATGATGTGCTTGTGTTGTGCCATGTTGGTTTTCGTGCTCAGAGGATGAGGAACAGACGATGAGGCAGCGACAGAGGGGTCCTCTTGTTTGTTGTACGCTGCAGGCTGGGAACGAAAGAAAGCGAGCGGCCCTGACGTAATGAGCGACCGGCGGGACCTCCACCTCGGCCATCGGGCAGCGCTTCAAGCTTGGGTAACACCCCCAAGTGTTTGCCAGTGCCAGTGCCAGTGCCAGTCGTTGTGGCTGTCGATGAGAGCGATCACGGAGCGACCCTTAGCAGCGCTGGCGCCCGAGTTCCGACAACAAGCCAACTTTGGCTCCTCCGCAGTGGGTCCCACGACTTTCGCGGCGCTCAGTTCCAGCTCAAAGCTGCTTTCAACCGCTACGACGGACTCGACAACGAAAGTGTTATCCTCGGCGAGCAGCATGGTGACCAGCCAGGCGGTGTCTACGGCTGCCGTGTTCGGATTGACCACCATCGCCTGATGCCAGTCTCTACAAGGAATGTTGATTGTATCACTATGATGGGTTTCAAGGGAATTCGATATCTGGGTCGATACTTTGCAAGCGTACTTTATTCTTTCATGTAGGACGCTAGCGTAACTTTGCCGAGAACAGCGGATGCTCATAGATATGTTCCCAGGATCACCTACGGCCGATGATTTCCAAATCTCCCCAGTCTGCGATATCTTCCTGTGGAGGTACCAGCCAGTCGTTGGGTTTGTGTACAGCCGTCTGATGTGAAACAGTCCTCGGGGCCTTGGGCTTGATCGTCGTCTCTTGCGCGTTGATGCCTGTCTCGTGGGATGAGCGATCATGCTCTTGAGCTTGCATAATTGCTGTTGGGCTGATCGGCCCGAAAGCGCGATCCTGGATTGGCAGTGTCGGGGATCTGGGCCATGTCATTTCGAGAGAAGCGAGGCCCAGCAAGGGGGAGTTCAACCCTTGAGTTTTCCCCTTGCCGTTTCCGAACAGGTTGTTGGCGCGACTCTCGAAAAAGTCCGGACTCTGAGCCCACGCTACGGTGTTTGATGTGCTTGCGGAGGGTTGCCTATCGCGATACGCATGATCAGGTAGCCCGCCCGCGGGTGAAGGTTGGTCAGGATTCCACGCGGGGGACGTTGCCCCCATCTTCGCGGTTCGGACTGGTGGGATAGGGAATTCCAGCGCTTTCCCTTTCGCCACATCTGCGAGTGATGCAGCTGACGACAAACGCAAGTCCGAGGTATTTGCGACCCGGCCGAGGCTTTGGTCGACAGGTGGACTGCTGGACCTGAGTCGACTTTGTTCGTCCTCCATTCTCGGTGGGTCCGTGGTATTCGTCCATTTCTGTCCAATTTTTCGCAATCGTTCCTCCATGATGGACATTTTGGCCATGATTGGGAGGTCGCGCCGTTTGACACGATCAGTCTGCCGTGGATAGCCGGATGTTTCACGCCTTACAGCGGCCTGAGGTGGCGGTGACTGGTCAAGCGTTGGGGAATTTCTCCGTCATGTGTGAGGACATACCTCTCGTGGTAGCAGAGCTTCTTCCCCTGCAGCCCTTCTTGCTTGTCCGGCATTTCTGTTGTCTTTCGACTTGGAGCGCTGCAATGAGACGGCTTTGCTTGGTGGTTCGACCGGCAAAGGTGGCAGAGGTTCCCACAATCTCGAGACTGTACTCAATTCCAGACCACGAGTGTCAGGACTCCGCTTACGGGTTTCCCCTCGTGTCGACGCGTGGCGCGGCGAATCCGACGCCGATTGCATATTCGCCGAAACGAGAGCGCGCCTTCCCTCATCTGTGCTGACATCGCCTCGACCCGAAGCGGTCCTGTCTCGCGCCGACCTGACCGGAGAAATATCCGGTGAGGGTCGATACGGATCGATAAGGTACGATGAAAGCCTTTTCCACTGTTCCTCATCATCCCATACATCTGGACTAGCGGGTGGGATAGGATCACGTCTTGTATGCGTTGACCGAAAGAATGCAGATGTGGGTGATGTTGACGATGCGTAGGATGGCGAGAGCAGATTTGGCGAGACGGGCGAACGCGCTATACGTGGCGACGTGCCAAACGATGATGGAGATGGGGCGAGATAGTCTGACGAACGGTATGACCAGGTCTCGCTCGTCCGTTGTCCTAATGGTATCGAATTCAGCGAGGAATCTCGCTCTTCGCTCTGTGCCGTGACGAATAAAACGGATACTGGAGTCTGCGGAGCTGTTTGCGGGCTGTTGATGGGGCTGTACTTGAGCTCGACAGCTGATGGACGTCTCGTAACGGTTTTGCGATTAGTGGTCGTGACGCTTCGCGGTGTATCGTTTGGAGAGGGACTTGTGCGGCCACTACGGGGCAGTGTCGCGCTCGATGCTAGAATCAGCGGCTTGAGGGGTGATTTCGGAGTTGGCGTTGTCGGTAGATTAGGAGTCGTAGGACCGATGGACCGAGCTTCCGCACCATGTCGTCCGTATTCGTCCAGCAAGACCTCGCTCCCGCCCTCATTTGATCCTGCCTTTTCATTCTCCTCCGATGCCCTCGCTCTTGCACGGGCCACCATGCGTGCCCGAATGCTGGCCTCCCTCGCTGCGAGCCTAACAGGATCGTGGCCGTCCCATAATCGATCGGGAGTCGACGAATAGCTTGCGTAAGACTCGAGTCGCGGGAGAGGACTTATTCGCGGAGAGGGTGTTTGGGATCTTGATACTGACATTGCAGTTGGTTGTGCTGAAGACGTGGCAAAGCAATGAGAGATGGTCGGTGAGGGGCATTCGAATGACGATCGATGGATCAAGACTGCCGCATTTCTGGATCCCGCTTGTCTGCCCAAGCTTGACACGGCCCAGTTTTGTGGTGAGTCCTAGTTTGGAGGCTGAAATACCTTGCTGGAATGATCTGCAGCAAGCAGACAGAAGTCCAGGAAGCGTCGGAAGCGACTGAAGCGATCAACGACGATCCTCATGGAAACCTCGCCCATCTTTCGACAATTGTTTACTTTTGGCACCGCGGAAGCAATTGGGGGATAGCGATCTGAAATAGCAAATCAATATGCCATCGTTATCCCTAGGTCCTTTCAGCCGTCCTTTCCTGCGACATCTTGCACCGTCGATCCGGATCATGCTACCCACAAGTGCTGCGGACTCCCGTATAGATTGTAGAGGATGAAAGGATGGTAATTCCCGTGATCCGATCAGCGGGATTTGCTTTATTAGGGGGCCTTCGCTGCCCTTGAACGATCGATTTCGAAGCAAAGCATACCATGGCTTCTTTCTCGCGGAGGCATGAACACGAGCCGAAATCAACTGCTCTCTATGGGAGTCGAACCCAGAGACTTCGCGGCAACACGTCCCAAAAGGAATGCGTGCTGACACGTTGCGATAAGTCCGTAGGTCGAAATGATGTCACAGTCAGTAGCCTGATCCACAGGCAGCATTGCAAATGGATCGCCGCCGCCGTAATAATCTCGAAAGACCGTAGCGATGTTCCCGAAAGGGATCGGCAGTACTCCCGCTGCCGTCAAACGAGGCTCTGCTCGTAAAGATTTCCGGTCCCGACGAAAAGATAGTCGGACCCTCACTATGCGAATACGACTGACTTCCGAAGGAGACGCATTGTGATGCGCAATTTGTATGCGCCTTGCCTGTCTGCGGGGGGACTAGCCGCATGACAGAGCACTTGACTCTGTTAGCTTCCGGGCAAAATCTGACCGTCCCGCATGACGCGGGTAAAGTCGCCTTGGAAAGGGTCAGCGTCATAGCAGCTTGGAAAATGGTATTCCACAGTCGTGCTTCCATCCCTCTATCGCTGTCAGAGCACGTTGGATCAAGATTATGACACCCAATACGTCATGAGAAGTCCTTAGAGCCTCCCCTCCCTGTGAGCCATCTTTCTTTAATCAACGATCATCTTCAGTCTCAATCACCAAGCATTTGACACGTTCGCGCAGCGGCTGCTGTTGGTCATAATATGTCTGTACCCGACCCTTTTCCGCTCCAAAGACTCTTTACAGCGCGGGTCGATCTTCAGAAGTCAAAGTCGGATCTAAGGCAACTACATCTGTATGATACAAGTCACTTGAAGGAGTATCATCAATACTGACGACATCGTCCATCGCGCGTCATGACGTGCCTGAATGCCAGGATCCGATAAAGTAATGTTGTCTCGCTGACTCAGCCGAGAATGCGGGAGGCGGAGAACATCCTCTACGGAGCACAGTCGCGGTCTCAGCAGCTGGCACTTGGCAAGGAGCTTTCGTTGGCACTGCTCCATAGACGGGTTGCCAACCCATTACCTCCTCGTCAAAAGTGACGACCTTGCGTAATCTGTCAAGTACGAAGTCGCTACCTTCAAGTGTGATGATCACAGTCGAGGCTCGGAATCGGCACGTCGAATCCTCCGAGAACAGCGAATTCATATCGCCTTTCTCTTCGGAGCCTTTACATGGAAATTCTGGCTCAGGATCCGGCAACTACTGGATCTCAGTAACTTCAGAATTCAGCTGTTAGCTCCACGAATATCAGGGTATCTTCAGCTATGTCTGTGGTCAACTCTTGACAGCTCTTATATGGCGCACAATGATCCATTGGCGGTGCCTGACGCCTTGACTTCCTGTGTACAGCGCCGTTCAAAATCAGCTTATCAGCTGATTGGCCATTCAAAATCAGTCCCTTAGAAGCTCTTAGCAGATCTCTTCAACAGCCAGCAGCTGGGACAGCAGCTTGAAAAGCCTTCTCAGCCCTGGAATCCCTGAGAGCCGTAGGACAAGCCGTGCCGTGCCGGAACATTGATTTAGGTTATCATATTAGGATCCGCGAACGATCATGGCAGCTGGCAGGGCCGGTGCGGCAGAGCCGAATGCCACAAGCCAAGCCGATTGAACTGGATTCTCGTCGTCTCCACTCCAGTCTCCACAATCATCCCTACCCTCTCCTTCGTCCTTTATTGGGTTGTTGGTGGAACATGGAAAAGCTGACTACATGCCTGAAGTTGCCTGCCGTCGCGGAGTGGAGCTGAGACAATTAGCTGGATGTCTACAATATCTTTACCTGAATGAGCTCCTGGATTTTTTAGACAGCGCCGCATTTGTGTTCAGGAACGACACCGACATCTCGCGATCAAGCAGGTCACCGGCCGCGTGCGCTTCGCCGAGAAATGCTTGTCAAGAGACAGCTCAACAAACGGATCGACAAAGTGTAGCTGCAAAAGCGTTGCCGCAGTTTTCATGCTGACTCCGCACTGTCTGCGTGCTGACAAGGATTATAGGGAATTGGTTGTTACTGTAGCCTTCTGGGCAAATCCAATAAAAAAAACAAATGTTCATGGTGAAAGAGCTGGCCAAATGCCTGTACTAGGCCTGTCGTAACGCTCAGCTGCAAGTGGTGTGGAGGCTTTGAGGGACTCCAGCCTGTAAGAGCTGCTGCAAGTTCTTGAGAATAGCTCGGCCCATTCCGGAAGTCGCTAAGGTTATACGAAAGTGTATCGAGTTGGATGTTGACGCGTTCCGCAGGTAGGGTGCGAAAGCTGTGATAGGGGCCTGTCTTTCACCGTGGTCACGGATCAAGCAAATTCTCGAGGGTGGCGAGACCGTGGCGGTCACCTATAATACATGTTGAAGGATTCCGGTCGCCTGTCATGTTTCGCCTTCGATGGAGAGCGAATCAATTGCTATACAACATCGCCAACGCCGTCAACTGGTTTGCGGCTGACTATTCAAGATGCGATTCGCCGCTCTGTTTACAATTCTCTCGAGTTATGGCGCTGTCAGGACAGCTGCCCAGGCTACTGAGGACACGGGACTTGATGCGTGAGTAGGCAGGCCAGAATCAAGGTCACCATGGACTGACATGTGAGGTATCTTTCGACCAGATGGCACCTAGTAGGTTGAAGAATGGTACACTAAATATTGTGTAAACTGATCCAGAGGGTATGCTTCAGGACTATCTCTATACCCTCGTTACCGAACAGCTCGATCCCATTGTTAGCCCTAATAGACGTAAGTCATCGCACAGCTACAAATCTATGTGGACAGCATTGATCAATAGCCTTCTAGAATCCTCCCATATGCACAGAATCCTTGGTATGGTCTCCTTCCCCTATCGTGTCTCGGGATCTTGTCTCATATATACATATATATATTCCCTGTCTCGCAGGCGGAAGTAACTTTGCAGCCGCGTATAATTTCGAGGAGCTTCAGGCGTCATCGTGTACCACGGCTGCCATCAGCGTTGATCGTAAGTCCTCAAAGCTGCTTAAAAGTATGCCCTACGACTTAGAAGCTCACATGGGGACACAGATTCTAGTTACTGGGCACCTCAGCTGTACTGGATTGTCGATTCTGCGAATCCGAGCACGACTGGATTTTTGCAATTGCGTCAGTTGCCTGTAATGGCCATGCAAAAACCTGCTTCTGACAATCGCAAACAGCTTCTTTCAACCGTTTCTACTATTTCCTCGGTCGGTAAGTTAATCGCCAGATGCTCGTAGTCCCGAACGTCCCCTGACCCAGCGTTACTCCCTCTAGAAATGTGGGTTTACTCCGGCGCATCCTGCCTCTTCATGCGTTACTCAATCCTCTTTCGACGCTAGGACCCTTCTGTACCAGTCGAGCCGTTCCCGGAAGGCTTCCGAATGCTGGCTGGTACGTCTAGCGCTCGAGACATACAACAGAGGCTGACTCCAGTCCTAGGCGATCCGAACCAGAAGTCGCCCAACGGCATCTTCGTGTACGAATGTCATAGGAATCCGGACCTGACGGGGAGCTTGGTAAGTACAGACCCTCATTTAGTCGGGGCTCTGCTGATCATTCCCACAGACCGGAAACAACTTCAACTTTAACGACCCCTGCAAATACGGGTGGGTAAAACGCAAGGACAATGCTTTCCGGCCTGCTGAAAGCTCTCGCTCATTCCGATTAGCATCAAATTTGACTTGACCTTCCCCAGTTGGTAAGCCGTTTCGGGTCGGTCCATGCATTTGCGTTACTGAACGATGTCTTATGTAGCTGGAATGGAGTCGATTTGTACAAGAGTGACAACTCGCATGTGACCTATCCAACGCACTCGCTTCGGTGAGTACTTCGTGCAACAATCTGTCACTTTGCTGATATGGCAAGTCGATCAGATCCGGTGGATGTCCGGCAACCCATCCCAAGAGGTAAGTGTGCCAAACGAGAATCGAGAGCCGAAGTTGAACGTGCTTGTCGGTTTTCAGACTACCTTCAAGTAAGAACCAAAGCCTACAAGCAATAATATTGACTAGCTGATTCTTTTATATAAAAGTCTTATTGGAGTACACCTACCATCCAGATGCCTAGTAAGTGAAGCGCAAACTTGACTAGACGACGCTGACCGTCTTCCAGTCCGACTGTAACTAAAGGCCAGAACGTCGCTGGACGACTCGCCTGGGCCAATGGAGACACAACGGGTTACGGTTTGCACGCCGATTTCCTCAATGGGTGGGATATGGACATTCTACGGAAAGCTCTGAATGACCCGGGATGCGTGACCATCAACAAATCCATAGAGATTCAGAAATGCCCAGTCTTGGCACCGTACTTCAATACCGCCCCCGCTCAAGCTTGCAGACCCGCGAGGGGCCAATTAACTGAACCGTATCCCCAGGGAGATGGCAAGGTTGTCCCCAAGTTGCCAGGTTGCAATCCACTTTGGGGAGCTTCGGGACCAAAGCCAACCTGTAATCCAGCCGTACCCGGACTCGATGTCTCTGCCTTTTTGTCGAGGGACGGTCCATACACAGTGCCCGTTGCCGATCAAGTCAACAACACCTTGGACCCTTCCAAGGGCTGGCACAAAGTCGCATGTTACCAGGACACGAACAACGTCCAGCCTCTAGGAGGTAGCAGTCTGACCTACTCTGACGCCAAAATGACGCCCGCCCGTTGCCAGGAATCGTGCGCGAAGAATGGGTATTCGTATGCAGGATTGTCGGTGAGAGGTGCTTTCCAATGCACCTGCTCCAACGGTCTCAATCGCCAGAACTCTCTCGCCTATTCAGGCTGTTCTTCGGTTTGCCCTGGCTTGTCGACTGCTACCTGCGGAGGTGAGATTTTGCGGCCATGGAAAGAAGGACTGGGCTGATTCCCCTTGCAAGGTCAATACAACACTGACGTCTACTACCAAGCGCCAAACTGGGCGGGACGGGATCCCAAAGCCTATGACCTCGGTTGTTACACCTTGCCATCCACCGGAGGCCTCATCCCGGCTGCAACGTACAGATTTCCGTCGAGCTCAATGACCAGAGATACTTGCTCCAAGGCTTGCGTTGATCAAGGCGCCAAATGGTCAGGAATCCAAGACGGAAACTGCTATTGCGGTACCAATTTTGATATGGGCGCCGGATACTTTGTGCCCAACGACTTTTGTTCAATCTCCTGCAAGGGAAACACATCAGAGACGTGTGGCAGCTACTCGCCCAAGTATGCGCTGAACGTATTCAACCTCACCAACTACGCCTACAAAGCACCCGGCACTGTGAACAATGGCATCTCTGGATACCGAGGATGCTTTGCGGATGCCAACCAAGCTCTCCCGGCTTACACCTTCACCGATGCCAAGCTGACACCCGAAATGTGCAAATCATATTGCAACCAGCTCGGCTACAGCCTGGCTGGAACGCAAGCCGGCAACAGGTGTCGCTGCGACAACAACTTTAAAGGAGGTCAACAATTGCCGGACTCGCAATGCGGTACTGCATGTACTGGCAATGCAAGTGTTACATGCGGTGCCGCCTATAATCTTCAACTTTACGACTCGAAGGCAACCTCATACGGCGCCGCTGAAGCGACCGCGGCTCATCCCCCCGGATGGCAAGGATGCTACGCGGCGACCAACATCAATAGCTATTCCGCGTACACCTCTTATCCCACCACGCAAAGCGTTTCTGCGTGCAAATCGACTTGCGCGGGACTTGGTTACCCGTACATGGCTTTGTGGAGCAATCGATGTAGCTGCGGTACAAGCCTGAACACTGCGAATCGCTACGCCGATGCCTTCTGCAACACTAAATGCAAGAGTTCGAATGAATTTTGTGGAGGCTCTCAGTTCCTCGATGTCTATGCCGTCGGATCAGTGTCATCCACGAAGGCGTCGGTAACAAGTGCTTCCTCGAGCACAAAGCCAGTCTCCAGCACGGCTGCGACTTCATCTCCGAGCACCAAGCCAGTCTCGAGTACGCCCGCGACTTCCACAACGGCGGCATCCCCTTCCTCGACGTCGTACGTCTCCAGAGGCTGCGTCGCTGACGGTTCAACGCGAGCTTTGACTGGACCCACCATCTCTGGCAGCGATATGACAATCGCGAAATGCGCAGCCTTCGCTCAGACCGGGCGCTATCGATTCTTTGGATTGGAAGTCGGATACCAGTGCTTTACAGGAAGCACTTTGGCCTACAACACCACTTCTACAAACTGCAAAACGACCTGTTACGGAGATGCCACGAAGTCGACGATTTGCGGTGGAGCCTACGCATTGTCGTTGTATGAGTTTGCATGAGCGATCGGAAGGGGTTAGGCTTGAAGTATGCGTCGCCAGCCGCGCCGGCGAGCTATAATGCTACGAGTTACGATACATTCCTTTGTCTTTGTACTCGAAGATCGTGGATATGTATAATGGAATATGTCGTCCCGACCACGACAACCGCCCAGATCAAAAGCATGATGACTTTATCGCAATAGTCTGTAGCTGAAGAAGAGGTCGCAGTCATACACGCTTCACGCGAATCACGCTTCATAAATTAGCTGAAGAATGATTCAGAATGCATGTCATCCGGGTACAAGTGTCAGACTTACATAATGAGTCTAGCCTCAGGGGACGCTCCGCCCTTCAATCACTCACTTTTGGCTCGAAGCTGGGACAGACTCTACGATGTCAAGGCGAGGCATGCCGCTATACTGTAAGACCTAGCTACTTCCCCCTATTCGGGAGCCTACCCTAATTCAGGAAGTCCAGGGAAGCGGAGACCTTCGGAGACGGGCTCACGCAAGCTCGCAGGCCCGCCCTTTAGGGTCCACGGACGTGTAACCCATGATGAAGATCATATCGGTGCTTATTTCGTACATCGACCGATCCACAGTAAACCATTGTCCATTCATTATTTCGCTCATCTCAACTATCATTGGCCTTCGCCTTTCTTACGAGGTGGCGGCAGCCGGAGCGGGCGCCGCCGAATAACCTTGTCCCTTTTCCCCTTGTTCACCCTGCATCTTGCCGCTTTGAGCCTCCGTAGAAGGTGAAGAATCCTTGCGCGACTTCTTGCTGAATAGAGCTTTGAACGGGTTGGAACGGAAGCGGACGAGCCAAGTCAGAAGGAAGACCTGGAAAATGGAAAAAGAAAGAAATCCGCAAAATTGGTCAGTCCTTCTTATCACACATCAACAGAGAGACGCAGAAATTACAAGGGCAATGTCGAAGAGGATGTAGGCCACAAATAGCCAAGGATCCCTCCAGCGGTTACCCCAATACACCTCGAGTGTATCCAAGTACTGCGTCGCGTTGGAGTACTGGCAATATCGGCAATTGGACGTGGCGTTTTCTGTGGCGGACTCAAGGTACCCGGTGTTGCCAGCGGCGAAGAACGCCTGAAGCAATAACAAGTCAAATCAAGCTCGACGTGAAAGCCCAGACAAGCCTACCTCCATGTAGGCGGAACACGTTTGTCCGGGCGGAGGGTCGAAAGTGACATATTCCTTGCTTGTGCATTCTAATCGAGAATCAACATGTGACGGCATTTTCCAGCTCGGGATAACTTACGAATAGGCTTGTCGTGCAATGTAATATTCAGGAAGCTACTCAGGAGATAACGGAATGGAGTGAGATGAAGCATCCACGATCGCCCTGCATTTAGCGTTAGCTGAATCCTGGATTCTCCAAAGGGTGTCGTACAGAAGTATGGCAAGGCAGCAGGTGGCACGAGAACACCTATCGCCAGGGTGTCAGCCAATCGCACACCTCAGAAAGATGGGCTTACCAGAGAACAAGATCACAAAGGTGAAGAAAATGGGGACAAGTAGCGATGCGACAAAGCCGTTAGGCGCGACAGCTGCAAGCATTTGACCCTGAACGATGTGTTAGCCTTTCCCCCTGTTCCCTAATTTAGGGGAACTCACAAATGTCGGCAAGTACAGCTCAAACAGACTGACGCAGAGCAGACCATATGCCGCTCGACCTCCCCCCGGGAAACCCACGAGATTCCACCAGATTGCAAAGTAGATCCATCCAGCCAGGAGCGAGATGGGCCATTCGACAGCTATCGCTGATGCGATGAGAGGAACCCAAGAGTAGATCTTAGCGGCGCCTTCTCGTGCCTCATATAGACCCCGAAGCCTAAGGAATTGCGGTTGCAATTGTTGGATAAGCGGCGGTGCCGTTGTGAGGAAGATGAAGATGGAGAAGAGAGTGCTCTGGATGGTGATCGTCAGAGTACTAAAACCAAACAGTAGTAGTGACACCCACCTGATTGTCAATCACCGCATTGCCGAGCTTTAAGAATGTCAAACCGTTGAAGAGCGACGTAAAGATGTGTAGAAAGATCTTGCCCATGATATACGGCACGTCTCGGTAGTATCCGGTGAATGTTCTCTTGAAAAGCTGCTGAGTTTGAGTCCAGGTCGAAGCGGCGTACTTGCTAGTGCGGTCAACGTCCTCTGCAACCGGCTTGCTCTTGCGCTCTTGCTTGACTTTGGTAATTTCCTCACCCAGCTTTTTGTTTTCTTCGCTGTCTTCCCAGATCTTCGGCCAGTCCTTGTCTCCGGGACGACCGATGACGTCAATAGCCCATTCGCTGCGAGAAATGAGCGATACTGTCGATTTTTCTCCGAGCACTTACCTTGGATTCGCGCCCTTCTCAATCTTCTTCGCGCCGTTTCTTTCAAAGTACTTAATCATGGTTTCGCCATCTTTACCAATCGGGCCATTATATACCGTCTTTCCTCCTCGCGTGAGCAGCAGCAAGTCGTCAAACTGAAACAACAACTCCGAACTTGGCTGATGAATTGTTGCTAAGATCGCTTGATCGTTAGAGACGAGTTTACGGAGGAATCGGCAGAGGTTCCAGGCGCCCTGGAGATCATTGTCAGAATAAATTGCCGTGGCAAAGGTGTGCTTACCTGACCGTCCAGACCGCTCGTTGGTTCATCCAGGAAGAAGAGGAGACTCGGCTTCGCAGCCAATTCGACTATGGCCGTGTCAACTTGGCATTTATCGACGACCATCAAACTCACCTCCGATGGTTACTCGTTTTTGGATTTCGATAGACAAGCCAGACCCTTATAGGGGCGAGTAAGCCCCTGGCCGCTTAATAGGACTTATAAGCTTACCGATTCTGGCTTCAGCATAATCGCGCAATTCCAGCAGGTCAATCACGGTTTCGACATAGCGGTACTTGTCTTCTTTGCTGACGTCTCTCGGCTGTCGCAGGATTGCACTGAATCTGAATGCTTCCCTGACTGTTGACCATTCGTCGTGAACATCGGCTTGTTCGGCGAATCCGACCATTCGCTGGAAAGCGGGCGGTAGAGGTTGTCCATCGAGCGCATAGTCTCCTTCAGCTGTGGACAGCCTTTGACAAAGGGCGGACAACAACGTCGTCTTGCCAGCACCTGAAGCGCCCATCAATGCAACCATTCGACCAGGCTTGACCATTCCACGGCAGTTGGTGAGGAGTTGCCTGGATCCGCCCTTGACAGGAACAGTGTAATTAACATTCTCAAAGGTGAAGATTGACTTGTGAGGTTGAATATCGTCTTCGGGTGCGACGGTAGCGTCGCTCGATCCCGAGTGATGGCCACCCTCTTCCGCGTCCTGGTGACCTTGCTCCCGGGTATCCTCCTTATCGCCTTTCTGGTTGATCGTGGCGTTCTTCATCCGCTTGTATTCCACAATGCTGGCCCCCTCTTTCCCAGGTCGCAACGCCAATTCAAGACCGATCATGTTAATGAGAATGAATCTAGGAAAAATCAGCGTGGCTCCGAGTGTAATCTGCAAACTTACAGAATTAGGAAACCGAAGAGCGCACCCAGATTCCTCCATACATGCCCATAGCTGTATGAGAATTGAGCCTGGATATATGTATCGCCGTCGACAAACTGCTGGCCAGGCTGCGAACCGGCGAGCGTGCAGGAACCGTACGCGGGATCGTTATAGGTAGGTCCAAACGGAACATAGCTACCCTGAGCGCACTGTAAATCGGTATGATGGAATTGATTTGCAACAATGGCTTCGAAACTGCGAGCCGTCAGTATCCACTAGCGCCAGTAAAGCTAGACATACCCGTAATAGGCTGGGTTGATCCAAGGCAGCCACCTAAAGTAGTATCGCATGTTGGGGAATGCCAAAGTATATCCGGCATAAACGACAATGGCCTGAATAAGGAGACCGGAGAATCGGGTAGCGACGTCGAGCGATGGCGTAATGGCTGCAAGACATCGGAACAGGGCGTAGGTCGTCATCGAAACAATCCAGAGGAACAGCCAGAAGATGAAGAATTGCCCGGCTGTGCGTTTGAGATTGACGAGGAAGTAGAGGATGACACTGAATACCAGGGATGATCCCGCGATAACAGGCTGTGAAACGGTCAGCAAAGGCAACGAGGCGTTCCGTCCAACTCACTGCATCGATCAATACTTGCGACAACGCAAAGGCACTCATTCGATAAAACGAGAACCCTTGATGCCTGACCAAGATGGGTCGCAACTGATATTGGTTGGTCAGTTCAGCCAAACCCTGAAGCGACATAAAAAGAATGGACAAGAAGGCGGCACCGCCAAACGTGAAGGCCGAGTTGGTCGTGTATTGCTGGTTGTAAAATGCACTTCCGGCAATCAAAGCCTGAAAGACGGCGCCGCCGTATTTCGCAGCTAAAGCGGGTCGATCTCGCAGAATGAGCTGGGTTTGTCGGCGAGTGAGTAGAGTGATTTGCCTCCAAAGAGAGATCGTATAGTTGCTGCCTGCCGACTTTTTGTCTTCGGACCTTTCGTGCTGCGTTGACTCCTTAAGCGCCTTGCTGCGAGGATGCTCGCCCAGCCATCGCTTGTAATCCTCGAGTTCTTTGTCCAATCGCTTCTTATCCTTCGACTCTTGCCACCTCTTGGCCATTTCCTCCGGATTGGTAGGCACCTTGCCCTCAAATCCTTCTCTCGGCTTCCGCGCGATGGGATCCGTGCACGAATTGAGGTAGTCTGTGGCTGTTTGACGTGGTTGCCGCTCGAAACCGACAGTGTCTTCGAAGTACTTGATGGCATCATCTGTCGGGCCAAAATAGACGAGTTTTCCGGCGTCGATGAGCAGAACCTTGTCGAAAAGGTCCCACAGACTATCACTCGCTTGATATAAAGTGACAAGCGTGGAGCCCTTGGTGAGGTTGGTCAAAGCGCGCAATGCCTTGACATACTGCACGGCAGAACTCGAATCGAGACCACGCGTTGCAGAATCCCACATTGTGACCAGGGCTCGACTAGCCAGCACTTCACTGATAGACACTCGCTTCTTTTCGCCTCCGGATACCCCTCGCAACTGGGCATTACCGACACGTGTACCGAAAACCCCTTCGAGGCCAAAGACTTTGCCAAGGACGTCCATGAAGCTGTTGATGAATTGCGAACGCGTTTGATCAGTGTGTCGTTGGTTAGCTCTCGGAGCTCGACAGGAAACGGCAAAGCGCAGGGTTTGCTCTACGCTCAGCGTTGGCATGTGTATGTCCTCCTCGGCTATAACCTAGATTTAGCACGTTACAAGACAAACAGGCGATTACTAACCGTTGAAGGCAACTTCGCCTCGGTATCGCTTCTTCATTGTTTCCATCGAGATATCTCCAAACTTGACTTCTCCGTCAATCTCCTCGAAACCGGCGTCGTATCCAGCGAGTACCTTGAGCAACGTTGTGCAGCCGGAGCCCGGTCGACCGAGGACAAGACACATCTCTCCAGGCTTAACGACTCCCGTGAATCCATCGATCAGGGTCCGTCTTCCGCTCCTTGCCTCCTTCGCACCCTTGCCAAATACACGGCCAGGATGGAAAATCGGATCAAACAGGCTGCCAACTGTCTTGTAGTAAGTCTCGCCAGCGCCTTTGCCGTAGACCGTCAAATCCTCCCAATATATTCCCAGGCTTTCCTTGACGTGTGCTTGATCTTCTGTTCCACTCGCACCGAAAACTTGAGCCAAAAGGTCTTCGGTTGCCACTGCGATAAGGAACGCAGGTTTACTGAATCAGATTCGGTCATGACGGTCACCGCAAACGACTTACTATCATCGTCACTATCGTCACTATCATTCTCCTCTTCATCTTCCCTCACACTTTCGTGTTCAGGATGCTGGCTGGCTCTGCTCCTCCTACTCGTCATCGGTTCGATAACCCCTCCTGTTCCAGTATAGTCGACATTTCCCTCTTGACGATACGACTTGAGCCGCGGCAGGCCCAAAGGCGTTGCGAGATTAACGTTGGCTCCCTGATCAATTCGCTCTGGCTCCTCGGTATAGGCTTGTGCACTTTCCGAAAAGCCATACTGAGTGTGCTCGGCGCCTGGAGTGTAAGGCGTGTATCGAGATGCTCCGCTAGAACGGCGAGATCTTCGACGAGAGAGTTTTCTTGCTAGTATATTCAGGTCCTCGGGATTGTGGATGTCGTACGACCGTGACGTTGTACGCCGTATGTTAGGAGGTGGTTGACTCATGGCGCAGAACCCAACGGACAGGTCGACGTGCCGAGAGTCCGTAATTGGAAGACCTGAAATTTACAACTATATACGCAAACTTGCGATATGAGATATATATTTTGCTTCGGTGTGTGACGTACGCTGCGCTCTGCGATTCAGCATCACACAAAGCACAAGCCAGTGAGTATCTCTTCTCCGAGATCGGAAGACTTTATCGGCATCTGCTTGCGAAATGCAACATTTGAAGGATTCAAAACGAGCTGCGTAGCAAAGCGCCCGGAATGCTGCCTGGAATCCTCTACGCTGACGGACGATCTGGCTGCCCGGCAGAAACGCAGAATTGCGTCACTGCCACGTGGTCCTTGACCGATGCTTCCACCGAGTAATGGTAAACCAGCTGGTAAACCCAAGCAATCAGCAAGCTGGATATATGACACAGCACACAACGGTTCTCAATTTCTCGCAGGTTGTTTCTCATGCCCGCTCACGGATGACACACAACCATTTACATAACTGCACCGCGAGACGATAAGGAATAGTGATGGAGAAGGTCAGCTCGCGTAGAACGCGTAGGAGGCACCTTTCATCTGTCGCCAGGCAAGACAAAGCGTCTGGGCGGCAGTAAAGTAACGAACACACCGCTTTCCGCTGTATAAGGAGTCATCTGTCCCGGGATCACCTTGGTATCATGCAGGAGAAGATACGAATAGCCTGTCCTTGTCGCCCAAGTGCTCTCTTCGGATGCACAGGAGGACACGAAATTGAACGGCAGTAAGCTTCCTGCTATGCGCGTGGACGCGAGCGTGGTTTGGCAGTCGTCGAGATCTTGCTTTCCTTTGACGTTGGCGTACGGATCGGTTTGAAGAAGCATGCTGTCGAGATTGCTAACATGCATCCCCTATCCCCTCAGTTGATGGCCTTCCTACCCATTCAGTGGCGTGAGCACATCAATTTTCGGCGGGAGCGTGGCGCTTGCCATTGCTTTTTCCGAGGAATCTTCGAATGCATTAGGACTCCAGGCCCTGCTGCTCTGTGAAAGATCCCATTGAGGAGCCCCACGACGCTCGCTACCTCAAAATGTCAAGGTAGCGTCCAGGTGTTTCCTCGTGGCCTCGAAGATATCTCGCTCGCGTGCGGCAAGGTGCTCCCGAATCCCAAAATACCGCTCTCCCGGAGGCCGGATACGTTATCAGCTTGCACCCGACATTCGCTTCTTGAGGTCTTGACGACAAAGTTCAACATCTCTCGCGCCTTTGCTTCTGCCGGGCGGCACAGTCATGTCCTTTCCATCGCCAGCGGCATATGCCTCCCCCTCAAGTGAACAATTGATACGGGAAGCATCCATCAGCCAGACATCGGCGCCGGGAAAAGCACGACCACATCCCTGTTCGGCGTGCAAGAAGAGCAAAGTCAAATGTGATGAGAGACGACCGGTATGCGATCGCTGCACACGAAGAGAGTACAAAGTGAGTTTCTAGGAGCTTCTGCTCCTCGCCGCTGACATTTGGCAGTGCGAGTATCCGGAACAGCCAAGTTCCCCGAATAGCAGGATTCGCAGATTTCATCGTCGGTCTCGGAATGGATGCGAGATGTGCAAGTCAAGACGGGTGCGTTGCGACGAAGCCAAGCCAGTGTGCTCAAACTGCCAAACGAGGGAAACCGAGGTGAGTGACGTACGATTGCCTGAACCGCCGGCTGAATGTTGGGCAGTGTGTGTACAAAAACGTCGGAGAAGCACGTAGTGCAAGTCGAGGTGATGCAGAGGGAACGCCGGGACGGACGGCGCCTTTGGACACCTTTAAGATAGATCATGAACTCTTCACTGGTCCCGTGCGGTCTCATTCGGCTTCTCGACAAAGAACGGCTTCAAAGCCATCACATTTACCCGCTCCATTGCAGCTGAAGGGAGCAAGAAATGCCGAACCGGGAATTACGACAGCGGGAAGAACCCTGTCAAATCGCCATTCTCCTTTTGCTGGAGCAGTAAATAGGGACAACTTGGCGGCACTTCCAATACCAAACTCTGTTGTGGGATACACGACATCGACACCTTACGGCATGACGCCTTTGGGCATGCAAATGCAGGAACCCTTGATAAACATGCCGGTAAAGATAAATGGATATATTCCAACACCGACAGGAAGCATGACCCTGCAAGCTCCATCCATCGATCCTACAATGTCCCTGGTCCTTGGCGATCCGCCAAGCCATACCATTCCAACAAGACTCCCAGATACGAGCGGCATGTCAGCTGTCCCAGTTGGTCAAGCGGCACCTGCAGTAGGCATAAACACCCTGTTCGGACACTGGTATCCTCCTCCAACGCCCTTTACAGACGGCATGAACGGAACAGCTCCGTCGGCGCGATTAAACGAGACGACAGATCCGGTAGTCGCAGATCAAATCACTGAATGGCTCAAGGACAATGCGAGACCGCCTCCGGACGCGAACCTTGATGGCGTGCACGCACCGATCTCGGGAAGGATCGAGGATGAAGACGAAATCCTGGAAATTGAGAGCCAGATGGTCGCGGGTTGCCGATCCGCCTCTTCAGCCGGAGCCCCGAACGGGCACAGCATGGCTTCGCTGCAGAACATCAATCCGGTGATGGGGACGGGCATGAACATTGGACAATATCAGCCTAAAGAATCGCTGAACTCCCCAGGAAGCATGTCGTTCAAACGGCTCATAGGATCCCAAGAATTGAAGCTCTTTTTCCCAACGGTGGAACAGCGGCGACAGGTGAGTCTCGAGACTAGATGTCAGGAATCTACTAACGCTAGGCAAAGTACCGACATTACGTCAATGAGACTGTCGACTGCATTGTTGCTGTTCCTACACCCAAGGCACAAAATCCGTGGCGGAATCACTTTGCGCACATGGCTCTTGGTGCACCATATGGGTCCAACATCGCGCACGATGCCTTTCGGTTGGGCATCCTTTCCCTCGCTTCCTTTGACATGGGTTTCAAGCATTCCGGCGGGCCGATAGAAGCAAAGGATAACGCGTTGCTAGCGGCGAGCATCGCACAGCGCTCAGATGCGCTCAAATTGCTGAAAAGTATGGCGGTACTCAAATCTTATCAGAGGGACATCGTCGCAGCGGATTTGGCGATCGGTACATGTGTTAGTTTGTGTACTCGCGATGTCAGTCAAGTGGCGTAAGCATATTCCAGTACTGATCTGCCTTCAGAGACTTGCTGGCGAGTCGGATTGGAAGGAGCCGATCCAGTTGGGAACGGAGATCGTGCGGGAGTATGGTGGGCCTGAAGCCTTTCTCTCTGGGGACGACAACCCATCAAGACGTTTCATTCTGGAGCAGATGGCATGCCAGGAAACCATATGTGAGTCTATCTTTATGATGTCATGAGACCTGCTAATTTGGTCTGGCAGCGGCGGTGTTGTCTCTGGAGCCGCCGAAATTAATACGCCCCGAGAGCTTGTGGCTGGAGAGGAGGGCGGATGAAGAGTATGGGGCAGATCACCTTGAAATAACATACGGACTTGATCGGTGCGTTCGAGAGGGACCCTCTAGAATTGGAGCTAATGCGTCTTCAGCCCGCTTTTGCGACACCTCACAAGAGTACGTCCAATTTGCCGGCGATTCGCGCACAACGCTAAAAATATGATAGTCCCTCGAATTGGCCGAAATGAAGCGCAAAATCGAACAGCTCCGGAACAGCTTGAGCGTCTATCCTCATCGAGAAGTCGAGGCGAGTATCGAGGTCAAGATCGTGGCGCTGCGGGCGATCACGCAAGCCTTCATCGCAGATGGCGAGACGTTGAAGAATGTGTCCCTGGTGAGTGTCGGGATTGCAAGCCGACCAGGGCTGACGCTGCGCAGATGACACCGCATTCGACTAGAGTATGCCTCGGATGGGCAAGATCGGCACATTGCTAACATTTCACAGGTTTCGATTAGTAATCTCGGATTCCTCGCCTTCACGGACTTGTGGATGTTTGTGGAGTTGCTGGATATGCCCGTGTCGAGCCGCCCTGTGCAGGACAAGGTGGAAAGTGTGCTCGAGCTTACCACAGAGGCGCTCAGTCGGGGCATGTTCATGGGGTCAGTGCAAAGGAGTCTCGCAGGAACAATACTGACCGCAAGAATACACAGTCTACTGCTGCCCATGTCATGGGCAGCAAGCTATGCCGTAGGACCCAACCGAACCCAGTCGATGCGCTTGCTCGATCTGTTGAAGCCAAAGTGCTATGTCGATCACGTCTTGACAATTCGGCTGATCAAGATGTGTTGGCGCCTGGTGGACGAGAACGTCATCATTCCGTACTCCAAGTGGGAAGAATACATGAGGCTGGCGGGTTGCTGGGCACCGATCTTTTGAGCGGATCTGATGGAAGCTTGGGCGCTGGTCGACAGCATTACACTGTTGCTGACTGCTGCGAGACGTTTAGAGATTGCTCTACGGAGTCAGGCCTGTTACGCATCAGCAGTGATTTGATGTTTGATCGATTGCAAGCTGATGGAGCCATGTAACAATGTTGATCGACGCGAGAGGAGGGCAGAAAACTGGCATGCGGCGGCCCGGATGGAAGGGCGTCGGCTTCCACATTGTCCGTTTCCAGTCGAGCCGTGTTTCATAACATGATCAAGTAAATGTGTGAGATCCCTAGACGCCTTGGTCTTGAAGAGTTGACAATGTTGCCATCATGGGCAACATAGCTGGTCAGGTTATACGTCACAACTACCACCCTAGCTCTACCTTAGGTACAACCGCTTTAGGGTCAGGCACTGATGAACGAGGCTTCGGTAGACTTCCGGACGAGATACAGGGCCTAGATTCAGCCAGCGATCGCTGATGATGTCGAACGCGTTCAGGGCAGAATCTCGCGTCGCAATGCAATCCATGCCATTCGATGTCTTTGAGAGTATTGAGAGCTTGCTTGAGACGAGACCTCTGCAAGGTGAGGCAGATTGCTTGAAGACGCCAAATTTGAGGAAAAGAACCAGGACGAGAAATAGCATCTCAGCTTGAAGCGCGTCTTCGGATGCAAATATCCTCATCAAGGCAGCTGGCATCCTTGAAAGTCTCGTCGTTGCCAGGGTATAGCGGTCAACCTGACTGAGCATCGAAGGGTGGAGAGGTGCATGGCATCCGCAAAGGTCATGATTCACCCACCGCCAAGGACGGCGCTACCTCCGCCTCCATCGTACGAAGAGGACGACGAAGACGCGTTCGATTACGAGCAGTACAGCAGGACGGATAATGAGGACGACGGTGAGGAGGAGATGTATTCGGCTCAGGGATCTCCATTCAAGGGCCACGAGAGAACGCGCAGTCGATCAATAGCAACAGCAAACCCGTTCCACGTGTTTGATCCACCGGAATCGACGAGATTCGCATCGCCAGCACCGGAATTGTCCTTTGTAACTACATCGACGGCCGAATCAAGTGCGCGCAGTGTCAGGGGAAGTGGAAGCGGCAGTGGAAGCGTGATAGGCGCGGCAGAAGGAGTGATGATAAGGCAGGCTTCCGATTACACTCCGAGTCCGGTCGATGTGATACCGGCAGACAAGTCGGGAATCTGGGATGAAGTGGGAAGGAATCGACAACGAAGTGGCAATCGTACCAGCTTGAGTGCAAGCGGGAGCGGGAGCGGGAGCGCGAGTGGAAGCGGAGCATCAACACCGGGATATGGACTCGCACCGGCTCTCCCGACGGGAACCGTCAGCTCATCGGCAACACACCTTTCGCGAGCACACTATTCGCCGCTCGCGATGCAGAGGCCTTCGTTGACTCTACGAACATCATCGTACGGACATCCTTCATCAACGGACGATTTCGCCAACTCGCCTCTTTCGCGGGAGATATCTCAGCTCAGGATCGGGTCAGAAGGCGTTCAGGGAAGAGCTAGATCTGGAACGGTGTCTTCGCGCACAAGTCTTTCCTCTATGGCTCGCCCGGTGGAGGATGTCGCCTCGCAGTCGGATGCATCACGCCGCAATTCGCTGCATCGCAGCGTCCTCGACCGAAACAGCATTCAGCAATTTGAGCTGGGTGCCGGATGTATATCAAGGAGTACGACAGCCCTGACAGCAGACAAGTGGCTCGAATCATCGGATTATGATTCAGATTTGGACGGGGTCCTTTCCCGGAATCGCGCTGTCGGAAACGAAACACCAGCAACCGAGTGGAATCATCGGTATTACGGCGAAACCAGTTTTCAGTCCGAAACGGAGCTGGAGGGTAATGCTGTTGGACTGGTTGAGGATGGTAAGAGTCGGATTATTGATGCCGAGCGGATGACTAGCTGGGGAGGAGTGACACGGGTGACGGAGCGACTGAGAAACGAGAGTGAAGGACAGTTTGACGGCGGTATCATTGAGGAGTTTGATGGTGAGTTGATGAAGATGGCTGCGAACATTGTTAACGGTTGTACAGGCGCCACACATCTCCTATTGAGCCACGTGGGACTAGGAGAACAAGTCATCGATCTTTTGAGCGTGCTTTTGCCTGTCGTGGCGTCCACTTTGGTCGTCTTGGACATCTCCAACAACTTGCTCCTCGACCTTCCGCCCTCACTCGCACGGTGCCACTCGCTCGAAGAACTCAACATTTCGGAGAACCCAGTCTTGGTCTTGCCATCATGGGCTGGGGAGTTGATAAATCTGAGAATGGTTATGGCAGATGGATGTGGTTTGAAAACATTACCGGCGGAATTGGCAAAGGCAAGGATGCTACATACGATATGCGGTGAGTACAGCAGACTGTGTTTTGCACATGGGCTGACTGTTTGTAGTTCGCCGTAATCGCATGATCAATCTGCCATCATGGCTGTCCCAGCTTTGCAAACTTGAGACGCTACTCATCGACGACAATCCATTTGCGGGATATTGGCAGCAGATGATCGGCAATATTCTCGTTCAACCATTAGAGAGCATTCCGCCTGTGCCACCGGTACCCTTTCAGTTCCGCCGACCATCCGGGGCATCGTCTCCATCGCTGCTCAGCCCTGTGGACTCGCCCTATCCGCCAAGCAGCAACCCCTCCTTGGCTTCCATCCATTCACCGCGCCTACGTTCGCTTGCCAGCCCGGGCCTTGTGCACAGCCCGTATCACGATGCTTCACGACACGCGTCGGAAGTCACCTTGTCGCCCAGTACAACACAGCCTCAGTCTGCGAACTCGTCGGGGTACTTTGACTCGGCGTCGGCTGGTCCGTCTCGAGTGGCGAGCCCACCATTACCGGCGATCCCCGACTCAGCAAGACCCAAATATCCTGGCTTGCAGCCATCAAGGCCAGCAGGACAAATCAAGGTGCCGACTCGCAAGCCGTCGAGGGCACTGAAACGGATGCGCAGCGCTGGCGCTCTACTTGGCCTGAGAATGGAAGAAGGCTACCAGCATGGCGCCATGTCTGCTGGAGAGATGGAAACCTTGGTGTCGGAACCCGAGCGATATCCGCGCCAAGGTCAGCCGATTCCGATACAGCATGATATGTCGAGCGACGATGAAGGACCACAGCGGACCGTCAGTGACAGACCACCGACTAAGACGGGCAAATGGGGGTTCTTGAAAAAGATGAGCATGAGCAAGATGCGCGCCCCCGCCATTACTCGCAATCCACCGTCCGACCCAGCGAAACTGCAGAAGCATCCTGTGCGGATACCCAAATCCGCCTCGACGATGCCGACCATGCGCAGGTTACCAGAGGGTGGCAGCGTCAGCGAGTTTGGAGTCAATCTTCCGCGCGAAACGCCCTCGCCTGCTTTGAGCGCCACCATGCCCGTCAAGGGCTCTCGAACAAAGCGACGAAGTTTTCTGCCCATCCTCGATGCACCGCCGTCACTCGACATTCCCATTCCCACTGTGTCCGGCTTTGACGCTTCTTTGGCTTTCGCAAATTCCCCCACAGTCGCTCAGCGCATGGTCGAAGACGCCTCGAAATCACCTCTGCCTGAGCGCAACAATCAAGAATCGCACGGGCGGAGCTATGACATTGGCCTGAAATCCATCATGTCGTACCTGCGCGACCTATACGACCTTTCGTTGCCTATTCCGGTGATAAATGCCGGAGCTGAAATTGTGCATTCGGATGCCAGCGGCGCGTCTGGCTCAGTCTCGGCTACGTCAGAACCCCGAGTGGGATCCCCATTAGCGAGCGGGCGAGTCTTGCCCACCGTCGGATTCCGAAGCAGGCGACCAACGATTGTTGCCAACGACATGGATGACGTGGCAGGAGACCGGTCACCGGTTTCTATCACCGAGATTAATGACCAGCTTCAGATTGCCCGACCCAACTCTGTCGCAAGGCAAGCACCGGAAGAGCCAGTCCACCAGAAGGAGTACAAGGACGATTCTGGCGTGCGGACGGGTGTCATCAGACATATCCTTGATACGGAGCGCTCCTACGTACAGGGACTACGCGAGCTGGTTGACATCTATGTTCGGCCTGCTTCGCTGCTGGTCAAGGGGTCCATTGAAACCGTCATCCCGCAAACCGAGCGAAAGATCGTTTTTGGCGGGATTGAGGGCATTCTGCGATTTCACGAAGTCAGTTTCTTGCCAACACTCGAGACGGCTGCCAAGGATCTGCTGCGTGCAGGCGATGACGCGACGGGAGAGCGGTCAAAACGGGTAGCCCGGGCGCTCGGGGAAGCCTTTCAGACATACCATCCTTTCATGCGTCAGTACTCGACATATATCAACAACTTTGACTTTGCATTGTCGAGGCTCGCCAGTTGGGCAACGATCCATGACAAGTTCACGTCTGGTACAGCAGCGGGCGGGGTCGGACTCGGCATCTCGACCAGTGAAGCCAATAATTCACAACTAACACCGGCGCAGAGAAAGCGGGTCAAACACTTTTTGAAGGTGGGCAATCGAGAGCGCTTATGGCCTGCAGCTGCTAATCTCCCGCAGGCCTGTCGCAAAAACCCGAAACATACACAAATCAATCTCGAGAGCTATCTTCTCCTGCCTGTACAGAGGATTCCCCGTTACCGGATGCTGGTATGTGCGAGTTGTTTCTCGCGATTGTGTTCTCTGACGCCCTTGCAGCTGGATAGCTTGGCAAGATCGACGCCTCCATCAATCGACGTTTCGCTCGATCCGATAGAAGCGGCGCTCGAGGAGATGGTGGCATTGGCCTCGACAATGAACGAGGAGAAGCGCGATGCGGAATCGAGGCAAAGGCTCGTCAAGTAAGTTAGGCCCTTCTTTCCGCTTCCATCACTGACACCTCTCCAGATGGCAGAGCCGCATTCGCGGGCGTTTTGCCTCTCCTCTGGTTCAGGCCCATCGTCGCTTACTACTCGATGGCTCACTTCTGCTCACACGCATCGTCAAGCGATCCAGCACTTTCGTCGAGGTATCTAGCAGTCTCGTTGATGACAACGGGAACAACGAAAATACCATCACCAACGCCAAAACCATCGTGCAAATCGAGGCATTGGCGCCCGAAGTTCCGAATCGACAGCTCGCGGCGATTGTCACGAGCGATCTCATGATTCTGTGCAAGGATCCAGCGATGGGCAAGGATCCGAACAGTCAACTCGACTTGTACGCCGTACTCAAGATGCAGACAAAGAGGAAGCCGGCCATGCTTTTGCAGGGAAGCGGCATCCGTCTTGTCGATAACAAGGTGTGTCCTCAGTTTCACTTCTCTGTCATAGCTGACTCTCGCGTAGGCCATTCTATACCTCTCAGCATCAAGCCATCAGGAAGCGGCCAACTGGGTCCGCATCATCAATAACGAATTCGATCCTTTACGATAGACGCTTGCTACTCAAGCGATGAATGCCCCACAATGTTGTATATGTCTGCTATGACGCCCTGGTCAAACTCGATATGATACATCAACGACCTATGGAGAGACGACAATGACTGGTTGCGAGTCGGAAGAACTGACGGGGAGTTAGGATTTCCCGTGACTCGGGATGATCCGACATTTCGGCTAAGTCCGGGCCGATATACTCGGCTATATAGCTCTTCATCAATCAGCGACAAACCAGCTGCCAAACCACTGGTACACTTGTTCAAGTCCGCAGACCAGTCTTCCCATCGTAAAGCTAACCTTGGCATCCGCCATGTCGAACCTCATCAAAGCCTCCGTGATACAGTGCTCTACCGTCAAGTATGATCTCGAGGCGACCCTCGAAAAGATGGACCGTTTGGTCAAGGTCGCGAGGGAGAGAGATGGATCGCAATTGGCGGTATTCCCCGAAGCTTTGTAAGTCGGCCCATCGCACCTGGAAAGAGTACTGAAAGCGGACTGTCAGTCTCGGAGGGTATCCCAAAGGATTGAATTTCGGATGTGTCGTCGGAGAACGAGATCCGGCGGGCCGAGATGACTTTCTTGCGTACACCAAGTCTGCCATAAGTGTTCCTGGTCCGGCTATCACACGAGTAGAGGAGATCGCAAGACGTCACGACATCTTCATCGTCTCTGGAGTCATCGAAAAGGCGGGGGGGACGCTATACTGCACTGCGATATGGGTTCATCCCGAACAAGGACTCGTCGGCAAACGCCGCAAGCTGTAAGTCGGCATCCCTCCAAACGAATCTTGCTCATGAATCATGAAGGATGCCCACTGGATCTGAGCGGTTGATCTGGGGTTTTGGCGATGAGAACGACGTCAAAGTATGCAAGACAACGCTACCAGGCACTACCGACGAGATCACTCTCTCCAGCACGATCTGTTGGGAAAACTACATGCCGTTGCTCAGATACCGAATGTACGAGCTCGGTACGCAACTCTATTGTGTCCCGACAGTTGACAACCGAGAGGTGTGGCAAAACACAATGACCCACATTGCCTTGGAGGGTCGGTGTTTCGTGTTGAGTGCTTGTCAGATGAGTGCAATGTTTTATGCGGCCTGATCCAGTACTGACATTTCTTTCGCCATCTACTTTTCACAAGTCAAGGTACCTCTGGTTGAATATGCCCCGAAGAGTGCTAATGGACCTCTCATCCACAGGACCACGTGAGCTCTGTCAAGGCCGACCTCGATAGCAAAACGCAAAACAGCGATGAGACCGTCAAGATTGCCGGAGGCAGCGTGATCATTGACCCGCTGGGCAACGTGCTAGCAGGTCCGCTGCGGGGGAGCGAAGGGTGTGTTTCAGCGAGATAGCCCCTTCAATGCTAACGAAAGTGTTTGCAGCGTCTTGACTGCCGAACTCGACCTCGATACAATTATTCGAGGGAAGCTGGACCTTGACGTCGTCGGGCATTACGCTCGACGGGATATTTTCAGCATGTCAGTGCGATCTTAAGGAGGCAATTAGAATATGCGATGGTCGGAATTCGTGTCCATTTCGGGTACTGCTGCGGGAGTGCATGCCCACAAAGGAGGTCTCAACAAGCTCCCCAAAAAGACTATCGCAAACGCGTGATGAGCACGTACTATAAAAAAGTGGCTCGGCCAGTGGGGATATCGAGGAACCTGTACTGGCATGAGCTGATACCCAGCATAGCATCTCTGAGGGCGAATCAGATCGTTTGTAGGCCAAGCCAAGTTGGATGCGCGGCTCGGCCGAAAGCAGATCATGCACTACCCAATGAACAGGAATCTCTCAGAGGAATGCCGACAGTCGCGAGAAGGCTGATCTGCCTCCTGGGCTTTTATAAAGCGCAGACACATAACGCTCTTATAGTTTTGTCATCGTGGCTCATGATAGGTCCCATAAATAACAGGTTCATGTTAGACAGGCTATGGAAGCGAAGTTGAAAGCAGAGTCTAATGAGTAGATGGAGAGTGTGTTCTCCATGACCGTAGAGCTTGCATGAATCTAGGTTGCCAAGCGATGTTTCGACTTGCCGCGAGGTCGTGAGGATTGTCCTCTTTATATCTCTGTCATATGGACTACACGTCTCGAACCAGTCCCGCCCAGCAGCAAGTCTTGGTAGAGGAAAGTTTTTTCAGGGTATATCGTGCTGCAAGCCACCGGAAAGCCACCTGTGGTTCAAGTACACAGGTGTGGTGGGAACCCATGCCATCTCTCGTTCCAGATGCGACCGAGTTGTCCTCGGGTCTCGAAGCGCATCGCCGCGACCCAAGCGCGTCCGAGCGACGGGCCGATTATGAGGTGTAAGAATTGTCGTCTTCATGCGGTTGTAAATAAACAGTCGTGGCCATCTTGATCCGTGAGCTTCATTGACCTAGTTCGTCATGCCTCCAAAGCGCAAGGCAAAGGCCGCCCCCACCACCGAGGCTGCCCTAGACCCATCACTCGTCCCACCACCGCAAGATGACAACCAACCAGCCGCGGGCCCCAGCAAACGCGCCAAGACGACGGGCAAGGCAAAGACGCCCGCCATGAGCGCCGAACGCAAGGAAGCGAACCGTCTTGCCGCCGAGCGGTCGCGTGTGCGTCGTGCGACACGGGCGAGCATCCTCGAGCAGACGGCCAAGGGACTCGCAGAGGAGAATCTCGTGCTCAAGGAGCGGATCAAAAAGCTAGTCGCCATGGGCGTGAGTGTCGAGGCGGAGCGTACGGTCGAGGAGCCCAAGGTTGCGGACAAGGAGCCATCGTTGGGGCCGATTGCGACGCCGAGAGTCTCGGCTTCGCCGATGGAGCTTTCCATCCCAGCACGGACGGGCAAGAGCAGCTTACATCACGAAATGGAAACGCACTTTCGCCAACAGATGGACGAGCTGCGTCACGTTTTGCATGAAAAACGGCAACAGCTCGCATCAGACGAACTTCCGGAGATGAACGACATCTCAACTCAACAACATCAGATCGAGTTCTTCAACACTCAACTGCTGGCTGAAGTGCGGATCCTTCGCGATGCAGTCGTACGAGTCAGGGCCGATCAAGCACGGGCCAAGGCGGTGAATGATCGGCTACGAAAGCGCATACAGGAAGCCGAGGAGCAGCTACTGGTCAACGATGGGGTTGCGGACGCCGGATTCCGAGTCGAAGAACGACGGTCGGAGGTGCAGAGGGCATTCAAGGATGTCAAGAGGCATCTTGGGCTGTTGATCGGGGTGAGTTCCGCTGCGTTTTGTCTGTCCTGCATGTGCCCATTTCCCACAGCACTTTCATCCGGGATTCATTGAACCGGATCTTCCCGAGCAAGAGGCATTCGTTGTTCCGGCGCCCTATGAGAGCGCTCCGCTACCGGAACCGCAAAAGAGGGGACGACCACCGCTCGCCAAGAAAGGCTCGCAATCGAAATCGACCCGCAAATACACCGGACCCGTCATTGACAGTCACCATCACGAACACGCCCCTGCAGAAGCCAGCTCGAGCACCCCGCGTCCGAATCGCTCTAAAAAACGTTACGAGCCTAGCAAGGTCCGGTACCGCTTGGATGCGGATCCGGATGTCATTTACATCGAAGAACGGGAAATCATCCAGAATGAAGATGGGGAACAGGAAATTGTGCATATCAGCAAGAAGCCAGTGTATAACCCTCGGCCGCGGTCGGGAGCTGGACGAAAGCCGAGCGCGAGCAAGATGCTCGCTGGTGAGAAATCCGAAGTGGATATGAGCCGGGACGACCTCGAACGGATGACAGAGGCGGGGGAGATGGCGGTGTTCAGCCCGTCGATGGAGCCAGAAGGGTCGATGATGGACGCGAGCTTTGCAGAGACGGTGGTAGGACACCGAACGCTGCATGAAGCGGAAGCGGAACGGACTGTGTGAGGGGTCCCATGCGTTGAAGCATTATTGCGCATAGCGAGTAGTTGTATTGCGAGGCATAGTAGCACTTGAAGAACAAGGTCATCATGGCAGCGGGCGATCGAAATGACGAAGCGCCCAACGGCAGACGCGCCGAATTCAAAGTGAGACAAACAGACAAACGCAACGACGTGGATCAAGCGGTCGGGGCGCCTTCATCGTCTTGAACCTCTGTGCATTGTTGGCAGATCACCACACACAATGCATCTGCCCATCATCTCGTGGGTATTCGCCCTTCTGGCGGTAGTTTATCCCATCCAGGTGAGCACGCACCACGAACCAGGAAAAACAAGGCTTCACGAGCTTTTTCCCCTCCTTGACAGGCGCTTCATTTCTACCTTGATGCGAGCGAACAGAGATGTTTCCTGGAAGAGTTGCCGTCGGATACCATTGTCGAAGGTGAGCGATGCGATGCGATGCGATGCGATGCGATGCGATGCCTCGTCACGAGGGATCAGGGCGAATTGATCAATGCTCCTGCAGGCCACTACAAAGCCCTCGAATGGGTGGAAGATGCCAAGGACTGGAGGATCAACCATGATATGGGCATTCAAGTGACGGTCGAGGTGGGTTTTTTTTTGGCCAAGGTGTACGCGTATGACTGACCGTCGCCACATGACGTTTGGCGGTTGCAGGAAGTCAAAACGGGAAGTGTAGTTGCCGATGTCAAGGGCAAGCCAGAGGGAAAGTTTACGTTTACATCGCACGAGCCTGGTCAGTTGGACCATGGAAAAGGGTAGATCCGCGCTGACGCTTGCTCGGCCAGGGGACCACACCATCTGTCTTCGTTCGAGCTCGCATTCTGGATACTTTACGACAACGCACATCAAGTTTTACCTAGACATCAATGTTGGAGCTTCGCGACACGATCCTTCGTACGTCAAAGCATCCCGCAACAGATATGCCATAGCTGACGCTTTTTTTTTTAAAAAAAAAGACAAGACACGGCGCACATGTCGACCCTGGCGACCAAGCTCCGGGATCTCAACGAAAAGATTGATGGGATCCGCCGCGAGCAGCAGTACCAGCGGGAGATTGAAGCGACGTTTCGCGATGCGAGCGAGCGCGTGAACAAGCGCGCTCTGTGGTGGAGCTTGTGCCAGATGGTGGTCCTCGTGGGCGCGGGGGCGTGGCAGATGCGGCATCTGAAGGTGAGTCTTGGCTTGGCGAGGGGGAAACGGGGAAAGGGGGAAAGCGGGAAATGGCGCTGATGCGGGGATCTCTCAGGTGTTCTTTGAAGATAAAAAGCTTAGATAGTGGAATGCATGAATGGGCGGGAGCCGTGTATTAGTGTATCGCCGTCATATCACGCGACCATGCTCGAGAGCCGATTTGCTGCTTGTGCATGTGGTGGACGGTAGCCCCCCGGGGGGGGGGGTCCGCCAATAATCATGCTCGAGGGGGTTTGCGAGTCAGGTGACGGGGGGTGACGTAAGATGCGCCGGGTGAAACATCAGCCTCTGCCCCGCCTCGCCCCGTTGATGACCGTCCAACAAAGAGAGAGAGAGGCAGAGAGGCAGGCAGATATGTGCGCGATGCCGCCACACGCCACAGCCCCCAACGCCGCTGCCATGTCACGACGCACGCACACACGATGGCCCCCACACGGCCCGGCGACGACCGCAAGCCGCGCGAGCCAGATCAAGCGCTCGCTCCTCGCCAACTCGCTCGTGTGGAAAGACGTCGACCGGTGTGCCGAGCTGGGCGACGGCGTCGACGTGGGCAGCACGGGATGTATCAATGCGCTCTCCTGGTCGGATGATGGACAGACGCTCCTCGCGGCTGGGGACGATACTCGGTTCGTTCACGACCACAACTCGGTTTCCGTTGCTGAACGTGGTTGTGTGCGCAGAATTTGCATGTGGAAACCTGACAATGACACGGCGGCCACGCCAGAGAATCCGTATCCTTTCAAGCTGGACGATACGATATCGACAGGGCACACCCAGAATATCTTTTCGTCAAAGTTTCTCCCTGGCGCTTCGCACATGACGATCGCGAGCTGCGCAGGTGACGCCCAGATCCTCGTATACGATGTCGAGCGGCTCGACCGGCTGGTTACGAGTGGCTTCCGGAGCCGGCTTGGAGAGCTGAATGGAAGAGAAGGCGCGGGAGTGAGAAAGCTGCTGTGCCATCGGGACCGCGTCAAGAGGATATCAACAGAAGTGAGCGAGCACACGGTTCGAGCGGCCGTTCTGCTGACGATCCGCAGGATAACCCGCACATGTTCTTGACCGTTTCCGAAGACGGTACCGTTCGACAGCATGACCTTCGTACAACGCATGACTGCCGGTCGGGATGTCCATCACCGTTAATGACCACGCTCTCCTCGATTCAACTCTATTCGCTGTCCGTTTCCAAAATCAACCCATACCTGTTCACCGTCGCGGGCACGTCGCCCTACGCGTATCTGCAAGATCGTCGAATGGTCAGACCCATGAGGGAAGAATGGTCTACGCGCGGATTCTCAGGGGAAGCCGATCAGGGCGGCAAGGTGCATTGCGTCAGGCGGTTTGGACTGGATCCGAACGCGCAGGAAGAGGAAGATCAAGCGGGAGAAGTCGAGGGGATGACCGATGAGGAGAGGACCCGGCGAAGGGATGCAGCGAGGCGGAGAAGACATATGGTTAGACATATCACGGCGGTCGACATGTCGGACCAAAATGCGGAAGATGTGAGTAGCCTTGGCATGCGCAGTGAAATGTGGCTCACAAGTCCCCGCAGCTGATCGTCTGTAAGTGGCGCAAGGCTGACAATGCAGGCAACTGAGCCACTCTAGCCTTCTCCGGCCACTCTATTGGTCTATTCTCCATTCATGATGATCCGACAGAGTCGTCGATCCGCTCCTTGCGGCCACGCAATCCGCCACTGAGTAGCTCGAGCGAGGTGGGATTAAAGCGTCGACGTGGATCGCCCGGCGCCGGTCGACTGCAGACTCTGCAACGAGATGAGCCAGCCGAAGTGGAAAGGGATGGGCGCGAGGCGGATGAGCTGGGCCTTCCAAGGGAGGCAGATCAAGAGGCCTCCCAGGTGTCTGCGGCATCGGGACCTCCTCGGCGCTACGGATTTGGGCTGTCGGCGCGCTCTCTTATGGTATCTGACGACGAGAGAGGTGGAAGTGGGGAGCCCAACGGGCAGATCCAAATTGACGAGCAAGGGGAGGAGGAGGACGAGCAAGAGGAGGAGGAGGAGGACGAGGAGGACGAGGACGAGCAAGAGGAGGAGGAGGACGAGGACGAGGACGGGCACGAGGAGGAGGATGAGGACATGAGTGCCGACGAGGAAGAGCTGGAAGCCATTCTTGCCGACGAAGAAGAAGGGCTGTATCCATCAGAGGAGACCGCTACCTCTCCTTTTGCATCGGCTCCGGTGGTCTATCCACGACGACTGTACAAGGGAGCGCGTAACGTCGAGACGGTCAAAGACGTGACTTTTCTAGGAGCCGAAAAGAATTACATCGGCAGTGGGAGTGACGATGGGAATTTTTTTGTATGGTCGAAAGAGGGCAAGCTCGAGGGAATCTGGGAAGGTGACGGATCCGTCGTCAATGTTATCGAGCAGCATCCGTCTTTACCGCTGTGTGCCGTATCTGGCATCGATTCGACAGTCAAGGTGGGCTATCTTGGTGTTCTGGTCAGGGCTTAGCTGACCAACTCTAGTTGTTTGCACCCCTTCATGCGCCGCCCACGGTGTCATTCAAACGAATACACGACGCCGAAAACATCATACGCGCCAACACCCAGTCAGATCGCCTGAGAGGCATCGGCGGACGAATGGCACTCTTGAGCTCATACGCTCGTTTCTTGGCGAATGGCGGCGAAGGCCTTGTGGAATTTGAAGGTGGCGGAGAGGGCATGCGGGATTGCGCGTTGCAGTAGATGGACATTTATTTTATTTCATACAACTGGAATATATACAACTCGGTTTATCAAGGTCTGGTCATTCAGCTGGCTCGGCTCTTGCCTTTCGACGAATTGATGGGCGGTGCTATGGTATTTTCATCCTGTGTGAAGCGTTAGACAGATTACCATGCTTCCAGAAAAAACCTACTGGTTCACACTATAGGGATGATCAGCCAAAGTCGCTCGATCGGCATCGGTCACACACATACCTCGGCACCCAAGGAAACCTCTGCTGTTCCGTCATCCAGCAGCCAGATTCGTGTCTTGCTTTCGTCTGGGTTGCATTTTCGCCCCTGCAGGGCCTGAGGACAGCCAGCCCATTTCCTGTTGCAGCTCATCAGCGTGATGCTTGGCTAGATGAGGACCGACTCACCTCCAAGCATCAGACTCGAGCACGTTATCCTGGTCTTCTTCAGATTGAGGCATCCCACGCCCGAAAGGATGGTTGAGAGTGTACAAGGAGTGCATCTCTGCACAAGCCATCATTCAGAACTGGAGCCCGAATGCAGCCCTCTACGTACTTTTCTCGAAACAGCCAAAGAACCGGGGTAGAATCGCTCGAACGAGTTCAGGAGCACATACGAAAGATGATCCCGTGATATCGTCGACATGAACGTGCAGCTGATGACCCTGGTTATTAGAGGCGAGTTGACAAAGGCATATCACTCACTTTAAGAGATAGCGTGAACGGCGGCAGCGCGAGATCCCGCAATAGTGATGGCTGAATGTGCATCTTGACGGTGACTGTAGGGGGCTTTAGCAGACAGCACATGTCTGTGGCCGAGACGTACCATCGTGAACGTCCACATCCATCAAGGAATCCCACATGAGGCACCTTTTGATGCCACACTTTCCAATCGGACATGTTCCGTGTTCCGCACCAAGCCTCGGTTTTTGGCCCTCGTGCAACATCAACAGCTTTTGCTTCTCCAACTCTGCCCGCCATAGGTCTCGACGCATCGCCTCGGACGAAGAGTCGAGCGATCCCCGCCGCTTGGTCCGACATACTTGATCTGTCGGAAGAAGCGGGACATAGAGGTTGATGTCTCGACATGGCGAGCACGCACGGCTGGCGGCAAGGAGGTCCTGAACCATGAGGTAACGGATGACTTGGCACAGGCGTGGACAAGGCGGGCTGTCCAGGCACAGGTCGGAGATGTCTAAATCACATGGTGGGCAGAGCCGGGAGGGAGCGGCGACGGTATCATGGGTCGCTGGCGCTTCTGTCCCTTCAGCCTCGCCGATTCCTGCTCCGCTCGGCTTCCTCTTCTTTGCCTTTTTCTTTCGCAAGCCCTTGCGAAGTTGGACTGCATGCCCGAACTGTTGTGCCGGCGATGTCGACGGGACGACGTGTTTCGTGGGCGGGGAGGGCGGCGGAGTGGGTGGCAGGAGCTGCTGAGTGTGATATTCCATGTTGGCGTGACATGCCACGGGTCTTCATGTTGGCTAGAGTCGAGTGGGCTACTTATCTTGCGATACTACTGCTGGCACGGGTATCAGATGTTACACCAGAGTCGTGACTGTGATGACCGTGAAGTCGCCATTTCGTTCGGCGGTGATGTCGTCATCGACCTCGGCCTCATCTCGATATCTGTCTAGCGTTCCGCATGTCCCCTTATTCTTCCGCTGTTCTGACGATCCAACTCTTGTAACCCTTGAACTAGCAACTAGTGCACGACTGCCCACAGTCCGCATGCATTGGCGGTTGCATTGGCCCCGACTTGACGAGACTACGCTCTTTGACTCTCCAACTGCTTCATCTTGCGGTCTACAACGCTCCGTATCGGGCAAGCCGTTGACTCTAACACCTCGGGCCGCTCCATGCCCGCCATATTCGTGACCGACTGCTTGTCCACAGCCTTGTAAAACTCGTCGCAGCAACGGTAAAGTGCTTCGACGAATTGCTCGCACTTTGCTTGGTTGTAAGAATTGCGAGACAGGCAGGTCTGAATAGCGCATGCTGTATGGGAGATGAGCATGTGATACGGCTCCTCAGATGATGATCTACCTTCATCTTGACATGACTGTCTGTCTACGTTGAGACGGGAGGGCTGAAAAGGGCGGTATATAAGAGAAGAACACACTGGGTTGCTGCGACGTACCCGAACCATTGTGCAACTTTTGCCTGGAATATCTCAAAGTTCTGCACACGTCGTGGAGGCGGATCGAATGCGAGTGGTACGATGGCCTGCTTGAAGAGGGGGAGCAGATCGTCGATGAGGACAAGGCGTCTTTTGCCAAGGTCGACGTCAAGATGAGCCGCGTCACGGATAAACGTCGACGCAAAGTTGGCCGAAGTCCGTCCGGTCATGTCCGATCGAGCGGTCGACGTCGTTTTCTGACCGACACACTCGGGCTCGTTGCTTGGCATAAAGCGCAAGCCATGGTGGCATCCGGAATCATTGGGTGGACTCCCAGCGTTCACCATGGCAACATCTACCATTGTGCCGGCAGCGCTGTCGAGTTCCCTGCGCGCAAAGACGTCGAAAGCGACACCGCGCGACATCCGTCTAGAGACCCTCGACGATGCGACTCCGTTCCCTGTCATCCAACAAGTAGCCGAAACAATCATTCTCGCACTCGAGCTCGGCTCTCCGGTATGGGACAACATGGTCCCGAAAGTTCAGGCACCCTTCGACGTTCAAGTTCATCGCGCAGCGCTGCAGCACCAGATGGCATTACAAAATCCAGAGGATGGCAAGGTGTATGTTCGGGCTGTGGGAACGTTTGACGACGGACGAGAGCGGACTCTTGGTGTCACGATCTGGCAGAAGCCTGGGCACGGATACCATTCAGTGCGGCGGGAAGAATTGGCAAGGGAGAATCAGGAGGCCTTCGAGGGGTACGATCTGACGTTTCGAGACGCCTTTCTCGGAGGATTCCAGAGTCAGAGGGATAATTTGATGGGCAACGAGCTGTACTGGTGAGTACTGATCATGGCTCGAGAAGCTGAGGGCTTAGAGTTCTACAGGTATCTGTCTGTCCTCGTTGTTCATCCGGATTACCAAAAATTTCGCATCGGTAGTCGACTTCTCGATCAAGGCCTAGAGGAGCTCGTGGCAAGCAATCCCAAGCCTGCTCTACTAGAGGCCACGCCGGCTGGGGAGAGGCTATACAAAAGTCGTGGATTCGTCAAGGAGGTCGAGTTTTTGCTGTGCGAGCAGTATCCGGGCATGAAGAGCTTGAAATTTCCATTGTACCGGAGACCTGCCGATGCGTGATACTCACACAACGTTCTCTGTTTCCTGATCGATTCATTCTGACATTAGTGGCAGCAATTCCCGTTTGTCGGCGCTCCTGCTGAAGCCCCGTTCGTCCCATTCCTCTCGCTTGCAAAGGCATTGACAGACTGGCCATCACTGCCACTGGGCACATCCAGCGCCGGGTTCCGCGCGAAGAACCTGAGGGCACGTTAGCGCAGCCCCGGCTCGAAAGCCCCGCAACTCACCCTACGGGTTTGAACATGACCATACACGTCTCCTGAGGCATAACAGGATAGTCTTCTGGCCGTGGAATATGAGTAACTCCAACGGTGAGGTATGTCACAATATCTGTGTTTCTGATATTCTCGTCTCGCTCAGCCCAGCGGCTAACAGAGTCTGGTGGCGTGATTCGAGTTTGAGGGACCCATTTGCCGGCCGGGTAAAGCTCGTCTTCGACAAAGGGGACCGTCCAAATGGATTTGGTGGCAAAAGCGGCGCGCTTTGCGACCCAGCTGTCGGGTTTTGCCAGGAGTTTCGGTTGCTGCAGCAGGTCAGTCGGTGTTTCCGCTTTCGTTCAGGAGGACATACTTCTTTCGCCATGATCTTGTACCCGATCGGCTGCCTTGTCGAGAAGTGCTTGTGATTCTCGTTGATAAAGCTGCAATAGGTGAGCTTGGAACTCTTCATCTCACAGACGACTTACCTCCAGTATCGTTGTCGATCAGTATCTACGATGTCAGCCGCGTCCTTGGCCGTCTCGTAGATTTGCTTGTCAAGGGTAAAAGCGTTTCCTGCAAAATTTTCCGGAGACCCAGTAGCGTGTGGTGAGACGACGATATCGGTCTTCAAAAGCGAATTATTGATGCCGTCAATCATCGGGTCGACTCTGAGCGAGAACAAGTGTTGATGGTATTGTGCGTTGATCTTCTACGAGTTAGTCACGGCCTTGCGCAGACCAGACAACTCACTTGAGGAGCTACTTCGGTACCGTATCCACCAGTGGACTCGCCTGGGGCGAGTAGAGAAAGGTTGAGGATACCGGTCAAGCGGATCTCGAGCTGCACATTGCCGTCTTGGTAGAACTGGCGATCTCGGGTCAGTCTCGGCCGGTCATGTGAGGCTTGCACGTACGTTCCAATAAATTGCATACTCGTAGTTTGCACTACGTGACGTCAGCTCGGGGGTTCCATTTGCGCAATAGACTCACACTGTGCAGATCATCGAGATGACCAATTTTCTTGATCGTACGGAATGCGCGCGACCACCAGGTCGGTAATCGGTATGCTTGAACAGCAAACCGGCGTCTTCCTCATGGATACAGATGGCGTTGTTAATGATGGTCGGCTGACCAGCGTGATTGACGAATGTACCCGGCAGGTAGCTGGGTCGCGTGAGCTTCGTCCCGACGGGAGCGTGAGATCACTTACTGGATGGCGCCTTTGCAGCATTTGCCCAGCATGAGCTCGTTGGCCAAAACACCCAGTCCGTACTCGCCTGTATGATGTAAGCGTGATGCCGAATCGTAGCCTTTATACTCACCGACATCGAAAGCGAATTTACGGGGATGAGGCCACTGTCGGGGTGTCAGAATGACGGTGATTGAATTGGTCGAGCCCAACATACCTCGGGAGATGCATATGGAACGACTAGAGACGGTCAGCGCGCCATTATAACGAGCAACAGAATGCTCACCCATCTCGGCAAGGGATAGTCGATAGAATAGCGGACGGACTCGTCCGGCGTCATTGTATGTCACAGTCGAAAGCACCAGACCCTGAGGCGAAGTCAGCGACGCTCTCACGAATAGACGAGAATGCCCACCTCGCGATAATGGAATCCGATATGCATTTTCCACTTTTGCCACTCGAGCTCATTACCGTTCATGGTAAAGCTGACGCCTTCAGGTTGCGAAATGATGAGTGGCTTGAGATCTGTCCGCTCTTCGATCCCATGATGCTCTTTCATGAGCTCCGGAAGAAATTCACTTCGAGCACGAGGAGGCTGTCGGATCTCGGTGTCGGCGGATGTTGACAGGGGGAGCGGAGCGGTGGACGGTGCGAGGAGGTTGCCGTCTAGGTCTCGTCGTGCAGGTACATCTATCGCTAGGACTTCGAACGTGTTTGCGTCAAGAACCTAAAAGCCATCAGTGCCATGCCGCGACAAAGGGTGTCTACTTACTGGATAAAAGTCCAAGGGATGCGCATACATGTTGCTGTCCTCTTGAAATCGGGCAAAAGTCATGCATTGCTGCACCCTCCGCGTCGCAGGGAATCGCTCGTCGTATCCGATGGTCCAGCCGTCGCAGCAGAGCTCCTCGGGTTTGATGTTCATTGCGTCTAGTCTGGCAAGGATGGCGGGATCCTCACGAAGTGCGGCTTCGGCATCACAGAGTTCTTCGATCGTGAGGCAGGGTTGTTGGCCGTCTGTGAGAGTGTCAGAGGAGACGACGGTGGGTTTCGGAGAAGTGAGATTGATCAAGAGGACGTGCAGATATCTGCAAGGGATCAGCAAGAGTAGATGGCAGAAACGGACACTCACCCTGTCACCACATCAATGACGTGAATTTCTGCCGTCCTGTGCGCCGGTCCGGAAGGCGTCTCGGGGACAGATTCAACATCTAGGGGAATCCCAAGCTGCGCAAGGACATCGAGCTTGGGCGGAGGTTTGGCAAACGTGGCGACAAACTTGAACGCCTTGAGCTGCATGGACTCTGTCAGGTGGTGACGAGCCGTGTCGCAAGCCTGGATGATCTCATCGGGACTGAGCGGGTCGAGCGGGTGCGATGTGGAGAAGCGAGTGTTGCAAGGCATGATGGATGGAGGGATGTCATGAGGATTACATGACCTGATTCATGGCAGTTCGCTTGGTATAATATATATCGTACGGACTGGTCCCATCATGATACCGACGGTTCCCTGCCGCTTCTTGAACCGCTCTAGCCACGCCAACCGCGCGATGCCCAAGCCACATTCAGGTGATTGCCGCTATCAGTCCACTATCTCCTCGACTTGCTTCCGCTTTCGGTTTCGGACTACATTCGGCCCGAAATAGCCAATCCCGCGTCTCCCTCAAGCGGCATTCATGTCCCGTCATGTCGGCTCGACCCCTCGCCAGTCGACAGGCGGTTCCGTCATGCCTTCCTCGCACCAATTTGCCGACCGGGAAGACAGTGTTCCGGAAGTATCGACAAATGATCCGCCAAACGATCGACCGCAGAACAAACGACCAAAGTACACACGAACGCGCGGCGTAGGCTGTGAGACGTGCCGCAGGTAAGTCTTCGCCTTTCCACCGCCATGATGCCTCGACTGATGCATCTCCCAGACGCAAGAAGAAGTGCGCAGGGATCGACGCAATCTTCAAAACGTGTCTCGGATGCCGGAAGAATGGCTTGCTATGCTTACCATGGGGATCAGAGCATCCTCAGTATCCGGCAAATGGCGTGGAGACTTCGAGGAGTAGACCCTCGGAAAGCATGCAGGAAGGGGCCAATGCGAATGCACGTACGACCAACTCGAGCTTTGTTCGTGAACAGTCCGATGTCGTTGGGCCATTGGCATTACCGGAGCATACTCGAGAGGTCGCGAATTTCGTCACCACGCACGAACCACTACCTGTCCCCGGGATTTTCCAGCAAGACACTGAAGCTTCATACGCGGGACTCGAAGTTCCGATGACTCCAAACACGCAAGCAATATGGATGGCGTTGATCCAATATACGGAACCGGGGATACCCATGGAGGATGAGGCGATCAGGCGCAAGGATGGCCGCGGGAGGGTGAGCGGACCTGCGGACCCGGGGTACGGAATGCTGGGGACGGGAGTCTCGTTGGCAACGACCCCTGTTGTGAGTTGATTACAGCGAGACCTCGAGCGTAGTTGACCTCTCCCATAGTCGACAGACGAGACATTGACGATGGAATACGGTACGTAACCTTTTCACCGCTCAGCTGTATGCTCATCCACCTGTAGCCCTCGACCCGCGGACCGACCTCCGGAAACATCCCCACACGCAACACCTGCTCGACCTTTACCTCGAGATCGCCGACTGCTGGCTCCCGACTTTCCCGCCCGGCTCCAATAATCCAATCCGCACCGCCGTGGCGGGGCTGCACGATTCTCCTGCGAGTATCTGCGTGCGGAGTGCGTTGGCGTCGGCGTATTTGAGGTGTGTAAACGGTGGCAAGGAGGTAAGGGAGGGATCCAGGACTCTAGGGGTGGATCTGGAGAGGCTGTTTGTGGATACGGCGATCAGCTCGATTTCGGCGAATCCACCGGATCTGAGTCTAAGTAACAAATTGTGGTGTATCATCGATCTTCGTGAGTGTGACTGGGTCGTCGGAATTGTCGAGCTAAATCGTCGGCAGAACTCTACTACTTTACGCATTCATCGGCGCGACAGGGAATGGAGATCATGAAGATGGCCGAAGACATTATTCACCAGGAATTCGGCGAGTCGCCGGAACTGGTCATGTCGCTGCTGTACCGACAACAGACATTCGGCGCGAGAATCTTTGCGCTCGGGGATATCAGTCGGTGCATCCTAGACCGCGGCAAACGATGCGTGTAAGTACGCTCGAGGGGATTTGTGTCATCTGGCGCTCCAATCGAATCGGAATTGTTACAGCTTTGACCTCATTGGTAAAAATGACGAGAACCCGCCCATTCCGCATGCAATGGCGCTCGGCGCGTACGACTCTACCTGGGTCTCTGGCAACGCGTGGCTCGGTATGCCGCTAAGTATCGGCGTCGATCTGGCGGCTGTTGTAGATCTTGTGGCGGACATGAAGGATGCGGAGCAAACGTATGGTGCGCGAATACCGACGAAGCACACCGAGGGGTTCCGAGATCGCGGGTTTGCGATTGAGGGTAGGATACGGAGAAAGGATTTTGCGGGGGAGCGCGGGGATGGGGATCGGGACGGAGAACCAATTGGGGTCGTGCTGGGAGATTTGTGGAAGGCTGTGAGTATCGCAAATTGTTGCAGGATGTTGGCTGATTCTTTTCAGACGGCATTGACAATCCTGTATCAATCCGTCTTTCACTACGGCCCGCTACATCCCCACCTACGCGACGCCCTAGCCGAGATGCGTCGAACCTTGTCCATCGCATTCCAGCATTCCTTCCGTACGCCAGCGCCCACACATCTGCCGCACCTTTTCGGCTACCTCTCGTGCCCCGTCTTCTTTGCCGGAACGCTGGCAATCGCACCACAGGACCGACAATGGGTGCGGCGGATGCTGGAGCGTCTGGGGCCCGAGCAGGCGTGGCGGGATAACGCGGCGTTGCTGGAGGGCGTGTGGCGCGAGATGGATGATACGGGCTGGGCGGTGGATTGGTATGCGTACATGGTCGAGCATGAGCGGTGGGCCGGGTTCTACTAGGCGGGTCGGGCTGGGCTGGCTGGGCTGGCGGGACATGGTGTGTAATGATGTGTATTGTGATTCCTCGGAGAAATCTCTCGGGGAAACCGCGGCCGGAATCGCGGCGGGCGATGACGAGGCAGCGCGCGGATGGCAGTATACATACCATATATATATATATACATATACATGGTCGCCGTCGGTATCGAGTGTGTTTCCTCGCTGCCCCGCTCTCCTTGCCATCACCATCATCATGTCGCTCCAGTTCCTCGTCGGATCATACACCGCCTCGGTCGCATGCGTCACTTTCGACCCGGCCACCAACGCATTCCGCACCACCACCTCGGCCGTCGGCCCTTCGCCCACATGGGTCGAGCCCTCCAAGAACCCCCGGCTCGCCGGCAAGGTGTTTTACGCCGTCAATGAAATGGCCGGAAAGATCGTCAGTCTCGAGTTGAGGGATGGCAAGCTCGAGGTGACGGGCATGGGCGTCACCAAGGGTGAACCGGCGCACGTCATGGCGTTGAAGGATGGCAGTGGAGTGATTGCTACCAACGTGAGTGTTACCCCGTTCAGTACTCTGCAAACGTCTACTGAGCCATGTAGTACGGCGGTGGGTCCGCTATCCATTACGCCGTCGATCCAGAGACCGGTCGACTCCCGCCCGTCGCAACCGGCGCACTGGCAACGCTCACTCCGGGCTTTCTCGCTTCCCACCCGCCGCTCCTCGAGTTCAAGTTTACCTACTCGAGTACCGGACCCGACAAGGAACGTCAAGAGGCGTCGCACCCGCATCAGGCGCTCGAGGGTGAGGACGGGCTCGTCTATGTTCCCGATCTGGGCAGCGATCGGATCTGGATTGTGAAGAGGACGGCTCAGGCCGAGGGGATCGAGGTTGTGGGCGAGATGAGACTGCCGGGTGGCGCGGGACCTCGGCATGCGGCCTTGTCTCCTGATGGTAGGTCCCCCTCCCCTCTCCTCCCCTCCCCTCCCTCCCCTTTCCTAAATTGAGTCCTGGCGCGATACTGACCCCTCGCAGGCAAACACCTCTACGTTCTTACGGAACTCGCCCACGAAATCTTCATCTTCCCCACCCCGGCCGCGTCCTCCCTCGGCGGGGACTCGACGCCAATTGATCCCGTCTCGCCGGAAGGCTACGAAATCGTACCGGACGAAATTCCGCGCGAAGCCCGGAAACCCATGAACGCCGGTGAACTGCTCGTCAGCCCTCTCAGCGCGCGTACACTTTACGCCTCGAACCGCGGGCAGGTCGACTTGAACAAGGAGATTGGACAGGACGCCAAGGGCGATGGAATTGCCGTCTTGACATTGTCCGAGGACGGCACGCGGGTCGAATCCCATACGATCGTAAGGACGGGGTGCAACTTTATCCGTGGGATGGGCGTCACCGCCGACGGCAAGTGGCTCGCGTGTGTCGGGCAAAAGGACGGTAACGTCGAGGTGTACGAATGCAAGGGTCAGCGGGGCGAGGAGTTGGTGCTGCGTGCGCGACTGGAGGCCAGCGAGGCGCAGGGGCTGGGCGTGACGTTGTTGCCGACGGATGTAACGTTTTTCTAGTAGCGATAGAGTGTATATGTCGGTTGAGCCCATTGTAGCGATGCTGTGTCGCCAGCTAGTCTGCAAGGCGAGATACGGGAACCCCATATGAAATGCACGATCTGTCAATTCCATGCTAGCCAGCTTGTATCGCGCCAGGCTGCATCGCGTCGCTCATCGATACGATACCATGCCTGCCGCTCTGCGCCTGTCCTCTTCTGCTGGTGTTTCCCAAGTTATTTTGGCTCGCCGCTCCCTCTAGGGCGGGTTATCTCTGGTGCGTCCCGTGCAGGTCGGCGGTCATCTCCGGCCCGTCGCGGTATAGATTATCACCGTCCACCCCATCCCGCATTCCCCTCCCTCCCTCCTCGCCATCACAGCAATGCACCGCCAACGCGCCCTCCTCCTCGCCGCAGCGACCATCACGGCCCTCTCCAGCGGCACAAACTACGTCTTTTCCGCGTACGCACCCCAACTCGCCGCACGCTGTAGGCTATCCTCGACGCAGCTCAACCTCATCGGCATCGCCGGTAACCTTGGCGTCTACACGAGCGGGCCCCTCTGGGGGATCTTTATCGACCGACATGGCCCACGCGGGGTGCTTTGCTGGGCGGCAATCTTGATCCTGGTTGGGTACGGTGGAATTCGCGCGATATACCTCTCGACGCCTTCCTCTCCCGGACGCGCATCCACCGTCGTATGGCTCTGCGTGTGTAGCCTTCTCACAGGTTACGCCGCCTCGGCGGGCCTCAATGCATCGATGAGCACGGTCGCGCGTTCTTTTCCCGTACATCAACGCGCAACGGCATCAGGTATCACCTTGGCAGGGTTCGGACTCTCCGCGTTCTTGTTCTCGAGTATCGCGCACGGCGTGTTTCCGGGCCGGACCGAGGCGTTTTTGGGATTGCTCGCGGGGGGAACGGCGTGTGGGATGGTGGTGGGCGTTTTGGGTGTGAGACCGGTGTCGTGCGAGGACGTATCGTATGAGGCTGTTTCATCGACGACGGTCGAGGCGTATACGGACGGACGGGACCCCGAGGCAAGGATGACGGCGCTTGCGTTGACTCCCTCGCGGTCTCGATCGGCCGATAGAGTCACGCTTCTTACCGATATCGAGGCCAATGATGATGGCGACGATGACGACAACGATAATGACACAGATCCCAAAGAGCCGCTCGCGCAGGTACATGTCCTTCCCGCCGAAGAGATCACCGGCAAAGCGCTTCTCGCAAGCCTCGACTTTTGGCTCATTGTCGTCTTTCTCACACTCCGCAAGTCGTTCTTTCCTTTTGCCGCGACCCGACACACTGACGAAGAAATCCCATAGTCAGCGGATGCGGTCTGCTGTATATCAACAACGTTGGCACCGTCGTGCTCGCGCTTTTCAACGCCTCCAAAGAAGTCCAAGCTGATCCTTTCGAGGTGGCAAGGGTGCAGGCCACCCAGGTTAGCGTCGTTAGCGTATGGAACTGCCTGGGAAGGATTAGCATGGGTGAGTGTGTGGGTCTCATGGGCGGGGATGGCGTTTCTAATATATTGTGGTTCCCGCAAGGCGTCGCGTCGGATTACGCCAAGACCCGGTGGGGGGTCGGCCGTGTAAGTATACTGGGTTTCCGAAAGAAAAAGTCGGGGCTTGGGAACACGCTAAACGACGCCATTTCTTCGGCAGGTCTGGTTCACGCTCTTCATCGCCCTGCTATTTCTCACGTCTCAAATCGCTGTGCAAACGACCCACGACGTTGCCAATCTCGCAACCGTTTCCGGCCTGCTGGGCTTGGCCTATGGAAATTTGTTTGCACTGTTGCCGATCGTGGTGTTGGAGTGGTTCGGACTCGGTACGTGACCTGGTTCTTCTCGAGGTCAGGGCACTGACGTAGATATAACAGCCAACTTTTCGATGGTACGTTTCCGAGGGGTTCGGGCGCCGAGTGGACGTGTGCTAATGAGGCGTAGAATTGGGGGATCGTGTCGCTTGCGCCTGGCCTTGGAGGCAACATCGCGAATCTGATTTTCGGAAGAGTATACGACTCGAACGTTGTGCGTATCTTATCATCTTGGAAAACGCACGAGCTAATCGTCTTCCACACGCCGGCAGAAGCAAGCAGTCGAGACGACGCTGCTGACACGTACTTTCCGCTTGTTGACGCGTGGTGGGATACCTGCAGACCCGACTGACCATACACACGACTGTACGTGCCTTGCCTCCTACCTTCTATCGCCGTTAAACCTTGTCCGATCCGCCCAGGTACCCTCGGCACTGATTGCTATGCGGCTGCATTCCGTATAACGACCGTGTGGTGCGTGTTGGCGCTCGTGGTGGGCGCGTGGCTTGTGCTGCGGCAAGAGCGCAAGACTAGACGGCGACGAGAACAAGTCTGTCAGATGTTATAGTAGTCACGACAGGGTGATCGTCAAGGGCGGATTGTGAGCATGAATATAGGATTTGTGACTTGTCTTGTTGAACTCGACGGGTTCGCGAGCTGGTTAGCGTCGTCAATTTAGTGGCGGCGCGTGGACTAAGTGCTCCTTTGTCTGAGAACGCTTCCTATCGTTTTAACGCACACCATCATATTCCACGCCATCCTCCTCCTGACCGCCTCCTTTGCACTCACACGCCCATATATATACCATCGAATCACGACCCTCTATGTCAACCTTTCGTCGTCGTCGTCGCCGACCTCCCGAGACGGGCCGGAGATGGCCGCGAGTTGGGACGGGGCGCACCAGAGATAGCAGCCAAGGCATTCCATTACTTGATTCATTCATTCATTCATTCATTCATTCATTCATTCATTCATTCACCTTGACGGCAACTCGCGGGGAGGAACGTGGTCAACCTATGGCCATTCTCCTTTGTCCCAAGGACCACCATGCCGTCCCTCAAGAGCAAGAAGAAACGCAAGCAACGCGCGCCACCCCCCGCTTCAGTTCCACCCTCGGCATCCCCGGCAGCTCCATCCCCCTCTGTCGCTAACCAGCCATCACCGCGCGAATCCCCGCTCCGACGTCTGCTCCGACGAACCTCGAGCAGCCTCGGTGAATCCTGGCGCGAGCTCAAGTCACGTCGAACGAGCGTCTCATCGGTTGCCGGAACAGGTCCTCGGGCGGCGGAACAGCATGATTCCATTGCGCCCGTACGGTCGAGGGGTTCCGATGCCGCACCGATGACGGGACATGAGGAGGCGGGCATCTCGCGCAGCGGATCACTGAGGGGGGTCGTGACACCACTTCGACCGCGTCACGATACATCCACACCTGCGAGCGCAGGATCCGTAAAACCAGGGCATCATCGTACCATGTCATCCCTCTCTTCGACCTTTGCCTCTTCAGCATCGCCTGTATCACCCGCCACAGCGCAGACACGACAATCGCCCGTCGTTGTCGTCGAAACGATAGCTTCCTCGTCACTTCCACGCGCAGAACAAACGGAACCGTCGGCATTGGCGTTGAGTGATTTTGGGAGTATTGGGTCGATGCACGGAAGGACGAGTTTAGGCTTGGATATCGAGGGGTCTCCGCCGCCGGTGCGTGTACTCTTTCCCCTTTTCTCTGTCTCTTTTTTTTCGCGGAGAGGAGCTCATGCTGATTCTTCAACAACAAGGCCGACTCAAACATTCCCCCACTCACGCCACCTACTCCACCCACACACGCACCCCGGCAATCCGCATTCGACTTGCCATCGCTTGGCCCTGCTCTTCAACCCCCGGCCGAAAAACAGCCATCCGCCATCCCCGAAACGACCCCGCCTCCTCCTCCGCGCACGTCCATACGCGCCGGGGCACCGTTGGGCACGTTACCCATTCACGCACGCCACAAGGCCGAGCTAGGCAATGACAACAACGACGACGACGACGACGACGACGACGACGACGTATTTGGCAAGCCGCTCGGGATCAGCAGTGATGCACCTACTGCAAGACGTTCTCGGTCGGCGGGAAAGGAGGTGTCGATGTCCGGCTGGGTAGTGACATCCGCCGCTCCGGGGCCGGAACACGAATTGGAAGAGGCAACACTTATGCGAGGCGGCGAGGTCGTCGGTAGCCGAGATGAGTCGAGGATGGGGGAGGATGACTTTTCACCTTCCGTCAAGTCGTTGTCTATGCCGAAAACAGCGCCACTTGAAGAGGAAATGCCAAAGTCGCCATTGCTTCGAGAATCGACAAACGTTCAGTCCGAGCGTGATTCACAGGTGGCAGCGCCAGCTACAGATCAAGCGCGCAAGGTATCGACCTCGTCCGCTGAATACCTCGACAGCATCTCGACGACAAAGGAGTCAGACGAACCAACATCCCAAGAACCCGACGCATGGTCACCCCCGGCCTCGCCGCGTCTCAAGCCCATCGCCTCTTTCCCCGACGCGCACGTGCCCGAACCGACGGTCCTCACCGGCGTCGCGGGCGGGATGCAGCATGCATACGTCGTCCCAGCGCTCGAGCCCGTGGCAGAGGAGACACCCAAGGCGACGGCCGTCGAGCGGTTTGTGGGTCAGGCGTATCGCGATGAGCGGTCTGGGTTGGGAGGGAAAGGGGTTGATCGCTTCGCGGGCGAACAGGCAAAGTCCCCAGAGAGACCCTATCGCCAAGCGTCTTCGTCTCCTAGTGCGGAACCCAGGCATTCCGCTTCCGCCATCAGCGACGGATCCGGCATGTCGGGAACGCATAAGGGCAAAGCCGCCGACCGCAGTGAAGCCGCGAAACCTGGACATAAGAAATTGCATGCATTCGAGGAAATCCACACGGTCAAGGCACGTCAACAAGCGTCGATTCCCTCACCGGAAGACCCCGGCCGCCCCGCTCGTACCCCTAGCCCGTCGCCCCTCACCCGAGCGCCACTCGACCGAGCATCCTACCCGGCTCGCCCCACGACGCCCTCCAGGATCCGCTGGGAGCCGCCGAGGAACCGCGCACAGCACACCGAGTATCCCGCACTGGGCGCCGGGGATGCACACGGGACGGCGTACCACGAGGCCGGTGTCGGAGGCATGACGTTTAGGCAGCAAGGGAGGGTGTGGATTGGGCGTCCGCCGGCGTCGTTGGATGGCGTGGCGATGCGCGTCGTTGGCGCTCGAGGGGCTTTGCGGGAAGGCGCACGCGATATCGAGGCACCAGTCGCGGCTAGATTGGCAGCGGACGAGACCGAGACGTCAACGCCCGCGACCGTCGCTCCGCGAATGCTTTCCCTGATTCCGCGATTCCTCTCTCCTCGGCTCACGCTCGACCTTCAATGGCACGACTCGTGGTTGCCCGCCGACGTCCGCCTCGAGACGACCGCGGGCTCGTCCGCCGGAGTCAGTATCAGCCTCTCACAGACACTCCGACAATGGTTGACCGATGCCGCGGCGCCACCTCGCACTAGAAGTATTCGAAACATGGACACTCAACGAAAAGAATAGATGAGATACTTGTAGAATGGGCTCGATATGGACACTTGAAACGTTGTAATAATAGCTGCCCCCTTGCAGCAAACCGCGACGCCTTTAGCGCCACCTTGTATCGCTCGCCAAGAGTGGCATCCGCCGGAAACATGTCTATATGATCATTTCCGCGACATCATCAGATTGAAAGCATTCTGTAGCTTGTTTGGTTTGTCCGACTGGACGGTCTTATCTGACGCTTTGCGCTTATTCACCTTGGCCCTGTCTGGAGGTTTGCTACGCTTTGGCACCGGTTTGGCGTTAGAGACCTCGATAATTTCAATCTCATCGTCGCTGATGACTTGCGGAATGTCGGTCGATACGGCTTGTCCCAGGCACCGGTCAACATGCTGGTTCAACTCGATATTCGTCGTGCCCGGCTTGAGCGTGATCCGACACACGGGACACACGACCGGTTCCCCCGAGCCGTAGGGCTTCTTGCGCAGTTTTCGCGCTGGCGAATCCGACGCCGAGTCTTCTCCGCTAACGCTGCCTTGTCGCTTTTTCGGCTCGCCCAAAAACTGCGGGGGTCAGAGAAGCTACAGTTATATAACTCTACTTACCTTGTCCAGCCCACCCTGCGGTCCCTGAAGATCCTTGAGATGTGTCATCCGAATCCCGAGCAGCCGGAGCTTGAGCGGAAACTCTTTCTCCAACAGCTCTTTCGCGCACTGCGGAATATCAGCAAAAGCGAAAAAACCAGGGGCTGGACCTACTGGGTAGATATCGGCAGCCGTATTGATGTACTTGTTCAGCGACGCTTGTCTCGTTTTGACTGTAAGTGTCAGTATCCCATCGTCGCCGAAAGTTCTAACAATATACCTTCATACGTATGTGCCTAGAGGCGGTCAGCCGAGCCGACAAAGTTACCTTGTAACCCACCTTGTACTTCACGCAAACACACCGTCCCGCAAAACCCGTACGCGCCAGGTCCCGCTCGAGTTCCTCGGCAATCTGCTGTAGGGTATCGAGAATGTCCTTTTCTTCCCACTTATCCGAAAATGTTCTGCAAGCCAGTCAGCGAGGATCGCTTGCCAATGACACCACGCACCTCTCGCAGCCCACGCTCTTGCGCTCTTCCCTTCGTCCGGGCTGCACCACATTGCTGCCGATGCCGAGATATGCCTTGAGCAGTGATTCCAAGCCGAGGTGGTGATCCATTAGATTGATAATGGCCCGGTGCGTGTAAACGTCTCCGCAAGTCTGGACCCCCATGCTTGTGAGAATCCTCTCGGCGACCCGCCCGATACCCGGGATGCGTCGTATCGGTAAATCTCGCATAAAGGTGCGGATCGCCTTGCCTTCGGATTCCAGCTCAAACTGTCCATTTGGTTTATTCTTGTCAGAGCAGATCTTGGCGAGCATCTTGTTGCTGGCAATTCCGGCGCTGATCGTCAGACCCGTCTCGGCTTCAACCGCAGCGCGAAGATGAGATACGACCTCGGCGGCCGTCATGTCGTGAAGGGTCATGTAGGGTGTGATACTGAAAAAGTTAGGTAGATTCGGATCAAGAGATAATTACGTACTTTAGGTACCCTTCATCGAGACCCGCCATGGCGAGGTTTTCGTCGTACTGTGGGGATTCAGCACGCGACCTCTTATGCACTATCGCACTCACTCGAGCCAGCACCTCTCGAACTTGCTTGGACGCATCCGAATAATCCGCAAAGCTGTTCTTGACGCTGCTTGGGTTCAGTTAATGCCATCGATGCTTTAGTGACTCACAATATCAAGTGAGGACACAGCTTCTTGGCGATGAATCCCGCCATTCCCGACCGCACGCCAAACTTGCGAGCTTCATACTACGGACGCATAAGCGTTGTCCATTACTCCTTCGTGGGACATACAGATGCGGTTGTACAAACGCCACCCCCGACGGCGAAAGCCTTGCCTTTTAGCGAAGGGTCTTTCTTGACTTCCACATTTGCGTACTGAACGCGAGTCAGTACGAGTGGCCTTGGACTCACGGCGACTTACAAACGCATCCATGTCGACGTGCACAATCTTTTGAGTCAAGTCTCTGGTGGCTTCCAGCCGAGCGATCTTCACAAGCAGGATAAGCTCACGTTTCCGATGACTCGACTGAACGTACCATATCGTTTGCCTCTTTTTCCAGTTTTGCGAGATTTGCGCGCTTGAGCAATTCCTCCTTCTATAAAACGTTCAGCTAGATGGCACGTTACAAATGAGCGACAGACCTTTCTCATCAGCGTCTCGATCCTGTTGTTGAGCTGCTCATCCTTGGCCTTTTCCCTCAGAAAGAATTTCGAATTCTTGCTCGCTTCTGCGATAATTCGGTTGACTTCGGCTTGATCCCGCGTAAGGCCGGACTTCATCACGCTCTGGCCTGCCAGATACCGCTGAAAGTCCGTCTCCTTTCGAGCTTGCGTTGAAGCAGCCGGAGCAGGAGACTCCGTGGTAGGCTCATCTCCCGGTGACCGTGCTCCATGTTCCTCTGCCTCGGCAAGCTCTTCAAGCACGTCGTAATCACCCACTTCGAGATCGGAAAGACTTTCGAATTCCTCGATATGGCTGTCCAGGGTCATTTTCGAAGATGAAGCAAAGGCGTTTCGGGAGGCCTGCATTGTATCTGACGGCGAAACTTATCGGTGAACGCCGCTCGCCTGAATTGAATTCCGTTGGGTATGTGCTCCAAGTCGTCGCGCGCACGATACACTGCTGATCATACATTGCCAGCAATTTGCTGAGCGACAGAGCCAGCGTCAGCAGTTGATGGGGACATGCGCGTGAGGTGTTAATAGCAGCGTATCAAGAAACCATCAGTCGGGAGAGATCAACCTGGACAGAGAGCTGGAGTGTCTTCCTCTGTTTCAGAGATCGTAAACAAGCGGTCATTGCTTCCGCTATCTCCGGCGCCCGGTCTTGCCATCATCACCTTTGCCCCTTTGCACCTTCGCCCCTAACGTTCGGCAGCTCCTTCGAATCAGGGCCAACCGGGTTGTCAACTCACGACAATGTATTCAAAGGGCTAGAAATAAAGCACTAGACAAAGACCTGCACATCTGTTCTGAAGACATGCAGCAGCAAGTGTGAATTCGATCGATCAGCAGCCCCGCGCTACATTTCATAAACATATTCGAAATCACATGTCAAGACAAGATTCATCAAGAATACACGGAGGGCACCGGATGATAGAGGGCATCATCACCCCTCCGGGACTTGAAGGAGAGTTGCGAAGGTAAATCGAAGGTAAATCGTTTGGGTATGGTGTCCGTGAGAAGAGATGAAGCGCCGCAATCCCGGCGCAAGGTGGTATCGCTGTGTTAAGCAGGGCTGGTATTTTTTGACTGAGTTCAGCGAAGTAGACATCTGCCGAGAGGTCATGGTACCGCAAGGAGCATCATATGTTTCTGACACCAGACGATCTGTTCTGGGAGTGTCGAGCAGCTCCACTTCGTGCGCCAGCCGGATCGGCCAGATTCAACCTTGACCCGAGGGGATTGTATGTCGAAGGGATAATCCTGAAATCTCTCAGCGCGCCGACAGAGCTCTGGTGCCTCATCGGCAGGCGGCTTCCCCGGTGAGAAGGCAGCCTAGAATCTCTCGACAAGTCACGACGCGCTCGGCCGCGCAGATCCGGCTGGCTTCGCTGTGATAGAGCGCTCCGGGCGGCACGACCTTCGCTGCTTGTCGGCGGTCTGTAAGAAGCGATCGATCTGGCTGTAAGGGGCAGTTCGTCTGTCTGAGGCTCCCGTGGATGTAAGATATTCTGGTTGACGGTGAATGAAGAGTGTCGTTTGTGTCCATTTGGTCTAGCTGTCATTGGGCAAGCCCGTGAAGGCCTTGCGTGGGGCAAGTCTGCCAAGAAAGATTCTGCAGTACCCAGATGGGTAGACTGATAACGATCATCGCGACAATGCGGCTTTTCACGAGCGGTCTCGCTCTGGAAACCGGTGCTCGCGACATCAGCACAGTCATGCCTCCTCCATTTCTTACCACTCCCACTACATCCCTGACTGGACGCCGAAGTTCCCTGATTCCATTGGCCTGTACGCGCTTCGGTCGCGGAAGACCTCGCCCAGGGCGAAGGACTTGGAGACCAACCTTCGCTTGACTCGGTCCAATCAAAGTCCAGCATACGATGTAAATCGACTTCGCTCGCAATGCCCTGTTGATCGATCCCTGCTTGAATGTCAACATGCAGTGATCTCGGAGCAAGGTACTGCTGAGCAATGTCAATAGATGGACTCCCTGATCTCGGGATACTATTGGGATCAATTTTCGACCTGGTCAAGATCTGGGTCTGTTTGGGATCGTGAGGAATCGCAGATGAGGCATCCTTTGCAGCTTTGAGCGTTACACTGCTGTCTGATCCAGGTAGCCCGGATTTACTGCTAATTTGCACCAACGGTTTTGGTCCTTCCGCGACAGGAGCTGAGGGCTCTGGCTGCGCCCTCCAGCAGGAGCTTTCCTGCCAAGCAGCTGACGCGTGTACCCTGAAGAAAAAGCCTCGTTTCTTCTTCTTCCCGGGGAGCTGAACTGAATCAAGATGCAGTAGAGGATTTACGGGGTCGGTCCGTGAAAGGACAGGCGAAGCTGTAGGAGAATTCGGGCGAAGCTTTCCTTCTTGAGAGGTATCTTCCGTTTCTGCGGCTCCACTATCCGGCGACATATCGGTGTCATGTCTTGCAGCATCTTCACGCGGAGAGAAAACGAAATCTTCGCTCTCCCCAGAGAAGCAGGAGCTCATTACACTCCCAGTACGGCAGCGAATTGAAGTCGTCACCGGTGCAAAGCCATTCATACTCACAGAGCCGGGGCAAGACCACCGGCGAACATCTGTCGTAACTTCCGATACTTGCAACGGAACTCTGTCGATTGCGCCTGAATTCCGGTCCGACGGGAATAAGATAAGCAAATCGTTCCCAAGATCATCCTCCGAGGAGTTCCTGGGAACCATAGACTCGAATGGAGAGGGGCGGCTTTGCCGAACGCGATTGACCTCTGGTAGAATCGGGATAAGAGAATGATGATCCAGCGCAGATGAAACGATAGGAGATGGGCGCGAGTGTTCCGCTGAATGGGCAGCGGTACCCACATGATGCGCTGTAAACAACTAGGTCAAAATTAGCATTAAGCCACATGAATGCGCGAGAACTTGCCAAACGCAGCCACGCCTTGGTAGCGTTTGTTCTATCACTGTCTTTCAGGTCTGAGAGCAAGGGCCATTCCATTTTCGCGTGCTGAAATTCTGCTAGAGGCAAGGTCCCAAGGATTGTGTGCTCAAGCATACCGTGATACCTCTCCTCCGAAGGCTGAGCTGCAATGTTGCGAGTCTCGTCCCTCGCGCGAGGAAGCCATCCGGAAACTAGGACTTCGCCGTCTCGTGGAATGCGCAGGGTGAGAGGAAGCTATTACTGTCAGAGGCAATGGTCACATGCAAGACCTTTGTGCTCACGTTGCCATTAACAATTCGTGTCGACGGCGGGTACAGCCATGCGAGGACCTCCTTTTCAACGGCGATATAAAAGCTATGGAGATTGATCAATTCGCCCAGCGTCATCTTGTCCAGATGTGGAGCCATTTCATCATTGATTCGAAGCAGCTGCTGAACGGTCCGAGAGAGGGGATCGTTCTCTGTGAGGTATCTATGATGCCAGTCGAGAATGGAGCCTCCGGCACGGGTACCATGACGGTTTGGCATCTGAAATGCATGATGGTTGTCAACGTTTCGCTGCTCGAGGCTGCCAAGTATGGGTGCTCCTCGATCATGATCAAGTAGCAAGCTGACTGAAGCATGCTCATGAGTTGCCACTGGAGGCCTTTGAGAGAACGGCGATGGCGTGAACCTAGTTATCATGGGCGTGTCCGTTCTCCAGAAGGTCACCGGCGACGACGTGCGATCTTCTTCCCCCAAGAACCAAGCATTGTCATTGGTCGCTTGGTGATGCAGAGCACTTTGAGGATCAACAAGCATCGGTCTGGGTCCCGGAAGTTGCGTGTAATGCAATGTCTCTGCTAGAGATCTGGCAGACGCAGCGTCTATCGGAGGGGAGCGCGGTGAAGGAGCGACAAGCAGGGGATTAAGTAGTGGCATGCCCAGCGGAGGAGTGCGCAAGAAGGCATCCCGAGAGACAAAAGGTTCGCCCATAGGCTCTTGCATTATGGCGTCAAAGAGGGTATCTTCCGTGGTCTTGCCTTGTCCCCTTAGAGAGACGAGGTTGGATGATGATCTACTGATGAAGCGTCCGGATGGTCGTTCCGCTGACGTAACGCGACACGTGACCCAGCGAAAAAGCGCGTCCCTAGCGCTCAGCAGCTTTTGCTCAGCGACGGACGACACTATATAACAAGGCAAACCTCGACGTTCACCTACAGTCATGCTGATATTTTCCTTACAGGACTTCGGTCCCGTGCGGAACAGGTCACCCTTTCAGAGTAGTTTCCCAAGTTGCTCCGATTTGACTGGCTGCTAAGCTGATAAAGCGAGCAGTCGATCACCGGTCGTCGAGCGTCAACGGGTGCCTTGAGTGTCGTCGGACATCTTAGTCCCCTTCTTCGTTCCTATACCTGTATGGGTATGCTTTCTGATGGGAGCATTGGGTCTGAAGAGGGGCGGTAGTTCGTACATGTATAAATGCAAAAGATTTGCCTTTGCCTTTCCTTGCTCCGCGGTTGCCTCTTGCGTGGGCTGTCGAGCTGCCAGACGCCGGCCGGACCGGTGTGCACGCTGAAACCTATTGCACGAATAATACAAAACACCAGTGCTCGCGGTGTTTCGCCGGTGCTACGGATAGTCAACAACCACGTCCGTGGAATCGACACAACCAGTCAGCGGATGCGCGACGTCTAGTTCCCGCTGCCTCCCGAACGCAGAGTTAGGCATGCATAAATCCCAATGCATCAATGCTGTATTCTACCGACATCTATAGCTCATCTCTCGTTCTATCTCTCGAAGCGGCAAACACAGACTCGAGACCTGTTTTGGGGGATGAGATTGGCGTACCTCCACTCTCCAACAATACTCACCTTCTCTGGCCTTGTCCGAGATAGCAGACGGCAGGACCACCGTATATTCCACGTATAGGTCACCTTGCGGTAATGGGCCATTGGCTGGCATCTGCCGCCAAAAATCAGTACAAGCCATAGTCTACAAGGAAACACACTTACGCCTTCGCCTTTGAATACTTCCACGTAACCTGTCCATTGAAGATGAGCATTCAAGGTGTGTACCTCTAGTTTGCAACCTACCTGGTTGTGTTGTGCCTGGCCTCTTCACCGATACGACATGGCCATCCAGATGTGTAATATTGCGCTCAAAGCCAAGTAGTGCCTGCCAAATTTCAGCGCACACCTTCTCCGAAGCCTCAAACGACTCACCTCATCTACCGAAAGAATTTCCCGCCTATACAACCCCGCATCCTTCCGCCGCCATCCACCAGCCTCCCCAACTGACTGCTTGCTCCGCACCCGCAACACCACGTCCCCTGCTTCGTAATCCGGACTCTCATCTGCCTCGCCCTCGAGAATCGTCTCCCAACCTTCGGGCGCGCCTGGTGGGATGTCGACGTCGAGCCGGTTCTGATGCGTCATAGTTTTAGCGCCTTTGCAGTGCGGACACGCGCGATGTATGACTTTGCCCTTGCCGGCGCACGTGTTACATCTGATTGATCTGTCAGCCTCGGATGCCACTAGCCAACACAAGACGTACGTGGCTTGGACATTCGTGTACATGCCCGGGAAGACCTGGGCGCGCTGCACCGTTACGCCTCTTCCGCCACAGGTACCGCACTGCTTGATGTCGCCGTCGGTCATGGCGCCTGATCCTCGACAATGGTCACATAGGATTTGCCTCGGCATTGTAAACTACAAAAGACATTAGCGTATGCCCTGTAGCGATATGTCCAGACATGCCTCGATGTGTTTCCCTTTGTACATGTCCGCCAGGTCAACCTCTATCGTGGTCAACATGCTCGGTCCGCGCTTCTCTTGCTGCCGCTGTCCGCCTGCACAATCACGTCAACTTTTTAAGTTCGCTCTTCCCACAGCGTACTGACCAAAGAATTGGCTAAACATGTCGAAAGGGTTATGATGCATCCCGCCACCCTGTTTCTGTGCTTCATGCTGCTTGAGTCCTTCCGCGCCGTATCGATCATAGATCGACCGCGTCTCAGTGTCGCTCAGGACCTCGTAAGCTAAGATCAATCAGCCGCATGCTTCAATCTGGTACCACAACACTTACCCGTCGAGATGGCGATAAACAGCTCTTCGGCATCGGGCGAGGAATTCTTGTCCGGATGATACTTGCGACTCAGTTTCTGACGTGTGTCATCAGCAGGTTTCGCATGACAGCGGAAACAACCAATGACCAACCTTGTACGCCTTTTTGATGTCCGCCTCTGATGCCGACTTCTTGACTGTAAAGGGATCAGCGAAAGGCCCGGGCGGGGTTGCGAGGACTCACGGCCTAGTGTGCTGTAATGATCAGCTGCTTGAACCAGACAAAGGGTGAAGACGACAAGGGCGAGCTGTATCCATCCACTTTGCAACAACATCTTGCTGGACGGGGCCAAGGGCTAGTGCATGCAATAGTGCAGAACAGCCAGCGAGAAGAGGTGGAATGAAGACGCTGCTGCAATCGGACGTCTGCCAGTTTGCAAGTGAGACATCCACGATTCATCAATTCTCGGCATTGCTTCCGCTCATGCCGGTTGAGGTACAGTCCACGCTCCAGGTACAGTCAATGTCGACTGGAGGCGAGTCGGATTTACCATTCAATCTGACACTGTCGACACAAAATACAACGTATGAACTCAAGCAACAGAACCTAAGCCAAGTATTTGAGCATGTTCCTGTCGGCCTCGTCCCTTTCAAGATACTAGAAAGGATATCAATACGACATCACCCCATCACACCCATCCACTCACCTCGCGCTCAATCAAGCTTTCCACCTGCATCTTGATCGCCTTGACTTCCGGCTGGAACATATTCTTGACGGCATCGACAACTTGATTGATGAGATCCGGCAACTTGAGCGCCTTTTTGCCCTTCATGATGCGCACAATCTGTGCATCGAGTGTCAAGTTCCGGTCTTCAAAGACTTTTTCATTCGTCTGCCGGCTCTCCTCGGCCGTCATGTCTTGCTGCAGCTGGTTGATCTTGAACCTGACACGATCCTCCCGCGTAAAGCTCGCATTCCAGATGAACTTGTCGGACGGATTGACATCTTTGCCTGGTGGCCGCTTGACGAGCATGCGCGTTGCCTTTAGTGCGTACAGCGACTGCAACGTCCGAATGAGCTCTTGACGCTCTAAAGGGCAGTGTCAGTAGATCCCAAGCAGCTAGACTCGCGACTTACCTATCCCCGTTCGAACCGAGATTTCCTCAAACGTGAGCGACTTCGTCTCGTTGAATTGCAGCAAGACCATCGCCTGGAACAAGCTGACGTCTATTTCCTTGTTGCCCGCCGGGAATCGGGCGGTCAGCGTGACCGTGCTATGCTGATGCCGCCAGGAAAGAACACGTCCGGAAAAAGTATGGCCGTACCAGGCTGCGAAATCGTCCAATTGTTGCTGCATCTACAAGGACATTAGTACGAGAGCGTCGCTTTGCAGTAGCACCTTACCGGCCGCGGAACCGAGAGGTTCTCCCATCCAGCCCCGAGCTGCTTGTACCTAAAGCAATGTCAGATACGCCTCGCATCAGCTACAGTGTACTTACGGCGGCCACTGCCCCTGGCTGAGCACGTTGACGGAGAGATTACTGGCGTCCTTGCCGTTGGTCATCCTGGCCTCGTTCCATTTCTTGTTCATACTACGACCCGGATCAGACGTGTTGCGCAAATGCCTGGGCAGAAACCTACTCTTCCGACTGCGCCAGATCCTTCATCATCGCATCACCGGTCGTGAATTCCTCGCCGAATTCTATGCGTCATGAGCATGCATCTCGTCTTTGATTCGCCAGACTTACCATTCTGCAACTTTTTGACCATCTTGATCTCATCCTCGTTACTCGCCGACTTGCCCGAAAGCAGACGTTTGGCCAGTTGATTGATGTAGAATTCCTTGAAGATATCCTTGTCCTTTGTGAATTTGACGAGGTCCACAATCTCGTCCATTTCCCGGTTCCAGTCGGTCTCGGACTTGGTGCCCTGGCCCTTTTCCATGAGTCGATGGAGGTATTTGGCTACAAGGGCATTAGCTGAACAGCTCGGACGCACTTCGTCCCCGTTGCTCGAGACTGACCGATCAGCTCGGCCGGTACAGCCTGTCGAGTCTCCATTCCGGCCTTGAGCCCATCTCGAACCTCGCCCTCGAGGGCCAGCCGCCTTCGAGCCTCCTTGGTTTCCCCTGCGGCCGTCTTGAATGCCGCTGGATATGCGGGATCTGTCGGGTCATACAACGATGCGATGGACGAGTCACAGAAGCGTTTGAAGGTAAGCAGCGACGATACCATTGTCGCGTCGTTCTCAGGCTTGGAGATGAGTTCTGTCGCATGAGCCTGGACAAGGATCAGTAGGGAGTTTGCAAGCACCATTCAAGACGTACCTTGACGTGCTCGGCCAACGCCTTGCGGAACTCGGTAAACTTTTTGACACTGCTGAGCAATGTGTAGAGCCGCTTCAATGCAGCAACATTGGATGCATACATAGCCTCGGTCAACGCTTTGCAGGAGTCAGTCAAGGTCTCGTTCGGCGGAAAAGAACGTACCTCTACCGGCGACTTGCACAACGAGCGTCTCGACCACGTTCGCATCGAGTATTTGCTTGACCTGCTTCCACACCTCTTTTGCCTTGCTGGGCACGACAGATCCATCAGGATTGACTGCACTCGGCTGGAACAGAAACTCGGTTCTGCCCTGCACCTCTTGCATCTTTTCGGTGCACCAGCGTACAAAGTCTGTTGCGGCGCCCTTTGGCGGATCTGTCGACATGGCTCGGGCGTGGCGTTCGGTAGCGGCAGCCGTGATAGATTCAGCTGTTTCCGAGACGTAGAGCGCGATGTAAGGCTGTGCGGCACTGAGACGGAGGGCAAATGTCGTGAATGTGCGGATGACGTTTTGCTGAATCTGTAAGAGCTCGCTGACCGGGCCGGGATGTTGACTAGGGGGAGGATCAGTATTGATGATTCGTCTGGATCAGAATACTGACCTGTCGGCGTGATGAAGCTGCTCTCGTAACCATTGCCCGAGAGCTGACGAGGACTTTTCTTGAATCGATTGTTCCGCGAGTATCGACTCTTTAAAGACGGTGGCTGCGTATTGTCTGACGAGGGTTCAGCGCGGAGCCGTCCAAGAGGATGCTAGAAACTCACGTCAAGGATGCTGGAGATTGAGCGCGAGCGGTTGTCACGCAGATCCGATCCGCAGTGAGAATGACTGATGCCAACCGATTCTACAGCAGACTTATAAGTCGATGTGGATTCGCCGACTTTGGTACGTACCGTCGCCATTTCCCACGACTTCCAACATTCCAGCAACACCCGCAAAAAGTCCATTCCTGCACTCGACTGCCCGATCCGCGCCTCGGCACAAACTTGCCTCTGAACGTCCGCTGCATACTCGGTCATGGCTTGACGCGCCGCATCACACAGTTCAAGGGCGACGTCGATCTCCCGTCTATCTTCGTATTGTTTTGCATGCGTGAGCACTCGGACGCCCAGGGCATACAATGAGTGCAACGAGTTTCCGTCGGAGAGCGGGGCGTTGCGCAGAATGTGAGGAAAGCTCGACGTAAGGGTGTTGACAGCCACTGCCGGATCAAACGGCGGTCGGGCTGGAAGAGCACTGAGTAAGCGATCCCAGGGAATCAAAGCAAGACATACCCGGTAGAGACAACCTGATTCGTTTCACAGAGTCCGCCGAATCAGCGTTTCCATCGAATGTGCCCTTCTTTGCGGGATCGGGAATCGACGTAAAGGCCCTTCCTCGAGAAGGCAAAATGAGATGGGACGTCCTGCAAAGGGTCAGCGGGGGCCCTGTAGAGGGGAAGGTTGTACCGACATGGTTGGTTATGCTCGAGGACGAGTGTGGCGAGAGGGACCCGCTACGACATGTAGGACATAAGGATACTTGATCCGAGTCGATTTCTGATCAGCGGATGGATGATGACTCATGAGGATTGCAGGCAGATTTCGCCAAGTTTGGAGAGATTATCGCTCTCATATTTATGGCCTTTTTGCTTCAAATTTTCGCCCCGGGATGCACAGAAGCGTGGGCCACTTCCCCCAAGCTCAAGCTTCCCTTGGAGTCTTGGTCAACGCTGTCGGACGTGCCAGGCAGAGAACGGGGTCGCAACCAGGTCCCCCCATGTACAGTTATCATGCAAGCGGACAACCTCTCTTTTTTTTTCCATTTCCTACACCCCGACCGGACGTCGATACAGCGGAAACCTAACCTCCTCCAACCCTGCATACTTTCCATCGCCATCCAACGGAAACTCTTCCTCCTTGATGAAATTCCGACTCTCATACAGCCTCCGTCCGGCGGGGGATGATTCCAAGAGGACGGGCAGCGGCGGGGATTCCGCGTCGGCCCAGGAGATGCCTTGGTCGATGAGTTTGCTGCCGACTTTGAATTTCTGAAAGTCCGGGTGAACGGCAAGGACGCTCAGGTACCTGCGGGGGATCTTAACATGGGGGCCCTTATACCAAGGCGTAAGGGAAGCTCTCACCAATACGTCTCGTCACCCATCAACTTGTCTCGATGGTTCTGCAGCGTACCCCGGAACATGTTTCTAAACGGCAGATTATACCCTTGATACGCATGCTTTTCCTCGTCGCTCATCGACTCTTCGATCTGAGGCTTGTACCGATAGCCAGGCTTCCCCCAAACCGCCATCCCGGCAAGCCGCTCCGTTCCATCCGCAAGCTCCGCATACGCCGCGACGTAAACGACCGTCGGATTCTGCATCTCCAGCCTATGCTGATGCGCCCCGACGTCGGCCATTTCGTCGAGCGGGGGTCGCGGCGGCGGGTACATGTGGTTCCAAATGGGACTGTCCGAGCCAAAGGCGGCGCCGAAGAGTTTGAACATTTCAATAAACGTGGTGTGGGGGGTACTGCCGTCGAGGCGTTCGAGGCGGATCGATTTGGGTTCGACAGGCGCGGGGGGCGCGGGGGGCGCGGAGGCGGCGGCGGCGGTTTCGATGGACATGATGAAGCGTGGACGAACGGGCGCGACAAGAGGGTCGTCCCAACAGGACGTGCCTGGCGAGCCAGGTGATATATAGCGTAGCTGCTGCGCATGGCAAGTGCGTGCGAGAAACAAAGCGACAAAAGGATGACTCAACCCGTCGTTCCACGCGTGACGCTGCCTCGGCGAATTTCCCCACTCGGCCCCGGCCATGTCCGACGACGCGCCGAGTCGGGTGAGTCACCCGCGCAGAGTGCAGCCGGGTGGGACATTTTGATTTATTTATTCATTGGCTGCCGTGGAGGAGACACAGCACCGCTCACAGACGCGTGCCTTCCGCCATATAACAATTTTCCCGCGGAAGGCACACGTCGCCCGGCCCGGCTTGGGGGACATGTTAGATGCATCTATGCTAGTATTCGCTCCGACTCTATGCCCATCACGCCTCCTCCCCCGTGTGCCTCGGCGCAAACAACTCATCCAACGTCTTGACACTCTCCTCGGCTCCATGCCGTATGAAATGTCCCTGAAGCGACGCCATACTCACCCGATGCCGCGTCCGCATCTGGGCCTCGACCGTATCCCTCACTTGTCGTCCCAACTCGGCCACACGCGCGTCATCCACCGCGGGGTTTCCGGCCTCCTGCCGCCGCCGCATCACGCCGTGTTTTTCCCGTTCCCCCGACGCAGAAGAGGCCGCCGGGGTTGCGTAGAATTTGAGGAACAAGCGTTCCGCTTGTTCGGGCATGGCGTCGTCGAGGAGTTGTTTGACGTCGACACGTCCGGGACGGACGAGCGCAGGGTCGAGGCGGGAAAAGTGGTTGGTGGTCATGAAGATGATGCGTTCCTCGGAAGAGGCGACGCCATCGAGTGCGTTGAGGAGGCCACTAAAGGTGACGGCGGATTTGTAGCTGCGGGCACGCGGTTGTTAGCTTGATCGCAGGGTGGGGGGGGGAAAGGCGGGGGCAAACGTACCCATCTTCACTCGTCTGCACGCGCTTGTTGAACGCGGCGTCGATATCCTCGAGCAAGATAAAACTCCGCTCGGGCGCAACGCCCAACAGGTAATTCAACTTGTCGTCTGTCAACCCGCGTTCCGATAAATTCAACAGACAGATATTGTAGGACAGGGCGCCGGCAAGGGCCTGAATAAACGACGTCTTGCCCGATCCCGGCGGCCCGTGGAATAGGTATCCCCGTCGATATGGAATCCCGCGTTCGGCGTACCATTTCGCACGCCCGAGAAACTGTTTGAGATCGTCGACGCAAGTTTCGGCAATGCCCTGGGCGAGAACGACACTGCCCACGTCGCGCTTTCTCCGTGGTTTCCCGAGCGGACGCCATTCGGTGCCCCATGCCGTATACACCACCGTCTTGCCCTCGGTTCCCTTATCGGCGAGCGCCCGTGCCTCGGCGAGCAGTTGCGGGAAAAGATGTCGGTCGCGGGAGAGCGCCGTCAACGTGATCGTCTCCCAGGGCGTGCCGGAATGTAAATCCATCAGTTTACTATCCCGTTCCCGCTTGACCTGCATCCAGGCGCCTTGGTATTTGAAATAATGCGTGCCGGGCCCCGGAACGAGGTTGAACAAGGCCTCGCTCGAGCCGTTCTCGTGTTGCCTGTACGTCGTCTCGACGGCGAGCTCGTGGCTCCGCATCCCGACCATCTGACGCTTGACGGTTTCCGCCGCAGGGCTACGCGAGGAGACGCTCACGCCTTCGGTTGGCGGCGCGTGGGCGGCCATCCATTCGAGGAACCAAGGGTAGGAACGGTCCTTGGAGGGAATCTCAAGTGTGACGAGGAGACGACGGTGGGCGAGGGTGGCGGCGAGCGTGGTGGATCGGCGGAGGAGGGTGAGGGCGACGCCGATGCCCTAAGGCGGGGGGGGGGGGTGTTAGCGAGTAACATGAGTAGCAGCGGGGAGGGGGGGAGGGAAGCGAGCGTACCATGAGTCCTGCTCCGGCGGAAAAGTATGGACTGCGGCGTGGATTTAGTAGAGCGTGGCGGCCATCGTCGTCACGCGGCAACTCACTTGTTCTCCATCGCGCCGGCGAACCAGGCGTTTATCCCCGACGACGTCGACGCGCCGGCCGCGGCCTCGACGGGCGGCGATGGCAGTGTTGCGCCTTGTACTGCATCTCCTCCATCCCCCGGGCGTGTGTCTGTGATCCTCGGTGCGAGCATGGTGGCCATCCACCGTCTCTCTTGTCTCCACGAAAAGAGCAGTCTACCATGCTCTCCCTCCCCTCGAATGTCTCAGTGCTGTCAAAGGGAAATCTCCCCGCGCGCGCGGATGCAAATCACTCGGCCACGGTTACCAGCAGCAGATGACCATCCCCCCCGTCGTCCTCGCCCTCTTACACCCTTGCTACTCCCCACCCTCCCTACGGCCCCGCATGCAACACACGCGCAACACCCTCTTTGCCCGCGTAGACGCACTCGCAGCACAGGTAGACCGTCTCAGGGCGCGCGCAGATGATCTCGAGCGTGGACTCGGCGGCGAAGGGGAGGAAGCGGGAGTAGGGCAAGGCAAGGCGGTGAAGAAGGAGGGGAGTGGGTGTGCCGAGATGCACGGGACGAGGGAGGAGAGGAGGGCGGCGAGGCTTGCGGGGATCCGGGTGGCGGCGGGCGGGGAGGAGGAGAGATGGAGGCGGTCCCGCGCGAGTGCGAGTGGAGACGAGACGCTTCCGCTCTTGGGTGGATTCACGGCGCAGAGTCACGGAATTGATGCAACAGCAACCGAGGAAGCAACTGTGCGTATCCGGATGGGAGGTGCGAGGAATCCGTTCCTCATGGCCTCGCGGCGGGCCGAGACGGACCCGGCATCCGCCCCGGTCGAACGTCCGACACTCGCTCAAGTCATCGCACGCAGCAATGCACGCATCCACCGCCAGATTGCCGATCTCGAAGCAGCTGATACGACGACGACGACGGCGGCGCAGCGAACTCAAAGTCGGTGGGATAGGGGAGATGGACTACGGAGGGGATGGGTGGCGTCGCCGGAGCCGATCGGAAATGAGGTTGGCGTGGAAGAATCGATGACGTCGCGCGGGAGGATCGTGGTGGATCGATCGCGTGCGGGACTTGTCACACCACCACCGCCGCCGAGAAGGGGATCGTCCGTGGACGCTGACGCTGCCGCCGCCGCCGCCGCCGCCGCCGCAGGTCCCGAACGACGCCCGCAAAGCCAGGTCATGCCCGTCGACGCAGACGAGTTCCCCACGCCCGCCGAAGCCAGATCCGGCGGCGGCAGCCTGACCTCTCGCGTCCACTTGCTCGCCCAATCTTCCACCATTCTCGAGTCTCCCCCCGTCGACGACGCGTCAGGCGACGACGCCACCATGGCCGAGCTGCGACTTTTGCAGAATACCGTCACGCGGCTCAACGATCGTCTCGAGGTTGCGCGCGCGAATATGGCCATGCTGGCGGCGGCGAGGAGCTCGTTGCGTGAGCATGAACAAAATGTTGAGCGGATCGCCGCAGCTGCCGCCGACGGGAGGTTTCCGTCGTCGTCGTCGTCGTCGTCGTCCTTGTCGCGGCATGTGGAGCCGCCAATGGCGTTGGCACGACGACCTAGTTTCCCTTACCCGCGCGACGCACGGCATCCGCACCATCGTGCACGGATCGCGGGCAACCCTCCGATCGCGCTCGTCATCAACATGGACAATGCCAATAGCTTTGACGTGAATTTCGACGGCACCATTGTCTTTCGGCCCATCTCCTCGGCCGGACGCGCGTGTCCGGATCGGGAATTGATCGCGAGGTGTTTGTCCATGTTGCCCGGCGGGAGGGACGGGACCCCGTCGCGCTGGATGCGGACCACAGGCACCGCGGCGAGTCGACCGAGACGCGCGGGCACGTCGGCCGGATACTGGGTCCGGTGGGTCGCCGAAGATGACACCGCCTCCGCCCCCGCCCCCGCCCCCGCCTCCGCCTCCGCCTCCGCCACCCAGGGCCTGCACCGTCGGTCCCTCGATATGACACGCCTACCCCGGATCATCGCGTTTGATTTCGCCATCAGTCCGCCCGACGACGACGGCTGGGTGCGCGCCGATGAAATCGAATTCATCACTCCGCGGACGAGACTTCGCGCGACGTTGGGCCCGTGGATGCATTCACGCGTCAGGGTCGAGCCGTTTGAGAATGACCCGCCAGCGGCCGCGTGGGGCACGTCGGCGCATGTGAGGCAAGCGGTGCACGAGGTCGGGGGACTCGCGATGGGCCATTACATGCGGTATGATTTCCGCCAGAGACGTGTGCGAGCGTATCCGCCGGGAGAGCGACATCCGTCGACGTCAGCGGCGGCGGCAACATCATCAACGTCACGCGCGGCACTCGAGCGCGTACTTGATGGGTACGAGGTTATGTACCCGCCCACGGAAACCGTACCCGCGACGCCCCTGGGCGCACACATCGGCGAGACGGACGACCCGGAAAACGCGTGGCTGATGAGCTATGAGCCGGCGATTGGACAGATTCGCGCGTCGTGGCGCGCGCATTATAGACGCACGCGTGACGAGGATCCGGGAGCGGGAGCGGCGGGAAGGGTGCAGGGAGATACGGGATCGCGAGGCGGCACGCCCCGAAACGAGTTGTGGTCGAGGGGTGAGTCGACTTTCTAGGTCTCTGTTGATCCGTCGATCTGACTCTTGCAGATTATCTGGACGAGAATGGCGTGCCACTGCCAGCCTTGCCGGTCGACCAAGCCGTCATTCAGTCGACCATCCCGCCGCCGTCGACAAGCACATCTCGGGCCGCGAGCAGCATTTCTTCGACGTCTGGCCGGATCACATATGTATGAGACTTGGTGTCTACAGTAACAGATGACAATGACATGAAGCATAATGTACAACGGGTAACCTACACATCCTGACCTGCGCGACCTCTACCTTCGCACGCTCGTCGAATCCTGAACCGCCAGCTGCTTCATCATGCCGGCCAAACCGTGGCCCGGCCGTACCCTGACCTCGGGACGCTGCCGAGGCGCGTCTTTGGTGGTATTTGCTGTCGGTGCCGCACCCGGCACGCTACGTTTCGGCGCAGTCTTGCTCGCGGCTGCTGTTGTCGGTTTCGTCTTGACCGGTTCCGCCGACGCCACCCCATTGTCCTTGTCCGTCACCTGGGCCGTAGAGCCGCTGCTTTTCGGCTTGAGCCCAAGATCCCGGAATATTCCTCCTGGGCGGGGCGGGCGCGCGAACCCCTTTATGGGATCACAGGCCTTATTGAATCCGACGCCAAATTCCGGCTTGACGCCGAGCTCGGGCACTTCGATCTGGTTGATGGCTTCGTCCTGTCGCGCGTCGTCCGAGTCTTGATGAATATCGAACCGGTCGTTGGGCTCCTCGTCAGAGTTTTGTGCCTTGGCCTCGTACTGTTTGACGGGTTTAACCGCGGCCGCCTTGGCGCTGCCCTCGGCCTTGTTCTCCTCTCCTCCGCTCTCGTCTTCATCCTCGGAATCCCAATTTCTTGCCGACTTTTCCTCGAGCTTTTTCAGCTTTCGCTGATAGTTTTTCTTCTGCGCCTTGGTCATGCCTTGAGTCGGATCGTTGGCTTTCACAGAGGGAATAGCATACGTCGATGGTGTCGCAGAAGTTGCACCCACGACAAAGCCCTTCATTCGTTCGGCTTCAACTTTGCCGCGGGATTTATAGGCGATCCGGTCTTCAATCGGTACATAGCCGTCACGAATACGCAGCTCTTTGCGTTGACTGCTCGTGCGATGAGCATCACGGGGGGAGTAACGACCGGTGCGGAGGGCTTACCTTCCATCTTTGCGAACACTTGGCGGTACGACCCGCTTTCCCACGGATGGATCCTTGACGATACCGCTTGTCGATTGCGCTGGTTCCCAGGGGTAGGAGTCCATGCTGGGGGCGTCCAGTAGATACAGTCAAGAGAGCTTGGCGTTGAAATGTGCGAGCTTGTGGAGATGACCCTGACTCCAAGTACCTCGATGTCCTGCAGGCCGTCGATCGCGCTCGAACGAGCTGCAGATTCGTGTCGGCCGCCGCTGCTGGAGCGTGGCGATATCGTTGCCTTCTGGTAACTTTTCTGGTCTTCGGGTCGTCATAACTTTTTATAATATGCCTTGGCTACGGAAGGCAGGAAAGTAGACGCGAGAGATCTAGCGTTGGTAACGACCAACGCAATGATGGTGAATTTTACAATAGATGGATATAATTTGGTACAATGGAAAACCAAGTGGAATTTACTGCAATGATCGATCAAGTTTGGTGTACAACGATTGCTTTTTACACGATTATCAACCACCTAGCACACCCGCTTCATGGTAGAATCAGATGATCAACTTGACCTCGCCGACGATACTAAACGTGGCAGAGAACCCGAATCCAGGCGGAGGAGGGCAAGGTCCGTAAGGCGGTCCATGAGGCGGACCACCGGGAGGGCCATGGGGTGGACCATGAGGAGGACCTGGGGGTGGACCATGAGGCGGGCCGTGGGGTGGGCCGTGGGGTGGGCCGTGGGGCGGAGAAGGTCCATGCTTCTCTCCTCGAGGGAAGGGAGGAAATGCTTCTTCTCCAAAGTGTCCGCGCCTTCTAGGCCCTATTCCCCGTCCAAACGGACCTTCAAACGGACCTTCAGGAGGACCCATCGGTCTTGGAAAACAACAAGTTAGCTTCATCCAGCCATTGCAGCAAAGTTGTAGTAGAGACTCACCGACGTTGACTCATCATTTGCGCAAACTCGAATTCTCGTTCGATATCGAATCGCGCATCACCTGCACGGGGTCGATCACCTTCAAACTTGTCAGGGCTCTCGGTATCGTTGTGTGGCCTGATAAAGCCCTCGATGAATGCTCCCGTCGGAGTCTTGACTTCTCGGTCGACAATGATGGTCTTGTCTCGTTCATCGGCGATGATGACGGAGCCAACCTTTACGCCTGCTTTGAATTTGCCCTGTTGAGAGTGGTTAGCTTGATCGTGGGCTGCTGCACACAAGAACTGACCTTGTACTCCTCTGCGAGCTGAACATGCACCTTGCCTGTGTCACTGAATACAGTCGACACGAGTGCGGCTTCTTCCAAATGGTTGAGGTAAGTCAGATGAATATTGCCGGTGGACGAAGCCACCCGAACTTTGACCAACGGAGGGGGAGGGTGGTGCTTGTGCTTGCCGTGAGAGGGGTGAGGCTCATGATGGGGAGGGAAGGGGGGAGGCTCATCTCCTCGATCATGAGGAGGGAAGGGGGGACGCTCATCTCCCGGGCAATGGTGGGGTGGCGGCGGAGGCGGCGGTCCTTGATGGCCAGTGGGTCGACCGTAAGGATCTCGGCCCCAGGGTGATCCAGGTGGATGCCGTTCATCGGACGGTGAGAAGTCGTTGTCTTCGGACTCTTCTGCCTCAAAAGCACCCCTCTCGATGTCTTGATCCTCGCCTTGCCAGAACCATCGTTTGACTGAGCGGGGACGCGTAGTGGCCTCATGGATATCGCTCGACTCGGAGTCGATGACCTCGCCTTTGAATTTGTGGTCCTTGTGTTTGTGATCCTTGTCATGCTTGTGCTTGTGATGCTTCCCCTTCTTGTGTCCCGGAGGGTGATGCTGGAACTTTGGTGTCTGAAGCATGACCTTGGCAGTGATGTTTCCTCTGTGGAAAAGGCGTCAGTAGTCAGGTAACAAATGAACAAATCGGACAACATACGTGGAGGTCTTCAAGTCAAGCCCTCGACTGACGTTGAAAGAGCCAGAAATGTCCCCGGTGCCACTGCTGACCCGGAGCAAATCAACTTGAAGGTTGTCGAAATCAAAGTCGGAGATAAGGCTATCGACTTGAAGACGGGAAAACTTCATCTGCTGCACGCCCTCAGTGAGCTCGAGTTGTGCTTCACCTCCTTGGATTCGAATGGGGTTGATGACATCCGAGGTAGATGGCAATCGAAGGATAGCGTCATAGATCTTTTCGGATGAGTGGGTCCCGTCCAGCGACTTGATACGCACATTCAGCCGTTCCGAAGTGGCCGATGCTTCGATCGAAGTCAATGCCTTGGTCTCGTCGGTCGTTTCAAAGAAGACGTATGGCTGGTCCTCGGTGAGATCTGTGGCTTCTTGAATGGACAAGGAGCCCTTGACATCATCCTCCCACAAGATTTCCAATGCCTGGAAGGGTCTCAGGTGAATGGGCGATGATGTTTGGCCGTCAAAAGCAACGTCAATAGCCACGGGCTGAAGTCGCGTCTGAATGAGCTTTCGCTCAGGGTTGCGCAACACAAGACATACCTGTTCATAGGCGTATCCTACGCCTTTGAAGCTGTGCCAATGTCCCCAGTGACCCTTGTGACCGCCGATGGCCCGCTGAAGGGATCGCATACCCGTCAGAGCGATCCAAATGGTCGCTAGAAGGCTGATGATTCGAGAAATCAGGGGGAGGTTGCGGTACTTTTGCAACATGGTGGAAGGTGAAGCCCGGCATGGTGGTTGACTGGGTACGGGCCCTCCGTTTGCCTTCTCGGGGTCGAGGGGTAAGGCCTCCTTGAACCGATGATCTCGTTCGGTCTCTTTGCCGACGAGTCCGAGCATGGCGATGATTGGCGAAAGCTATATAGACAAGTCGTTTAGCCAAGGGAATTGAAAAGGCAGGATTGTGAGTACGAGAAGCTGGGTTATATGCTCTTCGCCTCACTTGGCAGCCCGTAGAGGCGTCTTGCGGCTTTAGCAGTATCAGACGATTGTGGAGCGTCGAGACGCAGCGGCCTGCTGCGATTGCGGGACCGCAGATATGCGTCGATATCGGTGCCGGGTCCAAGGCGAACGGGGAGAGCTGCCTTTGAACAGAGGCTTTACGCTTCTTACGAAAAAATCTGCTGCGTACTCGATATTCCTAGCTTGATTACGCTGACGATCCACATGCACGACTGCGCACCGTTCTGCCAGGTGGATGGGCAGATGGACGAGCTGGCGGGTATGCCGATTATTTTGAGACGTTTGACTGAAAGGCTCGCAGCTAATGTCTCAGTGTGTTTTATCTTATCACTCGCTTACACAAATACTCGGTCATCAGGCAAGTCGTCAAAGTAAACAGGAGCGCTTCCAAACCGAGTTCTGCCGACAGAGGTGGGTGTTAAAAGAGATGCTGGATACGGGTCATCACAGCAGCGTTCACCAGAAACACACCCATAGGGTCTTTGTTCCAGCCAGTCGGCGCGCGTCGCGAGTGACAACACCAGGAGCGATTCGAATACCTCCCCGCTTTGGAGCCACCATGCTCGCGCTGCGCAGACAACCATAGCCGCCAAGCTTTAATTTCTTGCGACAAAAGTGGATCCCTCTTTTGGCCTCTCGGTGATATCTCTGTAGATGGGCCAGTATGGGCGCTGTGCGGGATCTGCGGAATGCAGACTTTGCACCTGAATGCTGCACTTCAATCAGGCTCACCCGCAGCATTGGCCGACGGCCCCATACATTTGCTGCGCAAAGATCCCTTGCCTGAAGCAAAAGCGATCACGGTCACAACAAGGAAAGATCTGAAAAAGTTTGGCAGCTGGTTTGACCAGCTATTATGTGATGCGTAAGCGGCGGATCAAGAATGGCTTGTGGCAGAAGTTTCCTCATTCGTTCCGGAGGCCTTGCATATACGTAGTGTGTAAACCGCTGTCTCGATACAATACGCTGTCCCCGGCTCCCCATCAATTTCCACTCTATGGCCCTTCAGCCTTAAGCCTGCGAAAAAACACGTCGACAGTCAGCGGCCGGCAGATCAAATAGCAAGAGTGCTCACGATGAACGACCTGCGCGGAGAATTTCATCCGTGTTCAGCAGATTGGTCGCGATGACAGAGCTGTGTCGAGGAATCAGCAGCTATTCATGGCAACAATATACCATACTCACCAAGAATGAATCATTTGACGCTTGACTCGGTAGTTGTCCCAGACGCCTTCCACGGTAGGATCAAACGGTTCACCTGTCTTGAGGTGAAGGCCGACAACGTGACCATCTGCAGCCTCCTCCTGTTATATAGCCGTCAGACACAAGGCTCATACGAGACGCCATGTACGAACCTGCAAGCCGACAATGGCATCCTGTACATCGAATCCACCGTTCGCCGCCAGGGTCTTGGGAATGACCAACATGGCCTCGGCAAACGCCTTGACACCCAACTTTTGCCTGCCCTTGGCCTCGGCCGCACCAGTACTCGTCAAATGCTCGGCACAGGCGACTTCAAAGGCTCCCGCGCCGGGAACGAGGGATTCATCTTCGACGGCATTCTTGACCGATCGCAAACCGTCCCGAATGGCATCGGTGATCTGCTGAATAGTGTGCGGGTTGGGACCCTTGACGAGGAGGGTGACACTCTTGGGTTCTTTGACGTCTTCAATGAACGTGTACTTTTCCTCCCCGAGAGTATGCTCATAGACCAGACCGGCGTAACCCAAAATTTCAGGGGAGAGATCTTCGACCGAGTTTTGTGCGGTACCGCCACAAGCGTATTGCAGACTACGGTACCTCAGCAATTATCGTCAAAGGACGCCAGGCGAACCTACCGCTCCATATTCCTCCTCTTTGCACGTCGAAGCGCCATAATTCCGTTCTTGGCCAGAATGTCCAGACTCATTGGGTCGATACCCTTTTGGTTGACAATCACAAAGTTCATCTTTTTCTCCTTGGAATTCGTCGCCTGACCGTCCTTGCCGAGCTCCTGGTCACAAACTTCATTCTTGAACGCAACAATCTTGCGGAGACGATCATCGATGAATTTACGCTCGGATTCGATCAGCTTTTCACGCTGTTCGGCAGAAGAGTAGAAGAAGCCAGAGTTGACCTCGCTATTCCTTGTCAGACATGGTTCATCGTCGAGGAACCTGCAGGACTCACGTCTTTTCGTACTCCAGCGACACATTCAGCGTCAGAATGTACGCATTCTCCACCCTCTTTGGCATATCCGGATGCCTCGCTCCATGGTCCAGCACCAAACCCCTCACTAGCGTCGAATCCGTGTCCGTCTTGTGCTGCATCTTCATGATCTCCACCATGTGCAGATCGATCGGCTCAGGCTTGCCGGTTGAGGGATCGGTCGTGCGAACGGCGAGAACGGCATCGGTACAGTCGGCGGCGAGCTGGTTGGCAAGAGTGGCATGAAGCTTGGTAGCAAGCGAGGTGTGCGCGACGGCAATCAATGCGGCGCGGTCGAGTTCGGGGGTCACCTTGAAGGTCTCGAGGAACTGTTGTGCGCGGATGTGAGATTGGATAGTGTATGCCCAGCAAGTCAACTCACCTTCAGCGCCTCCTTCTTGGCGATATCAAAGCCTTCTCCGATAACACGCGGGTGCACGCCCTCCGAGATGTAACGATCGGCCTGCTTGAGCAATTCGCCGACCAGGAGCACCACCGATGTCGTTCCGTCTCCACACTGTTCATCCTGAGCCACAGCTGTACGAGCGATCATTGCAGCGGTCGGGTTCTAGCCAAGGGGATCAGGAAATGTGGCACATACCAAGCTGAAGACATGCTTACCTGAATCTGCATCTCAGACAAGAGCACTTTGCCGTCCTACACTCAAAGCATCAGCCACTCATCTATGTCACTCGATGCCACTCTACATGCCTTTGTCATCTTGATCTGCCCACTGCCGTCCACCAACATCTTGATCGTACCCCTCGGACCCAAGTTGCTCTTGACGACATTGGCCAGTCCGATCGCACCCATCGTGTTGACCTGGAGCGCCTGCGTGCGGCGGATGCTCTCCGCTCTTGGGTTGATGAGCTCAATGGAAGACATGATGGATGGGTGTGAATCCTGGTGTCTATGTCCGCGATATGGAACCGAGACCAGATAGACGACTGATGGGCAGGCCCACAAAAGTTGGCTCATGGACCAGACGCGTTTCTCGAAGAACGGCCTGGCTCGAAATTGATCGACGCGCAACAGGCCGCGCGCGAGAGTCGGCTGCTGACGGATCAGGCCGCGAGCAGCTCCCCGAGGTTGCATTCACATCATGCATATATGGCCTAGCACATCACCCAAGCGGGTGCTCGCGTCGGGTCTCGACAGTTACGGCACGGTGGAGACAAGTCCGAAGGTGGTGATACAGCCACGATACAGCAGACCTGCCAAACGGCCGGCAAACGAAAATACAACGGGAACTCGAGAGACTACGAGGAAGCGGAGGCGGATCTACAGTATGAACAGCGGTCACTCAATCCGTCTGCATGTCGTCTGACATCAATTCAGTCTTTGGCTTGACAACACCCCTGTAGAGCAAATTCAGCTCGCGAGCCTGGTGGTGACGAGAACAACTCACCGCTCATAGCCCCAGCTCTTGTTAAAATACTCATTCGGATGACTGACACTGACGCCGTCTCCGAGACCCTCGCCCTTTTTGACGTCTTTTAGATGTGTAATCTCGAATACTCGCGTACATGCCAGGTGGTAGTGCTGTTTCTTGACCTGATCCATGATCTCTCGCATCTCGAGCGAGCCGGTGCCGATTGAATAGTGTTGAGAGAGGAACGTCTGAAGTGTCTCTGGAGCAAAGTGCCGGTAAGGGCATCCGTGAGAGTCTTGTGGACCAGGCTGGTTGGAGGTCAGGATTTGTTGACAGCTATAGGACAGGCTCAGCCTCGCTCGCAAATCTTGCTCATCTACTCACCTCTTGGCAGGATAATTCGTGCGTTTACCCTCTTGCCCATAGCTATGCCGGATGTTGTACTTGTATTCCTTGTTGAACTTGTCATCCGTCAATTGGCTGAAACCACGCCTCCAATATACAAGAGCTTCTTCCAATGGCAGACCAAGCGCCTGCAGGTGATCAAATGTCAGCAAAGATCTCCTTGAAACGCGTCGACGAACCTTTAAAAACAACCCAAATTGCAACCTGGCAAAGTGCTTCAGGTGATGGTCCCGCTTTAACCTGTTCCAAAGATTATACTGGCACGCCGGGAAATGCTTGACCGCCAGAGCATCAACCATGTCTGCTGTCACCTTGGCGCTATTTGGATCATCGTCGGCGTCTCCAAAGAAGTTGCTCTCGATGGACACGTTGGACAGGAAGGACTGCGCAAGGTGGCCGAGGATCGGCATGAGTCGATCGTCTTCGTCCATTCTCGGCAGTGATTTTGCCGTGAGCTGAAGACCGTCATGAGCGGCAGCCCGTTTCAATTAGATCCCTCAACTCACTTCGAGCGCTCTCTCCAGGTTCGCTCGGAAAGCTTGCAGGACCAGACTGATTTGATGACTTTGCGGGACGTATGCATTTCCGCCCTTGACAAACACTCTTCGTGGCCCGACAAGATCTGGCACGTTGTACCATGGTACCTGGAAGTGTATCAGTCAGGTGTCCGGGTGGAATGCACGAGGATGCGCACCTTGACCCATGACTCGCTCGCAAACTGGTTGTCCCTCTGGGCACCCCAAGGCATACAAGCCTTCAATTGCTTTTCATACATCCTCTTCTCCGTCTCATCCACTATTGTCCAGTCAAAATTCAAACTTCTAAGAAACTGCGAACGTTCATATTGATCGTCGGAATCGAATCGCTGCTTGAACAGCTCGAGTTCCGTGCGAACAAACTTTTCACGCAGGTCGGGACTGTATACGTTATGAGTAAGTGCGTTACAGTTTTCCTGCGGCTGGACTCACCTTCGACAGAACGCCAACCTCAAGATCCAGTGTCCGATCTCATCTGCGCGCCTTTCCTCGTCTACATCAATGTTCCTTGCAGTGTTACTGGACAACGGCAAATGGGACTTGATCTGAGTGGATATGAGTTCGCGCAGTTGTGCGGCCGGGAGTGAACGTTCTTGCAGTGAGTGGATGGCGGTCAACACTGGACGACAGACGTCAGCGTGTGGTTGAGCCAAGACGCCCGAACACACCTTTCAGCCGAGCAATAGCAAATGTCTCGAATTCTTCCAAGGTAATATCAAGAGCTGGAGGCGATGTGTAGCTGGCGAGCAATTCGTATCAAGCTCAATCTGATCTTCTGCCAACGGGCTTTTGCTTACAAGTTTAGTCGATACGGGTACTTCAAATTCCTGTGTCCCCCATCGCTTGATCGCCTGCGACCGCCAACACGAGATCCCGCGTTGGCGTACGCTTGAGGAGGGGGTGCTGTTCTTGAAGTGGCCTTGAACATAACCGTTGTATGAGACGTTGGTGCCTGCGCTGAGATGCAGTCAAGGGTCTGATCCAAGGGATTTCGCGAGCTCAAGCAGCTGTCTCGAGCTTCCCATCTGATCTGATCGACGCGTTTCTAAATTACATCACGCGAAGGAACGCGTCGGATACCTGATGGCGATTCCGCGCGCTGAGCTTGACGCATCACCTTCGTCTCATGACCCGATCAGCCCTCCCTCTCTTGCCCTGCACATTGTACATGACAGTCAGGTACGATTCGTGGACCCAGCGGGCAGCGCCAGAGGGCCGAGGCATCAAGTGCCCATCGTGCGCTGGTATCCGACGATAATACTCCGAGCGATAAAACATTCTTTCATACACTATGATGATACTGGTCTGTCATCTGTCGATCCTGCTCCTCCCATGGCTTCATCCGTGACCTCCTTCGCATTAGTTAGCTCGGTATTCACCTGTCGACATCTCAGCGCAAGTGACGGGAGCAATACCCACATTGACTCACCATCTCGGCCGCATCGATAGCTGTCCCCGCAGCTTCCTCCTCGTCGTCATCGCTCTCGTCAAAGTCCGATAGATGTGCTGCATTTCCCTCGTCCGGGTATTCATCATAATTCTCCTCAAACCAGTGCTCTTCGTGATCCACGAACTCGGTATCTCCCTCGGCGCGTGCGTCACGGACACGCCGCACCCGCTTGGTGATTCTTTCGCCGTCTTCACCAGGGAGCGTTGTTTCGGAGAGACCAGACTTCCGTGGTCGCTTCTTGCTCGGCGTAGGTGGCCGACTAAGATCAGGCGAATGAGTAAGGCGAAAATCTACCAGGATCTTGGCTTACCTATCCGTCATGCTGGCGTCATCCGTGTCGTTCTCCGTAGTTTGAGAACCCCTGTCGTCTTCGTCGCCGCTGCCCAAAAAGTCGGCAAGTTCATCGTCCATCTCGTCCAATTCGTTTGAATCCAGCATGAACTCGCTCTCAACCGGTATGATCCGTTTACTTGCCGGAGTGAAGGGCGACGTGGATGGTCCAGGAGATAACGGTGGAGTTCCTGGAGGCGTTTTGGACTCTGTCGACTCTGCTGGACCGGCCGATCCAGCGGCATCTGGTTTCAAAGGCGTCGAAGGCTTCGCCGCGGGCCGACATAAATATTGGTCCTCCGGTTCCCGTCGCCATCTATCGATGGAGTACTTCAACCACTGTCGGTAGACGACTTTGAGCCCTGGGATGTAATATGCTTCTTTGGCCTTTTTTGTTTCGGGCTAGCAAGAGGATGAGAAGTCGAAAAGCTTCACTGGGTAGGCAACTCACCGACGTCGTCACAAGATGCGTTACCCCTGGACCTAGCTCACGCGTGCATTTCGCTCCAAACATGGTAGCTAGTATCCAGTATTCATGCCTGACCCACACGTGTTCAACAATATGACGGAGGCTGCATTGGGGATGGGCTAAACTTACTGCTCTGCAACAAAGTCGAGCGGAATGATTCCAGAGAAACAAATCACGCAGCCCCGAAGGACTTTGCGTTGGATATATGGTATGATAAGCTGGCAACCGGGACAATCAGGATTTGTTCGAATGTGAGTCGGAGAAAGCTCACCCTAACGTCAAAGGGCACACTTGAACTCGGCTCGGTAGAAGGTGGTATTCGGAGGCCACCACGCGTTCGAGACAGTGCATCGAAGAATCTCGCGTGAATCTCGCGAAGAAGCTTCTCATTGTGAGCCAAGACATTGGGACAAGGTATACGGACATACCTTGTCTACCCTTGAAAGCTCGTTGTCGTCGTTTCGCAAAAGCGCTTGCCTCTGATGTGGGGTGCCCTCACTGTCAGCCCCATTGCCAGTGTGGGTGGTGTCATTGTCGTTGGTAACCGCCTCTTTCGACTCGACAGGCTGGACACCGTCGCTTCCGGTTTCGTGCGTGGCCTTTCCCTCCGTCTGCTTCTCCAACTCTTCTTGTTTTCGCTTCAATGGCCTTGCTTCTAGCTGATCTTCAAGAGCTTTGGCCCGCTTGAGCGCTATCTGGTCTTGTAGCGTGGAGTCTTCCTCCTCAGCAACGTCAGGTGCCACGGGACCCATAGCGGCAGGGATATCCGATGCGCGCGGCTTTACATAAGTCGAATTGATATCCCCCATGCCCACGAAAAAATCGACTGTAACGAGGATCAGCGGGATCTGGGCACTCAGTGTGCGAGACTTACAGGGAACGACCTTGACCAGATTTGGGCCATGGCTCCAGACTTCCCACCTATCATCAATAATGACTACCATACTTTGATCCGTCGGGAACAGCCGCTTCAAGTTCTTGACCGCCGCACCTACCGAAATGTCAGTTCCCACCATTCGCTTCAGCGACGCACACTCACTTCCACTCTCGTCCCTGCTGAGAATCCTTTCGCTAAAGTATTTCCCATTCGGGTCGATCCCTTTGCAGACCGCATTTGCGTACGATCGGGAGCCTGCCGTATAGACATGCATCTCATACAGCTTGGACATCTGTTCCAGAAAGTCTGGCAAGCCGGGCCTTGTAATAGGATGAGAATATGTTGTTGAATGTTACGCGTGAAGGGCTTACCTGGGCTTGATGTAATACCAGCAGAGATCCTCGTGCCGAATGACTTGCCGATATCTACCCTTGAGATGGGGCGGCAATTCATTCGGAAGCTGGAACCTGAACACGTCCCGGATGGCATCGGCATTCGGGTTACTCGACTCCGTCTCTTTTGCAGATTTATTCGTTTCCACATCCCCTGATTCCGCTGGTTCGCCGTCCTTTCCCTCGGTCTTTCTGGCTTCGATGGGGCGGGATTCCAGTAGTCCGTCAACAGCGCGCACTTCGCATACGTTGGACCCCTTGCCGAAACACTCGTCGAGCCATTCGCCGATTGTTGGATCGACGGCAGCGTGTATAATCGTTTGGTCGAGATCGACGACGAGGATGAGTCGGTTCTCGGTGAGCAGCTTGACGCGGGCCTCGAGGGCGATCTTGTGTGCTTGCTAGGAATCGCCAGGCGGATAAGCCAGATGGAGTAAGGAGATGAAGGATGGAAAATGGTTCTTACATCGTATGATACCTTGACACGTGAGTCGTCGTGCGAGATTTCTATGCCCTGATTTACGCCTTGGTCGGGTCGCGTTGAACGTGAGGGGCCTCCGCCGTAAGCCGATGCGTCGATAGCCTGAGATGTGGACAGGTAGTCCACTCTGCAGCAAATCGACTTAGCGCGGATTCAGATGGTGTGAGCTTTTACTTACTCGGAAATATCCTTGCCGCAGACGGCACACATTCCCCCGAATTGCACGGGATGTGAACATGGTTGCTGAATATGGATGACCCGTTGGCTGAAATTCGGAATACCTGGTTACGGCCGCTTCCAAGCAAACACATCTTCCAAGCTCACCCCGGTCCGTATATCGTCATCTTTTCCCGTATGCTCTCATCCCATTGCACAACCTCGCCTTCAATTGAACTTTCCCACATGGCTATCAGTGTCTCCACGCCTTGTTTCCGCTTTTTCGCGGCCGGACCATTCCCATCCCCAGCTTCACGGAGGAGCGAACCATCGACAACGTATGAATACGAGAGGATGTTTTGACCTCGTTTGATTTGGTCGCCTGGTTTCACGAGGAACTTGGCGATGGTGATCGGGTAGGGGAGGTTGGATGGGAGGGAAAGGACGGTGGGCAGTTGGTCAAGTTCGTCCATCGCCGAAGTTTTCTGGTTGTGTGACGGGTTGTGTGGGGATATGGGTATTGAGCAAGTACTATATTGGTTGTTCTGTTGGCTCGGCGGGGACAGATCCAACGCAGAACACCTCAACCCTGCCCTCCCTCGCCCGCTCGATCACTCCGGTAATCTAAACCGCCCTCGTTTGCTGACGTCATTTTTTAACCGACGGTCGTGCCATGAGAGCAGGCCGCCTTCCTTGACCCGTCTAGCTCTGGACCCTTGGCGTCTTCCGCTTTCCTGGTTCCTGGTACCCCGTTGCGACTCTCTCGTGCTTCCCACCTGCTCTGCATCGCTATGCATCAACACTCATCCTGCCTACTCGGGCCGCCGGCGCCGAGATCTTTCCAGATATACACGGAACCTACCAGCGTGACGCTTCGACTGCAGATATCGATCATCTGCAGCCCTCATGCTTGCGCGCCCAAGGATGAAGACCGCTGCAACTCATGATACGTTGTGAGCGCAAGAAACGCCCAATCATCCTGTGAAACCGAGGCGATTTTTGAGGGCAGTTTCTGCCAGTCGCAAGATGAGAGCACCCGAAGACTGATACACAAATGATCAGCCCTGCCGATGCGTAATGCAGTATTCCATCTATGTTACACGATCAGGAAAACACTGATTTCCTAACAATGGTACAACCGTCCACACACGCCCCTCGCGTGCTTTCCCCCAACACACCCATCGCGAAAACTCTACTTCTTTGACGCCTGCTTCCCCACGCAGAGGTACACGTTCTCGCCTATCACGAGGTTTGATAGCGCCCGGTAATTTCCGCGGAGGGCCATGAGGAGGCCGCCGAAGGAGAGGTAGGCGGTCCTGTGGGGCGAGATGGTGTCAGGCTGGGGTGAATCGTACGGGACGTGAAAGCTTACGTTTGGTTGTCGCCCTTTTTGGATTCGTCGAATTTGTAGATCTGCGGGAAGGAAGGTATCAGTGGCTGGATTGACTACAAGCGAAGCGTTTGATAGACATGGGGATAAAGGCGGATGGGTTGCATCGAGGACAGCATGTGCAGGTTGCACCGTTGCTATTTCACGGGACTCTAGCGTCATTTCGGCAGAGACTCCCTGCAAAGCTGTGAAGTAACGGCGACGGGTTCTGCCGCGACTATCACACCGGAAATCAAGCTGAAAACACCACTGATGCTGGTTTCAAGGAAGTCCAAGCTGCACCGTCTTTCCCGACTTTCACCAACTCATCCGATCACACGCAGACCGGCGCCGCACTTGCAGTCTGAAATGCACGACCATCCTTTAAGCGCGTTCTGACGAAATCTTCTTCGGAGTTGAAATGCAATTTGCCGGCAAATTGGCGACCCTCCTTGGCTAAGATGTAAAACCCGCTGTTGGCTTCATCCTGCGTTTCTCGAACGACTTGTCCTGTCTCGACGTGATGCTTGCGCCATTTATACGCTCCACCTCGGCAGACCATACCCAGAGCTCATACCCCCCACTTCATCCAAGAATCGATACCAATTTTCCTACCACTCACCTTGCCAAACATCACATAATCGAAATCCGCCGCAAGACCCTCATCTCCGCCTCTCCACATCTCCCGCTTTCCAGCCCCACTAGTCTCCTCCCCCGTCCAATCCCTCTCCAGAGACCGCGCGAGCGTTACTCGGATGACCTCATTCTTGTGAAAGGCGATGAGCTCGGATGCGTAGTCGAGGGTGATTTCAATGGTTCCCGCTGTGGTGTGGGATGCGGTGTCTTTTTCTTGTGTTTGAGAGTAGCCCGTTAGACGAGAGACTAGAGTACGGAGTGAGAGTGAGCAGGAGATTGGCGGCATGGGAGCGCGCAAGCTTACCCTTGTCAAACTTCTTGCCCTCCTTGTCGAGGTCCTGCGATTCGGTACGTGAGTCTGCCGTTTCCAACGACCGAAGAATCAGCTACTCACGGTGACCTTGATGTTGTGTGAGAATAATATGTTTCCCGTGTCCGACATGATGGCGGCGATATGCGACAGTGTAAAAGGGTTCGTTCAAGGGGCAGAGAACGTCTGTCAACACGATGAAACACCTTGACCACCCCGTCTCCCAGACTTCTATCTCCTTCACGTGATCGGCACGCGGACATGGTTTGGCTGTCATGTCCGCGCGGGCTCCCATGATGATCTCATCGCGTTTCGATCGCTCGAATCCATCTGAGACTTGCATGGAAGCGGTCGATTTCAAAGTTGGACAGCTTGTCGCGTGTTGGTGGGTGAGGTTTACACATCCATCGCCATGGACATCGAATCGCCGTACGAGCTCACTCGGCTCATTCGAGCGATTGCAGAGCCCACGTCGGCGCACGGCATTGAGAGAGATGTCCTTGCGGAACTGCTCGGGCTCGAGCAAGATCCTCAAGATCTTGTCAAGATGAAGCAGTATGCAAAGCGCAGAGTCGAGAGCGAGTTTCTACAGCCTGTGAAGGATTTGGAGGATGAGTATATTGGACATTGGCAGATGTGAGTGGTCTATTTTCAATGCCAATTTCAAGCGTGCTGATCGAATTTCCGGAAAGGCTCAACCCCGTCGAAATCCCCGTTCCGAAACCAGAACTCGAGACTCTTCCCCCGACGCATACCGTCATCCCCATGCTTCGGGGTCTCGACGGAACCTTTGCCGGATGGAAAGAGATTTACGCGCCGCCGCCTGCACCTCCTCCGACCGCATCGGGATCCACCGAGCGCAAGCCCGGCGGGATGATGACCTTTGTGAGGGGCAAAGGGAATTATGTCCCTTTTCGACCTGGTGGGCTGGATGATGCAGCGTTCGACAGGGATTCTGAGCGCGAAGGGGAGGAAGAAACCGAGGAGGAGAAGGCGAGACGGGAGTTGGAAGAGGAAGAAGCGATGGGAAAGACGTGGAAGACCATTGCGCCGGGGATGCGCAGGGGTCTGAAGCTCGATGGCGGTGAGGCGCAAAGACGGAGCCATTGATGGTAGACAGACTGATAGGTTCTCATCACAGCGGATGAGTTCTTACGCACAGTCCTGGGTGAAGACTCGTTCACGGCGCCTGTCAAACGTCGTAAGAGACCAAAGCAACAGATTGGCGTGTCCTCCACGGATATGCAGGACGGGGCTATGGATGAGAATATGGCAGTAGGTTCAACGCTGTCGGACTTGTCATCATCCTAACACCTTCTGACAGGTCGCACATGTCCGAGCCCCGTCAAAGAACGAGGAGCGAAGCGAGATTGATGATCTCCTTCCCATCTCGGTACGTTTCTCGCTCGGTATCAATGGGAAAAGACTCACATCCACTACCTCGGCGCTGCAGCGGCTTCCGGCACCCCCGACGACGCGAAGAAGACGAGGACCGCCCAAGAGAGAATGGGCGCACATTGTGGATGTCAATCAGGAGATGGTGAACGTGAGTGACCAAAAACATTTACAAGTCTTCGGCTCCTGTACTGATCGAGATTCCGACGGCTCTAGTTCCACGAGATGGTGCCCGAAATGGCTCACAAAGTACGAGACAATCGGATCCCGCGTTGAGGTCAGCCAATTCTAACCCACTATCCTAGTACCCCTTCGAGCTCGATACGTTCCAGAAGGAGGCAGTGTATCATCTCGAGATGGGTGATTCGGTGTTTGTGGCCGCTCATACAAGTGCGGGAAAGACGGTGGTGGCGGAATATGCCATTAGTCTGGCCATGAAGCATATGACGAGGTACGTTCTGCTCCGTCGCTCGGGTACTGCCATCCTGATTCCTATCCCTAATGTCCTTTGAAGAGCAATTTATACCTCGCCAATCAAGGCCCTCTCGAACCAAAAGTTCCGAGATTTCAAGACGACCTACGGCGCGGAAAACGTTGGCATCTTGACTGGAGACGTGCAGATCAATCCCGAAGCACCCTGCTTGATCGTGAGTCCAGAAATCCGTCTCTTTAAGGTGGCTGTCATCTCACTGGCGGCTTTTTGTGGCATAGATGACGACAGAGATTCTACGGAGCATGCTTTATCGCGGCGCCGACTTGATCAGAGACGTCGAGTTTGTGATTTTCGACGAAGTGCATTACGTGAATGACGCAGAGGTTAGTCTAAAACTCGACAGAGTGGCATTTCACTAGGAGACTGACGCCCGTGCGTTAGCGTGGCGTTGTCTGGGAGGAAGTCATCATCATGTTGCCGGAACACATCAACATCATCCTGCTTTCCGCAACCGTGCCAAACACACATGAGTTCGCTTCATGGGTCGGGTGAGTCTATGGTTCTTGCCAGCGACAAAGCTAATGAGCAGGATTGTAGACGCACAAAGAAAAAGGACATTTATGTCATTTCCACGCCAAAGCGTCCGGTGCCGTTGGAACACTATTTATGGGCTGGCAAGGAACTGCATAAGATCGTGGATGACTCAAGCCACTTTGTGCCAGAAGGGTAAGTCCAACGATAGTCGTGCATTCTCGTACTGAATCCATGAGTAACAGTTACAAGGCGGCGGGCGAATCGCTCAAAAGAAAACAGGAAAAAGAGCGAGAAGCCGCAGGCTTGCCACCGCTACAGCGTACGGGCGGCCGAGGAATGCCTGCTCGTGGCGGAGCGAGGGGTCTACCGAACGGCCGCGGCACACCTGCAAGAGGCGGTCGAGGTGGCGGACAGGCGGGTCGGGGAGGTTCGAGTGGCGTCACGCATTACGGAGCTCCTCGCTCGTACGGCGGTGCTGGATCAATGGACAAGAATCTCTGGTCGCAACTGGTCAATCATCTCAAAAAAATCGATCTTCTGCCTGTCGTCGTCTTTACATTCAGCAAAAAGCGATGTGAAGCCAATGCGGCGAGTCTGTCTGCGGTCGATCTTAATGTCGCAAGCGAGAAGAGTGAGGTCCATGTCACGGTCGAGAAGGCTCTCACTAGATTGAAAGGTTGGTGACTCGTAAACTCAAGTAAGGGAATGAAGCTGACCACGGTCTTCAGGCTCAGACAAGAAGCTGCCTCAGATCGCACGAATGCGAGAACTCCTCATGCGAGGAATCGGCGTTCATCATGGAGGTCTCCTTCCGATCGTCAAGGAGGTAGTCGAGATTCTTTTCTCGAGGGGTCTTGTCAAAGTCTTGTTTGCTACCGAAACATTCGCCATGGGCGTCAACATGCCCGCGAAGAGTGTGGTCTTTTCCCATATCAGAAAACACGACGGTAACAACTTCCGAACCCTGGAACCGGGAGAGTATACCCAAATGGCTGGAAGAGCAGGTCGACGAGGTCTGGACTCTACAGGAACAGTCGTCATTATCGGAGGCGATGAGCTACCAGAAGTAGGTACACGCGCTCATTTTGTATTCGGTGCTGACAAAGTCATCATTGTCAGCAATCAACCCTCACAGAAATGATGCTCGGCACCCCGAATAAGCTCATCTCGCAATTCCGCTTGACCTACAACATGATTTTGAATCTTTTGCGAGTCGAGGCTCTGCGAGTGGAAGAGATGATAAAACGAAGCTTCTCTGAGAATGCATCGCAGGCATTGGCGCCGGAGCAACAACGTCAGGTCGAAGCGGTAGGTACGCTGCTCTGGCAAGATCCCTCAGCTGACCCTCTCCTAGACCGAGCGGCGGCTTGCCATAATTCCTCGCGTGGATTGCGAAGTGTGCTCGTCCGACATTGAAGCATTCTATGATATCTCCGCCGAGGTGGCCCGTAAAAACACTCTCCTCATTCAGGCTGCCGCAACGCATCATCAGGGCAACAAGACTCTCAGCTCTGGTCGAGTCGTTTTACTTTACGACAAGGTGTGCTATTCCATGTACCCTCCCGTGAAACTAGCTAATCTTTCTTGAATCCAGCACTTCCGTGGCAACGTCGCCATCATCCTTCGACCTTCACCTGGTCTCATCGACCCTGATTCCATTGATCAGCCTTCTGACGAGGGGTTGAGAACCTATTGGGTTCTTGCCTTGGTATCACAGAGTACAAGGACCAAGGAAGACGGTACGTCAGCTGTCTGAGGCTTTCCAGGTCGCGCTAACGTCCCAATCGCACCCAGATTTCGAAGCCAAGACTGCGCCGCCTCGGTGGAGAGTGTCGCTTGGCGAGAATCCTCTCGTTGAGCCGACGTGGGAAATTGTCACGGTAGCGACTTCGAGTATCAATCTCGTCATCAACAGAGTAGAGAAGGTAAGATCGGCGAGATGAACCATACCAGCCAGCTGAAAATACGCTTCATAGGTGGATGTAAATGCTGTTCTGGACAAGAACGATCCAGTTGCCATCGACTCAACGTTGTCGTCTCTACAAGATTTGTACGACTCGCTAAAGAGCGGTGGTGAGATCCCCGAAGTAGAGTGGACCAGAATGCGGCAACTAGACTTCCAGGAAGCATTGAAGGCGAGAAATAGTCTTGCTGGAAGATTGACGTCGATGAGCTGTCAGCTGTGCGCTGACTTTACAGAGCATGTGAGTTGATGGCTCATTTCTCGATTGACTTTACTGAATATGGCTTTTCCATAGTACGAGACCTTGCATGAACGCAAATTGATTGAACTCGATCTGCAGCAGCTCAAACTTGCCCTATCCGATCAAAACCTGGAGTTGTTGCCAGATTACGAGCAACGTGTCGATGTCCTGAAATCGCTGCAATTCATCGATGAGAATGCAACTGTCTTACTCAAGGGCAGGGTCGCGTGCGAGGTGAGTACTCGTTCCTCCGCAACTTGCAAAAAAGCTGATCGCCTCCGCTGAAGATCAACTCGTCGAACGAGCTCGTATTGACGGAATTAATCCTAGATAACATTCTCGCAGACTACACGGCAGAGGAAGTTGTGGCTTTGCTCTCTGTCTTCATCTTTGTCGAAAAGACGGAATCCGCACCGGAAATTCCGGAAAAGATCCAGCAGGTGCGTCGGCGTGATGCTTTTTGAGGCGTCCCTAACAGCATTTGGCAGGGACTCGATGTCGTCTACGGGATCGCCGAGCGAATAGAGGCAGTTCAGGACGCGCACTCTGTCCGACATGATGAATTCGTTACGCCATTCAAACACGGTCTTGTGGAAGTTGTCTATGAATGGGCCAAGGGAATGGTATGGCATATTGTCCTTGTATTCCGATCGCTTGCTAATCATCTATTCCTGCAGCCGTTCGATCAGATCACAGACCTGACGGATGTGCCTGAGGGTACGATCGTCCGTTGTATCACTCGTCTAGATGAAACTTGTCGAGAAGTACGCGACGCAGCACGTGTGATCGGGGATCGCGATTTGTTCACAAAAATGGAGGAGGCACAAGCCTTGATTAAGCGAGATAGTAAGTATCGACAATTGACATGCGTAAGCGCGAATGCTGACGTTGCTCCACAGTTGTCTTTGCGGCCAGTTTATACTTTTAGACTAGAGACATAGATGTCGTTGGTGATTATGAACTAGCTAGAATACATATGGACTTACCAGCATATACCATATTTTGTAATACAGCCTGTCTTCGGTGTGCTTTATCCCGGCGTCAGGAACCCAATCATACAGGTGTCGAGCATGTAATCCACGTTTACCCAGGCGTGCGTCAGCACTGATAAGGGGATATGGCTAAGCCGCAACTTCCAGATAGGCGTAGCTTTACTCACTGAAGAGCTTGGTCCCGTCTCTTCCTGCGCACCGCATAAGCTCTTTTTCGCCTCCGGGATGGAAGCGCAGGTATTCTGTAATATTGTAAACTTTGCCATTGAAGGCGGACCAGGCGTCTTCGGGCGTATTGTGCTTTGTAAAACGCAAAGCCTGAGCTTCCAATCTCGAGGTGATGATTCCTCGTTCACAACATACTCTCTTCAGCTCATCGAGCGTTACCCTGATCGGGATCATATGTCCCGCTCGGAGCTTTGGATCCCCGCTGCTCTTAACGCGCGCCCAATCGAGCGGACTGCACCCAGGGGCGAGTGCGACCTTTTGACGCTTCTTGATCGCTGGATTCGGCTTCTTGGTCGTCGTTGGGGGTGTTTGGAGACTTGGTGCCGCAGAGAATGAATCTTGATGGCGTGTGGGAGGGGAAGCTGTACGGTCGGAACTTGATGGCGAGGGCGGGACAACGTCAAAGTCTAGTTCTGGGGGCGGGCGTGTTTGAAGGGATAGTCTGGGTGCTTGGCTCCTTTGTGCCGAATCGAGCATGGGGAACGACGGTGGAGCATCGATGTCATCTTCTGCCGTGCCTGGTGATTGTGTCTTTCGCGAAGCATCTTTTGTCGTGTTCTCTTCAGCTTCCTCTGTCCGCTTAGTGGACCAGAATGGTAGTCTTGGAATCGCCTGGTCGAAGGCGGGAATGAGACCAACAAAGCTGCGGACGCGATGTTCTGTACTCACAAATGACATGTCGGCGTTCCAGTGATCACTGCTGAGCCGCCAGGTGACTGTCAGACGACACCGGTAGCTTGGCCCTCTCCACAAGTCCGGTCGCCTCGTCGAATTCTCTATCGCCTCGTCGGCTCGATCGCGTTGTTTACTTTGTCATGTGCGATGTGAAACACCTCCGGCCCGAAAATGGCCCGAGCAGCCAGTCATTGACGCAAGACGAGCATTTGTACGGCGACATCTCCAACCACGATAGATGACCTGGCCGTACAAGGACACCATGCCAATTGACAGCGCCCCGGAGACCTTCATTGCCGGTCTCACAGCCGTAACCGACCATATCCAACACCGGTTCTCCGAATTGAACGACTCGGAACCGATCCCCTCACGACGCGAAATCGACGCGGCCCTCCAAGCTTTACCTTCTGCACTTCCGCGTTCGGGGCTAGGGGTAGATGCAACGGTCCATCATCTGATCAAGGATATCACTCCAGGTCTCCTGAGGGGGCACGCTGGATCGCGGTTCTATGGGCTCGTGACAGGAGGTGTGACGCCGGCTTCCCAATTGGCGGATATCTTGGGCACGTCCTGTAAGTGTATTGAAGAGTCCACAAATGTGTATTGCAATGACTGACGGTACGTCTAGATGATGAGAGCCTTCAAATCAATTTTCCGGTCAGTAGCTCTTGAAGCGGGGCGTTCGGTAGAGAGGCTGGATGCTTGTTTGCAGGACGCTACCATGGCTGTGGCACTGGAGCAGAGAGCGCTGGACATGGTTCTTGATCTATTAGATATCCCCGCAGAGTGGTTCAAGGGCAGATCTGTTACCACTGGTGCGACGGCTAGTAATATCATGGGTCTCGGTATGCCATCTCTCTTGAGCTTTTTAACAAGGACTGATTTTCGGATGATTTCCAGCGTGTGGACGCGACGCCCTTCTCCTACAATCACCACACCTGCCAGAAGGGTACACTATCGCTGAGCACGGATTCCCGCCTCACATCGCCACGGTTGGCCAAAGTCCGTCATCGGTCCCAGCCATCAAAGTCTTGACGGTCAAGGCGCACGGATCGATCCTCAAAGCCGCCGCGATCACAGGGATCGGGAGGGCCAATGTCCTCGATATACCGGCTGCAACGAGCGAGGAAAATCCTTGGGGGTTGGCATTCGATACCATTCGACTGGAAGAAGAGCTTTGCCAGGCGGATTCTCTCAGGCAGGGTGTGATCGTCGTGGTTACGCTGGGGGAAGTGAATACTGTCAGTTGTCAAACGAAGAGACACTCGTCCGCATCTCACGTGCTAGTGACAGGGCGGATTCACGCCAAACATCCCTGGTATCGAGGCTCTGTGTCGGAAATACCATGCTTGGCTCCACATTGACGGAGGTGAGTAGAACCCTTTCCGCGGAATGATGCTTGTTAAAGCTATGTTTAGCATTCGGCGGATTCGCGGCGCTGTTGCCGCAGTATCGGCATCTTGTGGAAGAGATGAAGCTAGCCGATAGCTTAACGCTCGATGGTGAGCGGGTCTACGAAATCAGGGAAAATTTCTGATGAAGCTGCTGTGAGAAGCACATAAATGGCTCAACGTAAGTTTAGTAAGAGTCTACCCGCGGAATAGCTCACAGACAGGCTTCATCAGGTGCCTTACGACACTGCTATGTTCTACACCCGCAAAGCTTCCGATCTGATACGAAGCTTTGGCCCCTCACCGCGTCTTGGAACTCCGGCATACCTACAAGTCCACGCCGACAGCGCTACCGCTACCGTAGACGTACCAGACGATGTACTCAAGCTGAGAGAATGGCTTTCAGGACTGACGAGCCCTTTGAATTGCGGGATCGAGAACTCGAGAAGATTTCGGGCACTGCCGCTTTATGCTGGTCTACTGGAGCAGGGTAAAGCTGGGTATACTGGTAAGTGATTGCGTAGCAATCAAAAGAGGTTGTGTGCTACATCGCGGAATGACTAATATCCCGTAGATATCATTCGCCGGAATTGTGACTTTGCGCAACGTATCTGTGCGTGGCTAACCGACCCAGCGAAAGGCGGAAAATGGTACACGCTCGTCAACAGCGTCGAGGATGCAGCCAACCCTGCAAGTTCTGCCAAGGTGCCATTAAATATTGTCTTGTTCCGCGGATCTCATGCCTCATGTTACCCTCCCTCTGATATGTCATCAACAACGCGACTTCTTCACGCTATCAATAGACAGCGACTGATCTACGTCACGCCTACGAGCTGGGCTGGCGTTGGCGCGTTGCGAATTGCCGTGTCAAATTGGCGGACAGGGCTGGAGGGGGATGGAGACTTTGAGGCTGTCATCACGGCCTTGAGCGTGGCTGCACACGGATAGGACTTGGAATCCTGAAGAAGACAATTACGAATGATCCAGGTTATTACAACGCATTCCAATCTAAGTATTTTTCATCCGAGAAGAGTAGGATGCTGTCAGATTCCAATTGCAATTGTTCCTGAGCAGCAAGAGTGAAACGAGGAACGGAAAACGAGGACGTTGGGGAACCGACGAAAGAATACAGCGCATAACTTATCTCAAGCGGTTGGATTGTCATAGATGAACATGATGATCCGGCCTTCAGTATTGACCTTGAAGGGCAAGGGTAGTTTCTGCATGGGTTCATTCCTAAAGGTCTCGCCAATCTTGAGACGATACGGGTTGGGATAGGGACCCAGCAAGGAGCCATCCTTGCCATCGAATCTACGGAATGGCGATGAATCAGTGTCACTGAAAGTTCTGGCATTAGCAGTCTGCAAGGCTCTCACTTGAAGTCAGTCTTCTCTTGATATGGAACTTTCTCCCACTTCAAGCCGAGCTTTCCATTATCGAGATACGTCATTTCCTTGGTCGCCCGTATGCTGAAGAGGCTCTTTCCCTCCAGAAGTTCCGCCTTGTCGTCGCTCTTCTTTATTCCCTCGAGCAACATCAGATCGCCGTAGAGTTGACTATCATGGGTCGTGATGTTGGCAAAAGCGACGTCGATAGCCGCTCGGCTGTTACTCGGAGGCAGATTGCAAGCAGGGAATGCAAAGACAAATTTCTATTCAGATCAAAGCATGCACGTCAGTCTCGTGTGGCAGAAAATCGCCAGGATGCACTCCACTCCCGAAAATCTGCAAGTCGGTGTTCTGCTCTTCCACTTACCTCGTCTCCCTTTTTCTTCACAGATAGTAGCATGTTGCACTCTCCCTCCTTAGGAGTCACAAGGCCTTTGATGGCACTTAAATGAGCCGGGTCGTAGTAGAACACCTTTGGAGGCTCCGCAATTCTTATCATTGACTTTCCATCCGTCTTGAGAGGATTGGCCATAGAAGACGGAATCACGCCAGCAATGGCGAGAAATGCTATTCCGCTAAATAGCTTGCCGAGAAACATCTTTCTTGATATTCCGGTGTCTAGTATTACCTATGATTGTGCCACCAAATAGTCTTTCGTGTGGCTTTCTGGTGCAACTGAATAGAAGGCCTACGTTCTCGGGTCTTATGTAAACAACGGCTCAGTGTCTCATGGCGAGGAGGACAAAAGGTCGCTACTTTGCCAATTGAGAGCCCCGCGAGGGCTTACCCTTTCTTTGAAAGAACTCAAAGGGGATAAGACTTTGTCCCTTATATCAAGCGTGAAAGGAGTTTATGAATTGTACTCACCTTTTGTCGAACGTCAGAAAGGGTACGTTACTCTGGTATTTGGGAATGATCGCACCATTCCATCGCAGGTCATTTCCGGCGAGGCTTGATTCCTTTCGCAAATGTCATTCGTTGCCTGACATGTGGTTGGAAGCTGGATTGGCGTGATTTATGTGGCCCAAAGTCGAAAGGAGAAGTATTTCACAACTTGACCAGCTACACCATCGCCATCAAGACACTGAAGGGTTGCTCCTACGCAGACCTCGTGAGATCGTGTATATCTAAAGCCAAGCTATACAGATACAGAATGTGATACATTTTACCGATACAGTTGAGAGACACACAGACGAACTAGGATGTCATCTCCTTTACGAATTGCTTCATTGCGATGATGCTTGAGGGGATCAGACCAAGAATATGTTAACAGTCAAGCCCAGGTAGCTTGACGAGCCCACGTCACGTCTACACCATCATGGCACCTTGCGCTGGCTTGTTCGTGTATTGCCCCGGAGAATAACCGGCTCCGATGTGGCCCCCGGATCCGAGCAGCCCAGCGTCCGACTGACGCGAGCCCAAAGCATCAGAAGGGGCACCTGCAAACGCCTCGTGGTCTCGCCAGCCACCTATATAATCTTACACGGTGAGACAAGGTCTCAACCAAAATCAACAGAGAACTTGCCTTCATGGGTAAAAGGTCGGTGCAGCATAGATTCCTGTACGCTGTAGCCGAATTTAGAAAAGGCTCCCTCGGACGCGTGTCGATGGAAGAGGGAGGTGGAGCCTGTTGAACACAGCAGGTATTCGTAAATACCCTTGGCTTGAATGTCTTCTTTTGCACATACGGGGTAAGAGAACATGGTTGAACCTGAAGTCCCAGATGGCTGCAAACGTCTTTCGGTACGCAATGAACGCACAGAATGTGCCAGTCAAGGCACCGCCTACGCAGTCGTACCCTTTTCGCGAAATAAAGGTCAATGGAAGCACTGTAGCCATCTCGCATGCGAGGCGAGGCTTACAGTTGTGATATTCATCGACCGTTAGACTGGCGGCAATCAAAACGGCGCCACACACGGGTGCGATCGTCAGTACGTATTTCCAGTACCTATAATGTGTACTTGAGACTCTCCGCAGACCACGCCAAGCTCACTGATACTCACGCTCCACGGTGGTCAGACATGACCTTCAGCTGAGCATTGAAGTAGAAGAACAGATACTACAAGGGTTCAAGGTGAGCTGTGACCCGTTGACGAGAAAGAATCCGTTCTCACGATGAGACCAGCGAACGCTGCAGTCGAGTGTCCGGACCTGACAGACATCGCTCAGTCACGGATCTCTGCAGTCAGGGCGGAGGCGGCTCACATCCAGCTCTCCAGCGAGTCATTAATATCATTGGCATCCCTGTACCAAAAGGTTACCGTCAGTACAGCCTCTACGCTGCGGTCAAACTCTGCGATACATACCCAGTGCAAACCTCGCGGGTATACATATACCCTTCAAAGCCCATTCCCGTCTGCCTGCTGAAGTCCGGTTTGCAGACGTCGAGGAAATGAGGTCGTAAACCGCCTGTCCATAACGACGAGGATCAGATCGGCGCATGCCAATCGCCTCCAGTGACTACCTACCGATAAGCCACTTGTTGAAGACTGGAAGCGCGTAATGTAGAATGCAAAACGGTGAGTAAACCGGTATTGATTGCTTTGGCTACTGGATCATACCCTGGAAAACCGCTGCCGTGACTATCGCCGGACCTCAGGATCAGCTCGTATTCGCCACTCTATCTTACTTGCCAAACTCACTTAGACCCTCAAGCAAACCCATCGTAGAGCCAAGCAACATTTCCGGACTCCTGTGTCTGATCTGGAACAGGACGAAGAAGACAAAAGGCACGAAGAAGGCGATGAGGGCCGCAGCATAGATCGGAATCTAACGGAGCAAGCGGTTCAGCTTCAGAAATCTATCTTGGAACGGTCCGAACGGATGAGACATACGATGTTCTTGCGGTACTGTTGAATAGCGGGAGAAATAGGTGAGATCATGGCGCCCAGTGGTTTTGCTTCTCGCCACTGACAGGGTACGCGAACCTGAAACGTTAAGAAGAACATTCAATAATGAGTAACCTGGAGAATCCATTCTGCTTACTGCGGGTACACGACCTCGGAGTTGTTGTTGTATATCGGGAAGTTTCTCGTCGGCGCTGGGTCAGCCTCGTACACTCCCAACCCGATAGCACCCATGGCGGCCATGGTGAGCAAGTCGAGCAAGTGGAGCCTAGGAGGTGTCATGATGCGATCATGAGAAAAATCTTTCGCTCATGCGTTTCGTGGAAACTCACTTGATCCATTGTCCAAATTTGAACTTGTGCCCATACGGCCCATCTGGACCACTCATACCACCTGCTGCCATCGACTTATTCGTGTGCTTGTTGCTAAACATACCGCGTTTCTCTTGTACGACGGGCTCTTGCTGTCCGGGGACCGTTGCTGTGCGCGCGGTATCACGAGTGGCGCTGGGCGCCATGGTTGTTTCGTTTGTGGCCATGGCTTTAGTCGTGCGGACTATCGAATACAGCGGACGAGAGGAGTGGAAAGCATACAGCGAGAGGCCCGAACTCCTCCGACCTGGAAATCGGCCCACGACTATATCAGCTGTTCACGTCTACAGCTATTTCCCGTTCTCCTCAAAAAAGTGGCTGTTGAACGACATTCCACCGAACTTGTGACATCATATGTTATGGAAGTGCGGATGTCGCTCGCTTTTAGGCTCGAGAGAAGCAGCTGACACAGGTGCTGAATAGAGGTCTGGTGTAGGATGAAGTCGAGCGAGCTGATGGGGGGCTATAAATAGGGTTAGGTCTTTATTCGATCGCAACGCACGCGTTCGGGCCGTTCTTCCTTCCTTCTCGGTACAACGGTAGATTGCCGACCGTGTTCCTAGCTGTGTTTCTTGACCAAGTATCTCGCCAGCTATCTAGACCAGCTTCTAGCCCCTACAAGCACGTTCAAGTTTTCTTCAAAAGCTCTAAGGGGACCGCCGTTGGCATTCCGCAGTCTGCCTGGACACAACGTCATTGGCTTTTGCATCAGTAGACGTCTTGCTTGGAGACTGCCAGGTGTTGACACGAGGTGCTTCTCGGATATGCTGCTCATGTTCGCTTCAATTAGGCGTACATATCGCATATCTCGTTCATGACATGAGTTATTTCAATATCCTTAGAGTAGATGTGTTTACTGTGACAATGGCATTAGTGGTTGTGAGGTGCAAAGTAGCTGGGCTGAGTACAACCAAAGCTCTGGCGTCGCAAGCCTTGGTTGTACAGGAGCGGCAAGAGAGTCCACAAAAGTTATAAAGCTGGACGGCCCGAACATGCTTCACAGGCCATTGACTATACCGGCAACTTGCTTCGCGAGTCGTTAAAGGGTAAGAATTCGCAGTCGCGATAGTTCAAGTATTTTTGTTCATTACACATTATACATGGCATAGACAGGTGCCACACCCTGGTCCTTTACACAACGCTCTTCTCAAACCCAACTCTTTGCCCTGTCTAGCAATTCAGTCTCGCAACAATACTGCTAATCTCCAGCTTGGGATCGTAATGTCTTCCCATGGCGTCATCTGTCGGCGTTTAATACCTGACCCTCTCGCGTCCATACTTGGAAATAATGTCTGCAATGCACTATCAGCAACCCAGCTGGATGACAGCCATGCTCAGCAAAGACTCACACCAAGCATAGATGACTCCCGGTATCCAGCCCAAGATCGTCAATGCGATGCTGATCCAGAAAGCGGCACCACACCCAACTTTGGCAAAAGGTCCGATTGGTGGAAGAATGATACTGAGAAAGTAGAGGAGCATGTCGCCGCCAGTTGATTGAGTTCCTGCCATGGTGGTATCTTAAGAATTGCAATGGAAAAATTGAGTGTTATTTCAAGACTTGTACTGTTGACGCAGAGGACGACTGCTATTACCGGATGCCCTTGTGGCGTCGCTCAATATATATCCCAACGACTTGCTGATCTTGACATCAAAGCATTGGAGTGGAGGCTACGTAATGGCGCCAAGTCCAAGCAAAATTACCTCACTAGCCAGCCCTATTCCCTGGCTGAAGTGATTAACTCGGTGACTTAGTTACCGCCGGCTGGCTGGCATGGTCCCCCTTCGCAGTAGTCACTTACACACACGCCCGAGCGCTATGACTCATCTCACTAGGTCGTCAGGGCTCTGCTACTCCGGCCCTTCCGACCCAAATTTCGGAAAGCGGTGCGCGCAGTCGCTCGTGTCTTACCTCGGTTCCGCATCCGCAGCACGAGTCTTGGCTGGACACGGGTGGTGGGTGGTTGACGTCAGTCCATAGTAGACGGGGTAGCTAGTGGCCGATCTTTCCAGCATCAGGCGGCGCGTAGGACTTTCAGCTGACAGCCGCACTGTCGGCACGTACCTTCGGCTCAGAGTCTCACATTCCAGAACGGCTCGGACCGAAGACGAAGGAGGCGCACCTTGTGCGTGCTATTATGCTCTTCTCGGGCCGTCGGTGCGGACAAGACAAGGCGACGAGTCCGTAGAGTCTACCATGTAAGTGGAACAGTGCGCATGCAACACTTGGAGCTCGTTCGATGATAGACGGAAGGCCGTCAAGATCGCAGAGCATGCTGACCCCCGCGTGACCCCAAATCAAAAGCTAGTAAGCTGGTCGGAGGGCCTCCAAGGCATAACCTTCTGCATGTGCATATCAATGGCACAAGAGATCCGAGATGACATTGCGGCCCCTACTTGGCCAACCGCTCAAGTAACTGCCTCGCTCCGCCCTTGACGATCTCTCCGCCCGCCGAGGCCGCCATCCCCGCCACCATCCTGGCATTCCTCCACCCATCCATTCCATCCGCTACACGCTCATACGCGCTCTTGCCATTCCTGCGCGCCGGTCCATCGGTTGTGGACGTGGAGGTTCCCGAAGCGGACGCCCCGACACGACCCATGAAGATTTGTTTGAGCGGTCCAACTTCGTTGATGATATCCATACCCACGGATCGGACCCAGCTGACCAGCGGAATTCTTGTGCCAAAAAGGTAGTGTAGTTTATCGGTCGCGGAGAGGAGTAGGTGGTTTGCCGGGTATCGTTCGCGCGTATAGGGTAAAAGCGATGTATAGGCGCCTTCGGAGGGGGTTAGCCGTCGCGCCACATGGCGCCCTCGGGGACTCACCAAGATCACCGCCTTGCTGCCGGACCGATTCCCACACTTCACCCAACACCTTGACATCCGCCAAACCCATATTCAGCCCTTGCCCCGCCAACGGATGCACCGTATGCGCCGCATCACCGACCAACACGGTCCGGTCGCCGATATAGCTCTCGGCGTGGGAAAGCTTGAGCGGGAACGAAGCGATCGACGTCGGCGAAATCGAGGCGATTGGCGGCGGCAGGGATTTCGCTTGCTCGGCGGTGAGGCTCATCAGTACGTCGTTCCATTTTGCGTCGAGTGTCGATGCATCTACAGTCGTCCCGCGTTCCTGCGCCGCGAGTACTTGTGCATTCACCTCGGCGAGTCCGGGTTCATCCATGAAGAAACCAAGGTTTACCATCGTCGTCAACCGCTCGGCGCCCAAGGCTTTGTACGCGCTCGCCAGCGCCGGACTCGTCGACCAGACCATCGTTGTTGCATCCCGCCCGAGCGGTAAGAATGCAATCGGTCCCGAGGGCAGGAATCGCTGAAATGCCGTCCGATTATCAATAGCCGAATGTCGCAGCGTCGCCACGACAGCATGCGTATCGTACGCGTGGCCAAACGATTCAATCTGGGAAAACGCCCTGACGGGGGAATTGTACCCGTCCGCGCCGACGACGACTCCGCCCCGCACCCATCGATCGCCGCCGCATCGGAGTGCGACCGACCTGCCGCCCTCGTCCATGCGCATCTCCTCGACTTTGCTGCGCTCGGCAATAACGACCCTGCCACGTCCGTCGTGTTCGATCTTGCGCAAGAAGGCGCGCTGTAGATTTGTGTTTTCCGTCATGCGTGCCATGGGATCGGCTGAGCCGGCCGGTTGGGGAAAGTGGATTTGAGAGGAGGAGGATGCGGTGCTTGAGGTCCAGACCTGGCCAGGCGGCGTCAGGAAGGGCGTCGATGAAAGCGAGGGACGGACTCACAATGATATCGCTAATAGGACATGACCGTGATTCTTCGATATACTCCCAAGCTCCGATATCTACCGAGCCCTCAGCCGACAAAAGCCTTTGCGGGCGACCCAAAACTCACCCTTCAAGAATTGCACATTCTCCGCTGTCAGACTACTGACCCGATTCTCCCACTCGCCGTGGCCCGTCCATGAGCGGACACGGTCGAGCGATCCACCCTCGACGAGCAAGATGCGCGTATCGTCGCGCATGACTGCGGGCTTGGATACTGTTCTGCGAGTTAGCAGACCGTTCCCGCTATAGTTTTGCAACGAAGACTTACGCAGGGTACATGCCAATGCGAGTCCCGCGTTTCCCGCACCAATGATCACGATGTCGTACGTGTCCTCCCTTAATATCTCTGGAACAATCGAAGGCGCTGTGGGTTCAGCTGGAGCTGTGGAATGCCATCGTGCCCTTCCCTCGTGCGGGATACGTCGCCACGGTCGATGCTGTACTGCATATTGCGTCTCGGGTCGTTGAATGGTCCGCGAGATGGCGCGACGCGACAGGCGGATTGGAGACTGCTTGGACGTTGATGCGATGGCCTTTCTGAGGCCTGTACGTGCCGGAGAAGCCATGCTTATGGTACGGACCGCACTGACGGATCGACCGACAGCTTGAACATTCACGCTTGACTGAATCTACGAACTGCGAGACTCGCGAGGTGGGATGACACGGACATGGTCCCCCCGTTCCCCGCTTTTCCCCGTCCGCCCAGCCCGGAGCGAGTCGGCCTCATAGCAGCACCGTCATGACATCCATGCCTCTCCCCGTCGTCCATTCGTCCACCGCCATCCACTCCACCATGGGCAACTCACAATCCACCGCCACCTCTGTCGGAGAGCAGCCGCAAAAGCCTGCAGAGCAGGTCATACGGCCACAGGAACAGGGCACGTCTGTTCAGGTGAGCCTGTTTCCGCTTCAGAGAATACCGGACATGCAGCAGCTCATGCTTCACCCCTTGCAGTTTGCGCCCTCGCTCATCTCCCAGCTCTCTTCTTCGTCTTCCTCTTCCAACGATGAGCCTCCATCACGTACTCACCACGACTCGGCCATCATGGCCCGTCTTCAGGCCGAGACTGAACGACTCCGACACGAGGAGGCCGCGATCATGGCCAAGATCTCGACGGCGCTCGAAAAGGAGAACCTCGACAAGGACAAGCCCGGATTGAACAGCGAGCTTTTAGGCAGGGATATGGAGGAGGTCCGTGAAAAGTTGGAGAAGCTGGGTAAAAAGCGGAGGGAGGTGTTTGAGGAGGAAGGGGAGAAGGCCGAGGTGAGGAAGCAGAGGGATTCGGTCGTGCAATGTTACCTGTGAGTACCCTGAGCCTATCTTTTGGGTTCTGCATCGGCTCATCCGAGGGGGGGCTGAAACGTTCGTCGCAGGAAAAACAATGAGCGACCGCTCGACTGCTGGAAAGAGGTCGAATACTTTAAGCGCAGCGTGTCAAACCTTGAGGCCGACTTTGTCGCTTCACTGCGCTGAAGGATCGGTTGCTACACGACCGACGCATCGTATAGATGTAGTTGAGAAAAAGAAGAGGATTACCGTGCGGGAAAGCTGCCGCGGTCCTGTGGTAGGAATACCTTACGCACGGGCTTGTATCAACGCATAAAAGAGGAAACAATATCGCATGGCATGCGAAGTGATGACGCTGTCCAGCTGCAAAACCACATACCATAATCAACGAACGAATCCGGAACATCTCAGAAGTCGGCTATGCCACCCAACCCGCCGCCCCCGGCACCGCCAAGTCCACTTTTCCCGCCGACATCGTATCCTATACCCTTGACCTCGTCACCCAAAATCCCATCGCGCCCTCCGAGTCGTTCGTCCGTACTCGTTAACAAGGGCTGCACCGGCGCATTCTGGCGTAACGGCATGACCGACGCTGCGCGCAGGAAAGACCCGTTTGCGTGAGCCGTCGGTTGATAGAGGTAAGTCATTCCCACGCCCGGATACGCCTATGGAGCCACAAGAAAAGTTAGCTCCGAGTCTTGCACTGACGCCCCGGCGCTGCCCCGGACACTCACCGTCTTCTTCTGAGCGCCATACGGCGTCTTCCGGCCGTGCGTCTGCGTGCCCCATCGTGCCGCGTAAGGCTCCTTGATTCCCGGTCCCGGCTCGGGCCGCATCAGCCGCGCCGTCTCGGCGTTAATTACCCGCCAGATCAACAGCGCAAGTGCCACGAGCGATACCTTAGTGCTCACTGCCGCCGCGGCTGTTAGTGACATGACTAGATTCCTGCAAAACGCCCCTCGGCGGGAGCTTACCATAACTCAGAATGATAACGATACACAGCGCCTTGAGATGTCCCAGCCGGCGCTTCCACTGCTTTCGCCGCTGATCATACTCATAATCCCGAATCGCCTCTGTCCGCTTCCGATCCATCGACGCAGCATCCGTACGCGCCCGCTGCGCCGCTTGAAACCGCGTGTCCCAGGGCTCGCCGGGCTTGCCAAATGTGCCGATCTGAGGAGCCGTGCCGCTCTCGAACCACATCGAAGATTTGTTGGGCGCGGACTTGCCGAGCGGGAATGGCCACCTAGGAAAGCGTCAATGTATAAGTAACGGTCGACGGTTACGTGCGACTGAGACGACATACAGCCTTGGTCGTGCATCCGGCGTCGTCAACTTGTGCGACGGATGACTGCCGTCGTCTTCCCACACCGGGAGCCGCTTTACTGTCTCAAGTGCCTGTCCCTCCCGCTCTCTCTTGAACTGCTCTTCGTCTTCGTCCTCTTCTGCTCCCTTTCGCAGCTCTGCTTCGGCAGCTTTTTCCGACTTATCGTAGGCAATCAGGATGGACGCGAGGATGACCATCCTTGAGCCAGAGCAGCGTCAGCTTCTGTGCAGGGCGACACGAGGGGTAGCTTACAAGACTGCGCAGATGGTGACGCCCTTGATCAGGCGATAGAACACCATAGTCTCCTCGCTCAGGTCCAGCTGTGACATGACTTTCCGGAACGGGCCAAGTTGCTCGTTCAGCGCCTCCCCTTACCGAGTGGACTCGCACTCACCAATGGTCATGCTACTCGCCATCAATAATGCCCGCTGAATGGTTGAAAAATCAAATGGGTATGACATGGCGGATGGTCCAGTGGCCTTGAGGGTGAGGAGGTATTTAGAGATCCAATGGAGAATGATATTATTCAAGGCAATCTACCGTCTACGGCTCTAAGCGATTTACCCAGGCATTGTCTGAATGACGGTCACTCGGACGAGCCTCCTCTTACTTCCTTTGGCCCGACCCCGTGCCTCGCATCTCGCAAAGGAAGTATCTCAGGAGACTATCTTCGTATAGACGGAGTTCAAGAATTGACCTTCCGAAGGCAATCAGCACGCTGTCTCGTCGAGAATGGATTTCTTGCATGTCTCAGCATATACATTCAGAGCAAAACTCCTGCAAACGATCTATCGTCCATTCAAAACCACTTCAGACTCAAGAACCCGCTGCCGGGATATCTTTACCCTATTCTCCGTAGATCAAGACGGATATGAGCGGAATCGGTCAAAAGAAGTGTAGCGACTATGCTTGTCAAAAACGGCGCGGATTCTCTGGACCATCCGGCACCTGTCCTGGCAATGGTTCAGTCGCCTATAAACGTATCCGACATCAGTACAAACGCCTCATCCGTCCAAAGCACCATACCTGAGAGTAATCCGGCGGCAAGATATGTTCCTCCGGGACCGGTCCCCAATCTTGAAGTCTTCCCTCTACGACCATTCTGACCTGACGGAGTTGTTCCTGAGATAACACGGACGAGGGTTGTCGCGAGGTAACAGGCAAGGCGACGCCTTGCTTGCGCCTTCCGAAAGAGCCGCTGCCTTGGGACGAAGTGGGAGTCGATGACCTTGCTGTAGAGCCCCCACCTGAATTGGTCAGGTACGGACTCAGACCCGTGATGTGATGACTGGATGGGTAAGCAGACAAGCTCAAGATATTAGGAAGACTCGCTTCAGCGTGGCTAGCAACCCGGATCTCCGTGTCGCCCATTTCCGAAGGCATGGCGCCAGAGGAGGGAGCCGTGTGATGAAAAGGGGAACCACGACCCAATCCGCTGTAAGCGCGCTCCGTTGAGTGGGTGCCCTTACTGGCCGCGCTATCGGGTTCTCCGATTTCGGTCGGCGGAACAACGGATTGGGCATAAGGATAATACGATGTCGCATTCGATGCGGGCACATGCGGCCTTGCTGGCGCGGCACCAGAGACAAACGGCTCCCGTTGCACCATCTGCGGCAAAGGGTTAGTTGTCCACGTCGCGTTTGGGTATCGCCCGCCCGTAAAGGGAGTATCCTGGTAAGGGCTGAGGGGACTGCCCGTCAACGCCATAGGCGAATGAGGGTCGCTCGCTGACCCGGAACAAGCAAGCGGACGTTGGTCTCGCCAAGGATATATCGTCTCGTCCTGTTTTCGCTTGCGAACGACAAACCACACAAGCAGAGCAACGATAATGACACTGGTAATAGCGCCAGTGATGATTCCCGCTAGCGCTCCGCCACTCAGTCTGAAAGAAACCTTAGCGAACTTTCATCCAACGTAAACCACTGCTTACGTTGGCCGTGTTTGACCCGCCAGGGGTTCCGATCCCCCCATGACAGCGGATGCCGAGATGCTAGGGGTCGCTGATGCCGAAGACTCCTTCGATGTCGAGAATGTTGGGATGGAAGGTATGACGCTGATAGAAGTCGGCTTGGCAGCGTCAAGACTTGATGTCAACCTGACATCAGTCGGGAGAATCGTCGGTATGGCGCTTACAATTTTTGCCACCGGGACCAACGGCTCTCCGACAGGATCCGGCACGAAAGGCCGCGGAGTGGTGTAATTATACTGCACATAATCGATGCCAAAAAAGTTGGTGGGTTTCGCGCCGCGGTTGATGAGGGTGACAGTGTGCGACACGTTTTCCAGATTCGCGCGATGAAAGAGAACGGCGCCGCCGGTAAGACTCTTGGGACCGGCGTCGTAGAAGCCGCTGTAACTGTGTCATCCTTGCTACTCAGCTACAGCGACAACCACGAGGATTCTTTAACGTACTCTGCCGATACGCCATCACATGTCACCGTGTAGATCCCGTGATTCATGTTGACGGCCCCGTAGACGGCAACTGACGTGCCGGTGAACCTGTCCCGACTTACTTCAGCGGAGTATATCCACATGATATCCTACTTACGAAAAGGCGATGGAGTCGTTTACGGCGTACGCCATGCTACCCAACCAAGCTACAAGTCAGTCACAATCGGTGACAAAGCCGTGCTCTCACTCGACCTACGCTGCCGTCCTATTATGGTATTCCTCCCCACGGTACCTAAAGTTCCAATCACCGGTGTACGTAAAAAATTCAGGACTCGGGCAATCCATCGTGACGGTCTGTAATTGGAGTCTGACAGTGAAGAGTCAAGGCGAACGATGCATGATGAAGATGAAGCGTTCGCTCAGACGTACTCGTTCAACTGATCTAGTTCTTCGTGCTGGACCACGAAATAGTCGATGTCGAACCATTTACCCTCTGCATTCGTGAGCGTCTGGTAGCCTCCTCTTCAGGCTTCCTTCTGTACCCTTGTAATCTGGCGACTGACCAAGACATGCTCAAGCGTATTATTCAGTCCCGTCTGGCTGTACAATACGGTCTGCATTGTTCCCAGCTCCTCTGCAAATCCGTCGAGCTCCATGACAGTCGAGTCCAATTCGACTCGGTACTTTCCCTGAAAGGCGTCATTCACAAACCATCAATGTTCGCGAAGGCAAGATCCCGAGGTCCCCTCGAAAGGATCAGGAAACAAGCTCACATGGTCCGCACGCTTTGCGCCAAACGCCCATATCCCCGTTCCATTGAATCGCAACACCGCTGTATCTCCCTCATTCCGGGTCGAAGTATAGGTTTGGTCAAAGTACAGGTACTTTTGTGTATCTAGTACCACAAATTGGTTTCGCGACACGGAAAAGGGGGGGAAGGAAGGACATACCGTCGGAATGTTTGTTACTCCAGTAGCCGGTGTATTGGATCATCGGCGAGATATTATCGAGTGTCATGTTGTATGCGACCATGGTTGGGCAGGAACTCTGGATCTTCCAGATAAGTAGACGACCGGTCGGACGGGAGAAAAGTTTTACCGTTGGAGGATCTTATCAGAGGTGACCGGTGAACGAGACAACCATCTTCTACGCGGTATGGTATCTCAGCCAGTCCTCGTATTCTGTCCTTCTGAGACTTCTTAAGTTCCCTTGGCATTCCTTTCCGGTCCTGCGTTCCCTTTCATTGACCAAGTCACTGCCGCGGACGAATCTCTATGTCAGTCGACTTCAACATTTCCACAAACGGAAGAGAGTCATTCCGTTGAATAAAATGCCGATCTCGACGCCAATCGCAAGGCACCTCGACGTATCCCCTTTGACTGCGTTTGGCTTCCTTCCGAGGACCCGCTCAGTTTCCATCTGCGCGTTTCGGAATGCTTCCAGGCCAGGGCCAAAGGACCTTTGCGCCGGACATGACCGCGCGGGCCAATAGGCGCTGTTGAGCGATTGAGTTATTGGCGAGTCTGCATGAGTGGATACTTCATAAGATGAGGCTCATGCCAAGGTTTCCTGTCTCCTCGTTTGAGCCATAACGAAATGCCGTACACCTGATACTATATTCCTTCTGCAGCGAGAGCGGCGTTGGGAGTTTGATAGATGCCTCGCGTCGGAGATGGCCGACGCGAACAATAGCGATGCGGAACCGACATCCGAGACCTCTGTATTCGCTTTGGGCTGTTCGTCTTGTCACGGATGGGCTATTGTCTTGAATCAAGTATATAGGCACGCCGCAGGGGGGAACAACACCATGGCATGCACCGGGGCACTCCCCGTTCACAAGCAACTCCTCATTGCAATTTGCAACCGAAATGGAACCAGGTACGCGCGCCCCGTTCACGAAGGTGACCCCAACTTATACCTCCCCCTCTAGAACTCGTCTCCGAGCAACACCTCTTTCCGCCGACCGAGGGCACACAGAAGATTGTGCCGCTCTCCATTCTCGACTGTACGACCGTCCGTTTCGCGCTGACTTGTGCCGTGAGTTGACGCATCTCACTCGGAGATCGAGCACCCGTAGCTGATCCATGTTTCCAGACATGGATCTACGATGCTCCCGACACAGAGGTCGCCATCCGTGCGGCCGATCCTAAACACCTTGAAGGGTCGCTCGACCATACACTCGCGTCGTACCCTCAGTGGGCAGGCCAACTCTTCTGGAACACGTACGACCCGACTAACAGCCAGGGCCATACCCATCGACACGGTCGGATCGCTATCAAGTACGGCGCCGGCAGGGCCGGTGGTGAGCCGGGCGTGGGATTCTTTGTCGTCAAGTTGCCGGTACCCGTGACAACACTTGTTCCCTCGGCTGCGGAACGTGCTAGCATGAATGACGGTGCATGGTTGATCGACGAACAGCTTCCATCGCATGCGCTGCTCTCACCCGAACTCGTGGCGTTTCAGGATAACGTCACGCATCTCGGCGTGCCCGGCGTGTCCATCCAGGTGACACAGTTTGCAGATGGCGGCTACGCTATCGGAATCAAGATGTGCCATGCGTTGGCGGATGCCGCAAGTCTCGTAACGTTCATGCATGACTGGGCGAGAGTGAACCGCGCCATGGCCGCCAACGCTCCTGTCCCGACATTAGATCCCGTATTTGATCCATCCTTACTCGATAGCTGTGAAGCCGGTTCCATCGACGCTTCGAAACCCGACCTGACCATTGTCGAACGCGCGCGCCAGCTTCCTCTCCATCGGTACGACTGGTTCCTCTCCGGCGGCCCTTCTTGCCCACCACCTCTCTTGCCCTTTACGCAACCACCACCCGACCTCGACATCAGCCATGATGGAGCACACGTCCGAGGTGTACCATGCCCATGGCACGAATGGGACATGAGCGTCCCCGTCAGACACACCATCCTCCACTTCTCCGCGGCCGAAATCCGCGCGATGCACGTACGTGCGTCTGCCGCCGCGGAGGAACAGCGGCTCAGCAAACTCGATGCATTGCTGGCTCACGTATGGACGTGTATCTTGCGCGCGCGGCAACTCGACGTCGATGAGACCGCGTTCATCGATGTTACATTTGGATTTCGGCCGCGTCTCGGCCTGCCGCCCACGTTCCTTGGTTCTCCGATTCGTCTGACGGCCATTGAGACGTCGGCCAGCGCTATCGCGGAGCCCGCCACCGCTTTGCCCCACCTCGCGCAGCGTATCCGCTCGACACTCGACCGCTTCACGCACTCGGCATGCGCCGACATTCTGCACGACCTCGCGCACGAACCCACCGCCCAAAACATTTGGGCCACTTTTCTCGGCCGGCGTCACACGCTCATGACGAGCTGGACCAAGCTTGGGCTGTACAATGTTGATTTCGCGGGCAGAGGCGAGGCGCCACGGTATGTGGATGCGATGATGCCGGCGTCAGATGGCTTGTTGCAGGTGTCGGAGAGTGCGCCCGGAGATGGGAAAGTACGAGGCGGGGAGGAGGCCGCTGAAGTGGGGGATTGGACGCGCGATGGGGCGAGCGTGTCGTTGCACTTGAGGATGGATGTAATGGAGCGACTTTGCAAGGATCCGCTCTTGCGGGCTTACAAGTAAAACGTCAGAGGTGAGATGAGCGCTATAGAACAGTAACACTATGCGCAATAGACTAGTTGAACATGGGCATCGCTTCGCATTGTCAAAATGCGTACATGAGATACATGAGTCCTACTCCGGATAGGTAGACTGGCAAGATTTTGGGCTTTGGTCTTCCAAGCATGACGACAGTCTATCGTGCACAGCGAACCGCAAACATGATCAGATCTGGTCCTGACGCCGAGGAAGCGCAATCATAGGCTGTCCCGGCAAAGGCTCGGTCGCCTGGAACACGTGATTAAGACCAGTCCTGGCGGCAGCGATATAAAGTTCGTGCTCACCTGAGTATAGGCAGGGGGAAGAGTCCTCTGGCTCACACCACCGATACTCCTGCTATCGTCCGAACTCGTGATAGGTCCCCAATCTTGAGGCCTTCCGTCGACTGTCATGCGCATTCGTCTTAACGTCTCCTCCGACAAGGTGGAATTCGGCATTGTTGCCGTGGAAGGCAGTGATACTCCCAGTTGTTTCCCTGCACGCGAGCCCGTCGTTGCAATCGAGGAAGGCGTCGAAACGGCCGAATTGTTTCTCTGCAATCTTGGACTATGTTGCAAATTCGAAGTATTCAGCAAGCCTGGGCGGCCAGCTTGTGCTTGATCAGCTATCGGGCTTCCCACGGAGTCTCCTGCAGAAGATGGCAACGCGCTAGATGACGGCGCTGCGTAGTCCCGAATCAAGGCGTCTAGAGATGATGACACAGCTGTCGAAGCAAACTCTGAGTACTTGGGCATTGACGGCCCGAGAGCAGATGGGAGCGCGGAAGATGAAGGAGCAGCATACAGCAAAGCCTGGCTGCGTCCTGGCCGAGATTGTCTATTCGTGGTTTGGTGTGGGATATCGCCCCGAAGCACCGGAGATCCCGCATTTGTTGGCGGTGTCATAGACTGGGCGTAAGGGTAATACTCAAATCCAGTAAGCAGGGGAAGCGGCGCGGATTCAGGAAGTTGAAACAATTCCTCGCTTGTATGCTCCACCTGGTGCCTGGGGCCGGAAGAAGAATCCATAGGCCAGTTGGTGTTGAGTCGAAGACCAGATTGAGGAGAATCTCGATACCTTGCCTCTGGAGAGGACGTGACCGTCAAGGGCGAAGACTTGCTGTTTTCTGTGCTGACGAGGCTGATAGCGCTGCTTTCCTGCCAATAATACAGCGAGTCCTTTTTGGACCTTTTCTTCATACATCGCCAAATGACCAAGGCAACGCATACGATCAGCGTCACACCTCCGAACGCAATGCCCGCCCACGCGCCAGCATTGAGGCTAGAAATTTATTAGCTGGGTTGTGAGCCTTGCAACAGGATGTACTCACTCGAGGCCCGAGTGCTTGACTGAAGTGCCACTTGCATTCGCATCAGCCGCAGAGGGCACAGGAATTGCATCGCTTGTAGCGGACTGCAGGAGATTCGGTTCGATAGGAGCGGCTGAGCTGATGCTTGCGGTCGAGAATGATGATACAAGATCGGTGGAGGTTGTCGATACCGATACAGCGGAGGAGCTTGAAACTTTCTTTCCCGTTGCGGTGGATGCCTTGCTGTCCGACTGTGTCGTCGTTGAAGTGCACGTCGCGCATGGAATAGCGCTCATTCGTCTTGTTGCATTCCACTGGACGTAATCGATGCCAAAAATGTTGGTAGGCGCAGCGGCTTGGTTGATGAACGTGACGGTATGAGTCGTATCTTCTAGGTTGGCTTTGTGAAAAAGCACAGCACCGCCGGTGAGACGACCTGCGTAGTATCCATTGTAGCTGTCCATCAAGAGGTATCAGTGTCCAAGATGAAGTCAACGATCCTTAGGATGGCGTACTCCTGAGATACTCCGTCGCAAATTACCGAGTAAACGCCATGAGTAACAGCGATACCACCGTAAGCAGCTATCGAGCTTCCAGTGAATCTTCGCGGCATGAGATCTCGGCTTTCATTTCGTTATCCCTGAATCAGCTGCTTACGAGAAAGTGACGGCATCTGCGGCTTTGTAAGATATGCTAGAATCGAGACTCAACACGAGTGAACCGCGATCTGAAGAAAAGAGGAGACGTACAGCCCAGTCTGATTATGGTATTCTTTGCCACTGTAAGCTTTGTTCCAGTCGCCTCTGGTCTTGTAAAAGCCCGAATCTGGGATGTCCTGCACCGATGTTACTATGCTTAGCCTAGAGTACGACGTGAGCTTTTGTATTCATCATGCGATGAAGCAGACCCACTCGTACTGAGGGTCTACCACTTCATTTTGCACGACGAAATAATCAACGTCCAGCCACCAATGCTGATCAGCATTCGATAAAGTCTGAGCGAAATTGCAGGATCGTTTGACTCAGGTCTGCTGATTGTGTCCACAAAGCTTGGCACTTACCAGCGTGTGCTCCTTTTCAGCATCTAGTCCTGTCTGACTGAATAACACTGCTTGTATCTCTCCCGGTTCCGCCGTAAAGCCGTCATATGTGTTCGTTTGGCCGTCAAGGGTGGCATGGTACCTGCCCTGATCGGTCAACTTATCTTTAGCGTACACGCCTCGAGCTGCTCGGAGGCTTACTGACATGATTGAAACGCTTTGCCCCAAAGGCCCAGATTCCAGTCCCGTTAAAGCGTAATGTCGCAGAGTCGCCCGCAGTCGTGGTCGAGGCGAACGTCGACAAAAAGTAATCTTTGGTTCTTGTGTCTGGAAAAGGATTCACCTTACTCTTCAGTAAAGGTCGAAGCGTAGAAAGTTACGAAGCGCGAGTCTCACCTTCATCGTGAACAACGCTCCAGTTACCAGAATATTGTATCGTTGGCGATGTATCATCTACGGTGAAATTGTATGCCACCATCTCGAATGCTCATCAAACCGAACGAGATGCAAGCCGGGCGAGTCTTTCCGATGTGGGTGGAGCGCAGAAAAGCCAGAGAAGAAAGGCGAAGAAGTGAAAAGGGTGGAATCGCTCCAGGCGATTGTCCAGGATGAAATTGCTCGGTTTGAATCGATTCTACGTCGACAACGATGTTTTCGCTCTATAGCGCAATAGAGCAAGTATTGAATGAGCGATAGTGAAGGGTCGCTGTGTAAATTTGCGTATAAGATAATCTGGTGGCGAAAAGATTGGAGTGGTGCGATATAGGTTTGGCACGGAGCATCGCCCTTTGTCCATCCGCCATAAGTACACGCGGAAAGCTTGGCAATGCGCTCTGGTTTTATGTATGCTGCCGATCCGTATAGTGGCCGTACAGTGGAGACTACCCTTTCCTATCCTCCATCTTGCTTCTGCCCAAGGTTATAAAAGTTAAAGTAAGTCCCTTCAAGGTTGGCAAGATACAATTGGTGGCTAGCTTTGAAGTTGTGTCAGGATCCTTTACCACAGGATCGGTTGACGTGAAGCAGGTCCTTTGAGCCGATGGGGAAGTAGATTCAGCGACTGATGCCGGAACAAAGGCCTTTAGCGGTGTAGGTGGAATAAGCTATCATTACGCTTGGTCCTCGAGGCTCGGAGGTAGACGCTGGAGGGCGAATACGAAAAAACCCTCGATATCCGCTTCGAAATCGCCTTGAGCCAAGCGGTCCGTGTCGTTTAGAGCAGTGCCGACGCAAGAAATTGACTGAAGGCCTTCAGCAAGGGTGTCACGTACGTTGTGGCCGAGCGCTGTCATGTATTGCACCTGATGTCGTGAACCAGTCGGGAATTCCTGGCAGGCTACGCGAAACCTCCAGTAGAACATTGCAAAGTTGGTTCGCTCTGCTTTTCGATACGTGACAACTCGGCCCCTTAGGCGCTGCTTGTCCTAATTCACCCGCGCAAACATCAGCCCCTCTTCCCTTCTGCCGAAAGCCTCGATCAATTCAATCCTGCTCGGGTTCGACGACACGGTCAGGACGGCCGACGATCCTGCAAAGGTTGTGCCTGGAAGCGTAGCCAGCCATGACAATTTTACGTCAGTGACAGCCAACCTCGCCATCGAAAGCATGGTTGACGTACCGCTCTCCGTGCCCACCCTGTTACAAGCGATGAATACGACCTCCTTGCCTCGAGAAGGATTTGCCGTTCCAGTCGAAGCGCTATAACCAGGGCTTGGATCATGCAAAGGATTCAGTCGATGCGCCCAATAATTCAGCGTCGACAGCTCTGGTCCCTCTGAGGCGGAATTTGTGACTTCTTCGATCGCGGAATCGTCGTCTGGCGGTTCTTGCGGCGGTTGTAGCCAGTTCATTCTGAACGGATGTGCCTGGTCATGAGCGAAAATTACCATTATGCTGTACCGCACTTACGGTACAATCAAGGTATCTGCGTCGTTGTTCTTGACAAAGTTTGCCAGCTCATAGGCATCAAAGGGAGCGATAAAGTCTTTCGGGTTCAGGTCTGGAAAATTCTGTTAGTGGTTATGACCCCATAAAGCAAAAGACCTACCCATGCATATTCCAAGAACAGTCCTATTCAGAGGTGGTGGCAAGTCGTACACCTTGAATCCATCGCCTGCGTGATTATAAGTTACCAGAAAGCAACCGTCATCGACCCAAACTCACCTTCCCGCGCCCACGTCTTGTCCGTATCATACAAGAAACTCTTCCGGTAGTTGGCCATGACCTCTCCCGTGGGTGACACTAGTACTGCTGAGTTGTACCCTGGCAGAGCTTGATCCCCCTCGTAGCCTGCCAGTTCAGGGTAACCCCCGACGACCCAGCATTTATACCGCGTTGCTAATTCTCGGCAGAATAGCGATGTCCGCCCGATACGTGGTGGTTCGAGAAACGGTTGGATATCCGCAGCCGAGGTGAACATGTATCCCGTCAAGAACATTTCCGGACAGACGAGCAGGTCTACCTCTTTCGGTCGTAGACTATTCTCGCAGGTCAGGCCATGCCGATACTCGAGATCTAAAGATCAGACTTACCCGCGAAGAAACGTTTCCACCCTGCGCGTATTCCCCTCGACGTCTTTCAGCTGCGGAGTGTGGTAGCATTAGCCCTCATTATCCCAAGACTCGGGCATCGCACATACCTTTGGGTCATACTGCAAACATGCGATACTCAGCGGTTGCTTCCTGAACAACGGCGGCGCGGTTGAAGTCATGGCTCTTCTCGTCACAGAAGAAGCGGCGCCGTGAAGCCTTTTGAATCCTAGGTAGTGAGAAAGAATGGCGACGTTGTCGGCCAGAGATTTTGTACGATGCGGGGATCGTTCATCGGCTGGTCAATGAGAAGTTGGTCAAGTCGACCTCCTCTTCAAGGTGACGACACTGCGATCGGCGACGGCCGAAGCGTCAGTGCGTGATCGAGCAAGATCCCGAGTCCCATGTTGTCTCCCTTCCAAAGCCATATTCTCCGTTCGGCTGATCATTTGTGTGTCAAGAGAACCCAGAATGACCATAACAGCAGTGACTATACGATACGGTATAAATGACAATCCGCCAATCCTACAAATCCCTTCGTGATCCCTCAACCTGCGATCCTTCTCCTTACAACTCCCGCTCAGTCCCTTCCATCCGCTCTCGCGTATGGCATCTCATACGCCCTTCCCTCCGCCTCTTCATCGGCCTCATGCATCGCCGCATTATTCGCAATCAGAGCTCTCACCTCGTCCTTTTCCAAATTCAGTCGTTCGCCCAAGATCGCCCACGGACCCTGCACTTCGTATGCGTGCAAGCCGTGCGAGCTCAAAGTCGGGGAATGATACGACGGAAGGCTGGATGTGCCGGATTGATGCCGGCCGTGGCGCGTGTCCGAGGGGTTGGCGAGATGCACATCGCTCGGAGGGACCGAGGTGTGTCGGACAAAGACGTTGCCGGCGGTCTTACGGTAGCCTCCTTCCTCTTGCATCGATCGCGGAAGCAGGATCTGCAGGATGCGTTATCAGTCAAGATCGTCGATAAAGATGCTGTGACTTGCGAGCAGAGAGAGCATAGTGCTGGCGAAGATGCAGAAGCTGGAGGCATAAAGGTCAAGCTGCAGTACCGACTTGCTGATCAACCAGCTTACACCGACGTCGTATAGAACATGTCGACCCAAAATCTGGCGCCAATTCGGTCTCAGTTCCGACTCTACATCGTCATTGTCCGACTTACTCTTTGCGATTGATCTTTTGCTTTGCCGTCAGCCCATCCGCCGCCATCACGACCAGCGCGACAGAGTATACACTGCGGAAGACCGTGCGGACATTGTGCATCGACTTGAAGAATTGCAGCTTGGCAATGACATCCGGATTGGCGCCTGTAATGTCGCTTCAAGGTCAGTAGTACATTTCCAGAGCTGCGGCGGGACATACCTTGTCGTGACGACTCGTCGATGAATGTCGGAAACATGCGGCTGGGTGTCGCGGGTTAGCGTGTTTCGTCAGTGCTCCAGACGTCGGAACCCACGAGACGACGGCCGAACCGCAAGTGAGGCTGAGTACATGCTGTGTGAGTAAACGCGTCTCTCCCGCCGTAGGAATACTTACACAAACGAAAGGACTGACCCAGCCATGAAGATATTCACCTCCATCTGCTTGCCCCGTCAGCCCACCGAGCGGTTTCCGAAAACACGCAGACTCGCCCTCGTCAAATTCTCCGTCTCGATCCCCGCGACTCCGAAACAGACCCCTGTACAGGTGATGACGCCGATGCACCACAGCTTAAAGTAGATTGACCGGAACCAGGGCTGCGCGCGTTGGGCTTTGATCGTCGAGATCAAATAACCCCAGAACTGCTCGACGGATTCAGCTTTGCATCTTCCGTTACACGTATAGGCTTACCAGAATTTCCTCGAGGTGTACAACCAGAAGAAGGACAACGCCCAGGACGAGCAACCAATTACTCGTCCTGAAGAGATCAATGTAGCGTTGCGCCCAAAGCTGGAAAGGTTTGATCCTGATCCCGACTTTGGGAATATACACATAGTACTCTTCGTATTTCACATATGTCTGCAGGACTTGGGAGACCCACAGCTGCGAGGCGGAAACGTAGGGATCAGTATTCCATGTCCTTGCGATCCATGTGTTTTCGTGCTCGAGACGTACTGCAAAGACGGAAATCGTGAGAGCAAGCGTGACCATCCATCTAAACGCATCCTCCTTCCTGAACAAGAGACATCGGAAACGGTTGAATCGCCACATGTGGTACAGAAGCAGACCGGTGCTGCATGTCGAGATGACGGTTGAAAAGAGCGTTGCTGATGGGCTGTCATGGTTTGACCACCTTTGTCAGTGATGATCACGTTTCATTCGAGCAAGGACGACATACGAAACGTGGCACATCGTGTCTTGCGGCGTAAGAAGGCGTTGATAATGACGAAAAGGTCAGAGAGGCAAAGCATATATACCAATTGTGGCCATCATCGACCAATCGGGGACCCTTCATCCTTCCTTTCAGCGAAAAGCCGGAGGGATCAGCGCGGGGGCGTTGGGGGTCCTTTGATGGATGATCGCCCTCTGCCTGATGGAAGGTGAATGGCGATCGTTCCTGCTGATGGCCATCATCGTCTGATGCGACCGAGTCGGAGCGTTCATCAGGCGGCTTATCAGGCAGACGCGTTCTCTCGAGATTGACGTTAAGCGGCAACATGGATATGAGGGCTCATGACGCTTATGATCGGTCAAGCCCACCCCTTGCGCCGTCAGCCCACAAGTCAAAGGAGCATGAACAGCGCGGAATGTCGGCAATTGTTTCTCGTCTCAGACCTCCCCCAGATTGAGCAGCTCGGGTGGCGACGAGTCTTGGAAAAAGGATAAACTTCCCTGATCTACTGCAGCCAGAGCTCTCGAAGCTGCAGACTGGCCCCGTTGAATGCCTGGCTTTCACTTGATTTGCTTGGATATATACAACATGAGATCCCCATTTCTCCTGGCAGGCGGCCATTACGCCCCGGCCCCCTCGCTATCTGACTTGTTCCATTATCGATGGTCCTACTACTGCCCCTTCAACTCGGCATTCCTCTTCTTCCACGCATCATTCAACCCAATCTCCCTACACACAGCATCAGCACGAGCGCAAACCCCTCTTTGCAACTCCGGGAGAAATCACTCACCCAGCCTCGGACGTCAACGGCGGCGGGTTCCGATCCGCCAAGGTTCCATCGCGTGCCTGATCGCCCGTGACGGGGTGTCTCGGTGCGCCTGCCGTCGTGGAATGAGGCAGGGCCGAGCTTGGGGTAAGGTCGTCGGCGGCGGGGAGCTTGTTGGGGTACATGTCTGCCGAGGGGAGAGCCTCACCCGGAGTGTCCTAGAGTAGTGCGGTAGTGGGAAGGCGATAACAAAGGATACGGAATGAAGATACAGTGGGATTTGTGTTTGCGAATCGAATCAGTTTTTACAACGAGAATATTGCTCGAGACGGGGAAACTGTTAACGAACATATCCAGCGGCCTTGGCCGGGTTCTCGGTCGCGCGGACGTATCCACCGGGAGCGTCCTTGGTCTGTCGGGCCGAGGTGTGGAACCGCGCCTTGCGCTGGGAATCGGCGTCGGTGCGGAGGTCGGTTGCGGTTCGAGCCCCGCTGGTCTTGGAGGGCAAGTGCGGTGTGTCGGCGGCCTTTTTCCGCGAGGGATCAACCAGGAGAATCCAGAGGACGGGGACCAGAAAGCGAAACTCACGTTGCCCTTGCCGTTATCCGCCTGTCCGGCTTGCTTGTGCTTCAAATGCTCATTCTGCTCGCCCGTCAACCGCTCCTCGGGCTTGCCCGTCTTGTGTGCACCATCACCCGTGCTCCCCTCGTACGCCTCTCCTGCTCGCCTCGCACTCGTGTGCATCTGTCGACTCACGCCCGGGCCCGTCTTGCTCTCCTGGTGTTCCTTTTTGCTGGTGCCCAGGCCGAGCGCCTGCTTGACGGTCGATGTCACGGAAGGCGCCGCCGCTTCCTGCTTGTTTCCGACATTCCCGGCAACCTCTCCCGACGACTGAGCGCCGCCCCGGTGGTCCTTGAACGCACCGGCACTGTGCGCCGCCTGACTCGCGGAACTAGCGTCCCTCAACGCATCCGCCTTTTGCCGCGACGGCGCTGCCTGCCCTGCCCCGTCCTCGGCAGCGGTATCATACGGCTCAGCCTGGGACGACTTTCCCTCCCTGGATTGCGCAAAGCCGGCCTTGACCCCGGCGGATTGGACGTCCATCCCGCCCTCGAGGGTCTGGCCCGACTTGCGTACGGCGTGGCCCTGCGAGTTGGGCTTGGCCGGGTCGCGTTCGGTGCGCGCGAGGGCGGTGGTGCGGAGTGTGCGTGTGGCGGCGGCGGCGGCGGGGGCGGGGAGCCGTGCTGAGCGTGCGATGGTGGAGCTGATGGAGAACATGGTGGTGCGGTGTGCGATCCCTCTCCCCCCTCCTCCCCCTAACCCTCTTCCCCCTTGGCTGCCCGCTATATACGCTTTCCCCGCGTCGATGCCCCCGCCAGACCATGACGTCAGCCGATCCAGCCCTCGGCTTTCTCGCTCGGGCGCACCCGCATGACGCGCGGCCGGAGCCAAGAATTCCGGCGGCAGCCATGGATGAGGGCCCGAGGGGGGATGATATCGCCATGCACGGATACACTACAACTAGACAAGCCGCGCTCCGTGCTCTGCCCGCACGCGGTATAGCTCCTCCCGGTCACCCTGCACCCGTGCCTCGAGCTTCTCCGCACGCCGCGTCTGCTCGGGCGTCACCTCGTCCCGCCCGACCCCAGGCACGGCCGTGTACACCGCCGTCTCGACGCGGCGCGTCTCCCGTGCGCGCGGCGCTGGATCTGTTGTCGATGATGATGATGTCTTCACGGTGGAACCCTTGTCCCGTTTGTCTCCTGATGATGGTGGAGCGGAACTGTCCACGACCGCCTGCACGGCCTCGGTCTTGATCGGCACATTCGCCCGACGCGCCTTGCTATCCTTCCAAATCCTCAGCGCATCGGGCATCAGCCGTGCCAGCGCCTATGGACACCCGATGTTTAGCTACCTCACACACACCCACACACATGAGAGCCCTCGGGGAACATACCTCCTGCCTCGCCTGACTCGTCGGATGCGTATGCAAAAAGCTCAGCGTATCTTCAATCGACACGGGTCGTCCCTGGGCCGCAGCGTCCGCTTCCACAGCCGCCATCAGGTCCCATAGATCCAAGGCGGCGCGCGGATCGTATCCCGCCGAAGCCATAAACTAGCACAATTCGCGCCGAGTGGTCGTCAGCGGGACGAGACGAGGTCAGATCCCAATCGTCCGACGTACGTTGAGTCCCACGGCATCAGCCTCCATCTCGAGTTTCCGGGAATATGCGCGTTCCGCCACGACATCATTGAGCCAGTTGATAAAGACCGCCGCGGAATCGGTTACCCTGTCGATGCAGCTGTAATCAGCTTCTATCACGTCGATCCATGGGGTTTGGCACCGTACACGGGGAACGAGATGGTCAGGGCAAAGGAGATGCCGCGGAGAATGTCGAATCCTACGGCTGCCACGTTTAAGAACTGTCGCCGGAGTTAGACTGGTGTTATTGAGTAAAGTCCCGAGCGAATACTCACGCCGAGCTAAACGAGGTGATCATCAGCCTTGGTTCTCCCCCGGCAACTATTTTTCCCCGGCAAACTCACATTTTCCACCGCATGCCGCTGCGTGACATGCGCAATCTCGTGCGCCAACACGCCCGCGAGCAAAGTATCGTCATCGACGAGGTCGACCAGCCCAGAATACACGAAAATCTCCTTGGAAGGAAGCGCGAATGCGTTGATCTTGGGCTATGCGTTCCGAATGGCGAGCGATCAGTCTCGCCGTGGTGCCGGACAAACGATCGCACCAGACTTACTCCCTCAATCACATAGATATTCCAATCCTCTCTATCCAAATTTATCAACGGATCGCCCGCATCCGGCCGAAACGCCACAAAACTATTCATCGCCGTCGCACTCGGCGGCACGTACCCTCCGCCCCTCTGCCGCTCATGTATCACGCGCGAGAGCTCGGACCTACGGACGGCCGTTGCGGGCGGCCAGGTCGCGCCGTAGATGAGAGATTTCTGTTCTTCCTCGAGGGCCGTGATCAGTGCCGAGGAGACCCGGGCGACGCGTGCGACGCGCGGGTCCGTGGGCGGGAGGATGGCGTCGGATTCGTGGGAGATGACTTCATCGAATCTGGTTCGCGTGGGAGTTGGCGCGCGTTTGCGGGAGATGCATAGAAAGGTGTGATGGGGGGAGAGAACCTACTTGCGTCGGGCCCATGCCATTTCCTCTCCTTCTGTCATGAGCAATAGTCGCCATCGTTGTGTCCGGGGCGCTTGATCCAGGCCGAGGGCGAGAACCAAGCTGAGCGCGATGATCTGGACGATCCCGGGGTCAGCTTTACGCCTTGTCCAAGCTCGAGGTAGGGATCGGCCTACTGGTATGTTGACGAGAATCATCGAGAACCGGCGATACTTCTGCCATAGCCTTGTGTTGTACGTATCAGACCTGCTCCCTCGCATTCCCAGAATCACGACAACTTACCTCCATCTCCATACAAACGGCAGCGCAATCAACGACACCCTCGTCACGCCCAACAAGACGCTCTTCATCGCGGGGAATGCAAAGAAGAACACATCCTTGCGCGGTGAAGACGCATGAAACGACCGACTGACGGGCCAGGGGTGGGTCGTCGGTCCGCGGAATATGGGTCTGCTCGTCGGACGGAGCGCGGTTCGCGTTGTTGACAGGCTCAGGGCGGCGCGCGGACGAACGAGGGAAGGCACGGTGCGCAGCATGATGGCCCCATATGTGTATCTCTCGGCGTGCGAGATGGTGCGTTGGATGGGTGGAATCCGCATTGAATGGGCTCAACGAGACGAGGGCAGCTGATCGTGAAGCAGGCAGGTCTCGCGCACATTGTAAACAACCGAATACCGCCGAGCAGGGCGACGGCCGTCATAGCCGTAGCATACAAGCACCCTCGAATGCCTCGGCCTCGTCGTTCGGCTGGTTGCATTGACAGACGTCAGAGAGAGAGCGGACTGTCATGCTGGATCAACCATATTCCATATATCATGCACGCTCACTTTGACGTTGTGCATTTGCATTGCACCCTTATTACAATTTCTTGGACTCATACGGCCTCGTCGGTCGCGCCCTGGCTTCAACGACAGATCCCAACATCCCTCTCCTATCCAGCTTCGCAGCCCTCCTATACAGCGTGATCGCTACTTAGATCTTTGCCTGAATTCGGTCCATCATACTCTTCGGGTCGAGCACCGCCTGCGGGTAGGGCAGCTGCGGTACCCTGACGTGGTTCTCGCCGCCGTCGACGACCTGTTGAGAATCGCAACAACGACGACAGCAAGCGGCGAGCACAGGAGGGGGGGGGGAGTAAAGCGTGTAGCAGGTGCCGTTAGCGGTTCTGCAGATCATATCAACCTGATGCGGGCGACGTACAAAGACTTGGCCGGTGATCCAATTGGCACTGTCGCTGAATAGGAACACGGCCATGGCCGCGATTTCATCTATCCTCGCACGGTTTCAGCTCGGAGCCTCGTTTTCAAGCGAGCAGACGCACCACCATCGCCCCATCGCCCGAGCGGCATCGAGTCGTGATTCCTGTCTCCCTTGGGGCTAAGCTTTGACATGCCCTCGGTCCCCGAGATCGGACGTACAGATCAAGGCAGTAACGGTAAGCATGCACGTTTGTACTCTTGTAAAGACGTTGAAGACTCATCTGGCGCAATGACGTTGCTGCGGACACCTCGCGGGCCTTCTTCCATGGCGAGTACGGCAGAAAGGGCATCGACACCCGCCTTGGCGGCCGAGACGTGTGCCTGCCATGGGAGACCTGCGCGGGAATAAGTCGTCAGTAACGGTCGGATGGACGGCAGGAGGATGTATGACGTACCTCGGTAGTGCAAAGTGGCCGAGATGTGGATGTAGGAGCCTTGAGTTTCTCGGACGTACGGCAGTGTAGCCTTGATGGTGTTGTAGGTGCCGAGCTATATCACGCGTCGTCAGTCCCAGCCCGTACGATAGCATGTCGAAACATACCAAATCAATGTCCACAACCGTCTTGAAAGCGTTCTCCGACAGTCCCTCTATCGGCGCCAAGCTGCATCACGCTCGTACTTGAGCGACGCTCGTCGCAAGCAGAGCAGCCAAGACTCACAAGTTGCCGGCAGCTCCGCAAATGACAAAGTCGATCCGACCGTACTTTTCAAATGCCTTCTTTGCGGCGGCCTTGAGATCCTCGGGCTTTCGGACGTCGGCTTGACAGGGCAGACACGAACGGCCAGTCTCCTTGGACAACTGCGCCGCGGCCTTTTCGTTTTCCGGACCGCTACGAGACAACTTTATCAGCTATTTGCAGCGGGATAGAGAGGCAACGGACACGACTTACTTTCGTCCCATGATGACAGAGTCCGCTCCATGGAGCATCATCACCCGGATCATCTTGTACACGATCCCGCTACGTCCGCCCGTAGAGAGGACGACCTTTCCCTTGAAAATGTCATCCCGAAAGGTGGCGGTCGTCGGGGTGACGGGCTTGATGACTTGGACGGTGGATGGCTTGAACGACATGACGATGGAGGATCGGAGAGACGGGAGAGCAGGTCCTCTCCACCATGAGCATGACCGATGGCTATCGTTTATACTTGAACGCACAACGACAACGTAACGTAACTTGGCCGCGTGACCGGCTAACCGGGTCCCGGAGAATTCCCGATTATGCAGGACAGGGCAGGCAGGGGGCTTGAGCGGGGCGCACCCCGCGGGGTTTGGCAGGGGAGCACCCGTTACTGCGCAAGCTAGACGATGAGTCAGCTGTCTAGCCTAGCTAATGTCTGCTCAGTTCGCCACGCCGTTCTACAGACTTGCATTTTATTGCATTCCTCTCTTGTTTCTGCGAATAGTCAGAGTGGAGAGTTGAATTGAGCTCGAAATCCCTTTGATCGCCAGGAAAAGCCGGACATGTCAGTTCAAGGGTCAAAGGGCTTTACTTCCCGCTCGAACCCGAATGAGATCAATGGATTTGTAAAGACGATAATCTTTCACTTTGGGCGATCTTATTTCCTCGGGGAATATCTGTGGTGCTAAATCGTGTCAAGTCAATCGAAGGGACTTTAGATCACTGACGACAGGTCCTCACTGAATAACTGGTCAAGAATCGATCGGGTTTCTGGCGATCTGTCCGCAATCCCGCCTTCTACTTGAACTGATTTTCTCGGTCATCCCTTTCTCAATAGTTGAGCCCTTTCTTCATGTGCTTTGCCTATTGAGCTTTCTGCATGTCCGAATCAGATGCAATGCAGATAAATATCGCCGCGGAGCTCACAAAAGTGACGCAAACAGCTGGATGTAGATGAGCTATCCATAGCTATCCATTTTGCCAAAATGAATTCCCTTCGCCTTCTCGTAATTTGCGCCCTTGCTTTCCTCCACGTTTTGGCTGCTCCTGCAATTTGGAGGAACACCTCCCTAAATACAATCGAGAAACACGATCTGGCAGAGAGAGCGGATGCATGTCAAGCGACCTGGCCGATCCAGAGCGCGGATCCCTGGCAAGACGTCTATGATGTCGAGAAGTTCTTCGGTATGTATAATGCGTGGTGTAGCCGAGATCGACAAGATCATCATATTGATGGGTGCCCCATGTTTCAGGTCTACCAATCCCGGTCAAGGCCACCCTGTTAATGTGAGGATCAATGTTTACCGATCGCCCACCGAATCTGGCTAATGTATCTCAGGCTCAACCATCTGGACCCGACGTATCTGGTGGCTCCAGAACACAACATACCGGTGTCTGATTGCGAGCTCAGGGATAAGACACGACCCTCAAACCGGATCGACATCTATAACGCCGGAAACGTTTGTGGCATACAAGTGCGCCTGACCGCGGAAGAAGACATGAAGTGCCTGGTTCCAGAGGAAAACAAGCGCTTCGGATTGGCTCCTCTGATCATGAAGCAGGTCTACAACAAGCTCAGATTGGGTGTACAATACATCAATGTCCCCGGCAAACCTGTCGCCAACCTTGGCTTAACATGGGGCCAGTCGGATGCTACCGCTACTCAGCAATTTTTCAGCGCTGTTACGTCTGTCAAACTCGCCTCACGAACCATCACAGAGATCAACGCTGAAGGGCCTGCCAGCCTTAGGTCAATCCTGGACAAGTACCGGACTTCTCCTGTATTTTTCAGTACATACACGACTATTTTCGTTATCACCGGTCATGAAGGAGACGGGAAGCAACGCACTTGGCATATGCTAGGAGTTCGTTCTACACGAGAGCAAAAATGGACAGAAGAACAATTTCAGTTGTTCAAGGATTCTACCTTCTTGTATCAGGCAGAGGACGGTGGATTGGCTGCAGGGCGAGAGGAGTGTCTTCCGGCGGATATCTTAGGGTAGATACGAGGCTCAAGACAGGTTATGGATTGCTTTTGGGGCTTGCAATCTTTGTACTTTGGTACAGGTTTTGAATACGCTCTGGTATCTGCTCTCAGCTGCCGGGCTAGAACGTAGATGCTGTAAATCTGGCGCCATTCAAGGGCCAGTGATCTCGGTGACCCAGTGAATCAGTGATTGGGCAAGCCACCTGGCAACTTCAAAAGTGGATTCCGAGGGGACCCAATGACACTTTTGAGTACCTCCTCAATTGTTGCAATCACGAGCTATTCCGGATTGTATCGTCTTGCGGATTGCCCTAGATAGCGATCTACTGTGATCTTACAGTGAGAGACAGAGACAACGATCTCACAATCCAGTAGCCAATCCAGCTATCGCACTCTGCACAATCCGGAGTTTGAATAAATAACCAACCATTGAATCACGGAACGCTAGCTAGTTTACAGTCAGCGATAAATGGATATTGAAAAAACAGAAAAATCAAAGGAGGCTGCAAAATCGCCCAGGTACACGACATGGAAAGGATTCTTTTACGCTATACCGGTGCTTTTACGCAAATTACAAAGCTTTTTGCCAAGCTGTTACGAAAAGATGCCTCAGCGACTCCCTCCGACCTCTTAGAAACTGCTGCCGTAACACATCGGTGACGCAATATCCCCCTTTCTTTACTTGACATAGCTATGTCTCCCTCTGATCGGCTGCTGGAATGAAAGCGTGAGTGCGGGCGTGTCGCCAGGTCATTGATACTGGCCAGGCCTAGATGATTGAATATTGTTCCCGCAAGCCCTTTGTCAGGCCCTTTGAATGTATTTTTCCCTTCGTTCAGACCGCGTCTACGTGATAACCTGATTACAAATACTCATTTCAATTCGATCCTATCATAAGCTCAATCCAGCTCTTCAACCTCTTTCAGTCACTTTTGCGAGCCAGCGATCGCGTTTTACCTTCACTTGCACTTTTCAGCATGCTACCGAAAGCGTTCCTCATATCCTGCGCCCTCGCCTTTATGGGCGCACAAGCCGCTATAATTCAGCGTGGTTAGTCTTACCTTTACTCGTCAAGGCGATTTCAGTGCATCACACATACTCATTTCCCCCGCAGCACCAGATTGCGATGCGAACAAGATGTGGCCGATACAAAGCATCCGGCCCAAAGACGATGTTATTCTCGCTGATCGATTTGTCGGTAAGTGTCCTGCGCTGAGCTCGGAAGGTTACTCATCTCCAAGAAACCCCTAGGGCTCTCGCCTCCGGTCAAGGCTACTCTCCTCATGTAAGCCGATGGCAGCCTGATATCATGATGGATTGCTAATTCTATTGTTACGGCGGCTCCGCAGGATCTTCGAGTTGCAGCCGCGGTTTTTATATGGCGGAGCAGTGACCGACAAAGTCAACGAGTGCATGCTTCGTTCAAACTCCCAGTCCATGAGGATCTACCAATGGGCTACATTTATCGATATTTGTTCCATCCGTTTTCCATTCTCCCTTCAAGTCGAGGCATTCAAGCAGCCTATTGGAGACACGTCTTTCGGTATTCTTCCACTCATTGCCGACGCGGCGTTTAAGACTCTGCACTATATGCCAGAATCGCTTACGGAATGGTCGAACGGCTACAATCCTGAGGATATCGCTCAAGACATCCAGATCTTCTTCAGTCGGATCACGCCTGTTCCTCTAAGCATACGACTCGTATCTGAGATCATTGCGACCAAAGATTCCGACCTCGAAAAGATCTTGGACTCAGCCCCGGAGTCTCCCGTCTTCCTCGTCACGAGATATAGTGTAAACATCCTAAGGCTGAAGGGTACAGACGGGTGGCAAGGCTACGACATCAACAAGACATGGAAGACACTGACTTTTACGGCTGATCAGATCCGTAACTCGGCCAACGAAATGTTGCTCGTCTATAATATAGCACAAGTCCCATTTCCGGCCGAGGGCATTCCACATCCGGTACCATGCACTGAGAGGCGGTTCTCCAATTCCACCGACTAGAACATGTTCCCGATGAATTGTATTCACTATCCCTGAACTAGAAAGAGATTGCATCCTGTGTTTCGGCAGAAGGTTCGTTGAACATTTCGATCGACGATCCAAATCTAGAACGACATGATGAAGAAGCACGTTGCACCTCTTGACAGCGCCAGAAAAGGCTTTTGCGGTAACCCCTAAGACGACCACCCTCTCGATCGCGTCGAGACCTGCGGAAGCAAATAAATCCGAGGTGGAGGCGAATCAGGCGGGATGAATTGGTCAGGAGGTGCAAGGGCTGATATTTCGTCTCCATTCCGGTGGCCACGGCTGCTTCCCACCACCAGACGGCACGACAGAATGGCATTCTCAGGGGCACTCGTACGTACCTCGATGTGCATAGTGTCTCTCGCTGACAATCTCCCTAGACCCTTACAGACCTGGACGACTTTCTTGCCCCGTCCCAGGCATGCATCCTCCCCGTGCGGCAGACCAACAAGGCCGCCGCACAGGCAGATGGCACCAATGCAGACGTAGGTTTCCAGCTTCTCTTCTGTATACCATGTCGCTGATCAACCCATCAGACGGAAATTCACATCGATGAGAACAACAATTACTATGAAGTCGCCATTTCCGCCAAACCGAGTACCGCCGCTGAACCGCCAACACTGACTCTGCCTGGGAAAACGACAACGGCAAAGGCATCAGACGGGAACGCCGGGGAAGCGCTTGAAAGTGCGCAGGTGGGAATACAGTCGTTAGAAGGTGGTGTGGAAAAGGCGCCTGCTGCAGGGGAAGCGTTGCAAAAGGCGGAAATCAGCCTAAACGATTGTCTCGCTTGCAGGTAAGGTCCTTTCCCCTTTATTTTCATAACGACGCTAACCGGCACATCGCAGCGGATGCGTCACATCTACAGAATCAATGCTCATCACCCTGCAGTCGCACCTGGAAGTTCAAGCCTACATCACAGCTCATCGTGCCCACCTAGACCCATCCTCGGTACAGGACGCGACACCGGACGCCCGCAAGGGTATTATATCCATCTCGCCTCAAACACTCGCTTCGCTCTGTGCATCATACACAACCACAAATCCGCGTGCGCGTGCCCTCTCTTCACGCCGTCTACTTCGTCGCATCCGCCACTTTCTCAGCAGACCAGATAACGGCGCGTGGACGGCCACTTGGGATACAACTTTCGCCCGACACCTCAGTCTTTTGGAACACGTCAAGGAGTACAAGGAACGTCGAGCGATCGGCAAGGGTAAACAGGCTGCATCCAGTGCAGACTCGATGGACGGCCAAAAGGAGACTACGACGAGTTTCCGGGGCGGCGGGCTGCCCATGCTTGCTTCCGCCTGTCCGGGCTGGGTATGCTATGCCGAGAAGGCCCATGGGGAGCTGCTCGGATTTGTCAGTGCCGTGCGGAGCAGTCAGGGTGTAATGGGAGCGCTTGTCAAGCAGTGGTGGGCTGCGCGCGAGGGGAAATCGTACGTCCCCCTCTACATGGATTCTTCCTGGCGCTAATGGGGTATCCAGTCCGAACGAGGTCTATCATGTGACGGTCATGCCCTGCTATGACAAGAAACTCGAGGCTTCACGATCCGACTTTTACTCTTCCGTATACGAGACGCGGGATGTGGACTGCGTGTTGACGACGGGTGAACTTGATCTTTTGCTGCGTGAGCGGGGTTTCGATCCGTTCGCAGCTGTCCCTGGAGAAGACGACGATGAGCGGGAACCGAATCAGGGGATCTTTCCTGAATTGCTGCAGCATCCGGGTACATCGTCCGGCTCATATTTACACGTACTTCTCGATCACCTCGCTGCGGAACATCCATCATCGACATCACTCATCACGCGGCCGATTCGAGGGTCAGAAGACCACGTTGAATACCTTCTCGTCGACACCTCTTCGGGCGAAATCCTATTCAAGGGCGCCAAATGCTACGGGTTCCGAAACCTGCAGAATCTCGTGCGCAAAGTTGGCAAGGAAACGGGTATCAAGGGTGCTGCAGGAGGGCGTGCAGGAGCTGGAGGAAAGCTAGCAGCAGCTGTAGCAGCAAGACGTCGAGCAGGACGTGCACGAGCAGGAGCGGGAACGGAGACTGCACCATCAAGCGGGACTAGCACCCCTGGTACCGATATATCACCAGACGACCGCACGCTCGACTATGTCGAAGTCATGGCGTGTCCTGGCGGCTGCGTGAATGGCGGAGGGCAGATGAAGCCATCGGCGGCACCAGCACCTTCAACAAGTGCCGAATGCGATGAGGAGGGTTATCCAAGAATATGGGCGCAAGAAGGCGTCGAAACGGGGACACCACAAATCGAGGAGTCTATGCGATGGTCCACGAAAGCATGGGTCGCCAAAGTGGAGAATGTCTATTGGTCGGATCTGCCAACGCCACCCGCTTCGCCGCCGCCAGAGCCCGCCGCTGCAGCCAAACATCAAGCGGGCTCTTTGAAACCATTTGACTCGCTTACGGAGCTTCGCTCACTTGCGCATCAACCTGAGTTTTCACGGGCTGATGATCTTGCCAGAAGCATCATCGTGGAGACATGCAAGCCGCGTGATGGGCAGTACGCGGAAGTCATGGACGAAGAGGCGGAGCAGAAGCGGTGGGAGTTCTTGCGGACAAGATATAGAAAGGTCGAGAGCGATATAGGTCAACTGACAGCGAGTGCTGTCAAGTGGTAGTTCGATGATGCTTGTTTCCGACCACCATAGGGTATGGCATCATGCGTCATTCGAAGGTGGAATCGATGGCGACCGGCGGCCGCTTGCCTTCCTGAGCTGTCATGAATGGAAGTGTGTCACACGCGGACCATTGCGCCTTCACAGGTATCCTTTATCGTAACTCCTCACGCTAACCTTTGTCATTCATGAGTATGGCAAGGGACTAGACTACTAGTCGTCGTTGCGCTTGATCAGCGTTAAAGTACATAAAGCGTCTGAAGGCTGTATGTGTAGTCAGCCCACTAAACGTTCGTCGATATCCCACCCCGTACTTCCCCTACCCTTTGGATCATGCCGATTCAGCAGGCCGGACACGACGATCAAGTCGCCATCATCTATGGCTCGGGCAGAGCGGGCAGCCTTTTCAGTAAGATGGGTTTATGCAGCTGACTGTTTGATTCTTATGTTGATTATGTTGACACGTGCTCTTTAGGCGCGGCTAGAACTGAGGACAGCGACAAGACAAGTACCGAAGATGTGTCCTCCGAACTACTACGAGTGGCCCCTAGTGCACCAGCTCTACCGAGGACTCCAACGCCAGTGCAGGAAACCATCGAGGTGAATGAAACCTTCTCGGATGCCCTCGCGTTCATGGCGCTCGACCCGAAGACTGCATTTTCACCAGAGCATTGCAAGCAAAAAGTCATACGCAAATGGCTGCTGTATCTGCATGACGATATCCTGGAAAGCGTCAAGGAACTGAACAACGGACGATTGCCTTTGAGATACCCAGGGGCGGCAGATCCAGTGAAGGATGCTCGAGATGCGATGGTTCATGCCGAGAAATTGCTATCTGCCGGCGTGATATACGCGCTTTCGCCTACTAGCGCTGGAGGCGAAGCCCCAACAAACGTCGAAGAGCGATTCAATTTCATGTATCATGTCATGAGCCGTTGCCCGCAGCTCATGATAGACATGTTGTTCTCAGCGTTCATGTTATCCCGAGGCATGATCGTGTACAAAAGACGCACTCCTGAGGGCAAACCCAAGCACAGGACGGAAGGCACTTTGCAAAAGATCATCGGCCTGGCAAACAATGTGAAGCGTGCGGCACAGAGGATCGAACTAGAAAAGGAGCACCAGTTGTTACACCTCTGTTCGGCCGTATACAAAGAAGCCAAGAATCTCGGAGTCGACATTCGCCCCGATTCCCCTCATGCGATTCGATGCGCCTTAGAACAAGCAAAGCTTGTGGGAGCTATGAAGACAGACGTCATGTTTGGCCTCTTGGACTCTTATCAAATGCGATTGCAGCAATTTGCACCACTGCCCGAAGCCGCAAGGAGATTGATGACCCTGAACATTGCCGAAGACTTGCGAGAGGACATCCAAGTCCATTGCGGCTTGGAAGTGCAGATTCTGACCTAAACCCGGCGGCTTGTGTTGGAATATGTTGTATACTCGTAATACTTTGCTTCCCTTCTTGATGACCGTCTGCATACGTCCTCGTTGACCTCTCTGATACACCGATTATCTGAGAGCTTCCACGTCTCCAACAGCCCTCTCGCTCATCAAACTCCGCTCGGCGCATCCCATCGCGGTATGCACGATCTGGTCGATCGATTCAGCCCAGTCTTGCCGTCTATTCAATTGCGACAATAGTCCTCCTACGAAAGAGTCGCCAGCACCGGTCGTTGAGACAATAGAGGGCAGAGATTCTGCTGCATAGTGAGCCATTACCAGCTTCCGCGGCGCTTGCCCTTCGCCGAGCGGGAGCTTATGTATGGCTTTGGTGAATGTGCGGTTGGAGGCGATTGGCGTATTTGTTTCTTGGTCTTCTTGAATGCCCAAATACAGCACTCCCTTGTCACCGCATTTGAGCCAGAGATTTTCAACCCATGGCAGCAAGCTGACCATCATTTGTGCGATGCCCTCTTGACTGATCCATTCCTGACCGCTTCGCTTAGCCAGGCGTTCAACGCTATTTCTCCAGTTCGAATCGAGCTCCAGCGAATCGATAAAGCTCCACCAGTGATCCGTTTCTAAAAGACCCTTGTTTCGTAAGGCGTCGTAAAGTGTCTTGAGCTCAAAGTTGTTCGGCGTGTAATGCGTAATAAGCGGACGACTAGAAGGTGCCGGCTGATGTTTCTGGATGGCAGGCAAGATGCGCAGCATTTTGGGCAAAGATGTGGGATCGTGTATGACCGGAATCCCCTGACGCTGGCATTCTTGCAAGATCTCCGACATGACTTGCGGGGTCAAGTTAGCGTCGAATGCCACCGTGCGGGGTTGATGACGAGCGAACGCGTCGACAATCTGACACACATCATGGTCCTCAGCTCGAGACCCTTCCGCACTCAATGCAGGCTCCCACTCACATCGCGAGTGGTTATGCTCTCGACTATATCCATGTCCGCCACACCGATAACTAATCCCGCTTTGTCGTCCAGTATTAGGTTACACACCGCCGTCCTCGCGCTTCCCGCTGCCCCATTCGAAGTCCGCTCCAACAAACCGTCCGTTCGCATTCCGCACGCCTTCATTTCCCGGTCTAGGATCAGCCCGAAGGAATCGACAGAGACGCTTCCGTCTTTTGCCCGCTGAGCCCCAATCGCCGACACCAACATGACCTTGCCTTCACCCCTCGACATCCGACTCGCGCATTCCGCAATGTTGCGTCCAACACCTCCAGGCGTCAATTGGAGCTGTCCGGGCACAGTGGTATGCATGGCGGACGCAGTATCGCCGGAAGCGATGCGGGAGGTAATGTCGATAGCGGCCGAGCCAAAGACAACGATTTCAGGCTGCGTAGCGAACGGACGGGATGCAGAAGCTGGATTGGAAGAAGCGGGCGGAGTGAGCGGAAGATTTATGCCTGTGTGAGAAGACTGGTTGTAAGCGGTCAATGAGTGAGCATAGGATAACAACTCCGGCGACTTACGCTCATGGGAGCCGCCGAACCCCCTCGCTGGAGTCGATTCAACTCCGTAGCGATCTGACCGCCGATTCTGGCATTGTTCTCGATCAAGGCGATGTCTTTTTAAAGATTCAGCGATATGGTACTCCCGTTCCTTTCGAGGACTTACTGGACTGCAGCGCGCTGCCCTTGGTCAATTCGCCAACCCGCTTCAACAACCAAGGTGTGACCTCCTTTCCTTTCTTATCGACACCCTGCTCGACAGATTCTCGTACGGCCTGCTCGACAGCTTGTTGGATGACTTCTCCTTGCGCATGAAACTCAGCTGGAATGGGACACGCGAAGAGCTGTGCTTGAGGAGTCGGAAGCGAGAGCGAAGTGTCTGTACAGCCGAAGCATCAGCCATACACGTCGTGATGAAAGGTCTCGTCAAGCTTACGAAGAAGTCCAGCCGCTTCTACTGCATTCCTGACGAAGAATGACGACTGCGGATTGTTTCATCAGCGCATTCTTACCGAGAAGGTGAGGAATCACACCTTGAGACCCGACTTGGGACTATAGAAGGCCGGGAAGTCGTTGGTCTCTCCGATGGTGGTAACGTTCACGCCAAGGGTTTCCTGCAATGAGGAAGATCAGCTCTGACCTTACTATGCGATCCCAGCCTCGACTGACCAACACCTCGAGCGTCAAGCCCAGATCCAAGATAGATTTGGCGCCGGCACACACCACGCCCATGGGTGTCCTTCCGAGCTCGTGGAGATCCGCACTGATATCCATGCTCCTCTCGGCACCACGATGCACGCCTCCGATACCGCCCGTGACAAACGTTTGGATACCGCAGTGCGACGCAAGCATCATCGTCCCCGCTACGGTCGTTCCGGCATCAACCTTTGAGAAGATCCCTCGCGCGAGATCACGTCGGGAAAGCTTGATCGATTTGGCGTTGACAGCCGGATCAGCGAGGTATGCGAGCTGATCGTGAGAGAGTCCGACGTGAATGCGGCCAGTGATAAGGGCTATCGTTGCGGGAATGGAAGATTGCTCTCGGATGAGGTTTTCGACGGAAAGAGCGCAGTCATAGTTGGTAGGATGAGGCATGCCTAACAAATTTCATGACGGTAGAGTAGACGTTCAGCGGAGGATAGTATTGGAATCATGTCATTAGAGTCGGAAAGCTTGATATAGCAATCAGACGAACCATGAGTGACAATTGCGGTTTCGAGCGCAACGACCCCAGACGACCCCGTCTCCAACGCATGCTCAACCTCTTCCGCAACAACGAGCTTGTCGCCCTGAAGCAAGTCTCAGCAAATAGTCGATTTGGCTGCAGACTTGACGTACCCATGCAGCCTTGGCTTTTGCAAGTGTCGATAAACCCGCCGCACGCAGAGGCGCAGAAGCTCGAGGTGTCCAGCTGGGCCGAGCGACGAGTCGTTGCAACATGATCCCCAGATGAGAATGCGGTCCGGACACGGCGCTTCAAGCGATCGTCTGCGAGGGAGAACGGCTGGTTTTGCACTTGAACTTTTTGAACTTATATGCGGCCAACGAACCAAATAGCAACCCGAGGCTATCTATCGTCTTCTCGCTTGGATGGAAATGAGCTAGCCGTGCTCCGGACCGGAAAAATGCGAGTTGCGACTGTCTCAATTCATCACGATTGCCCACATGATACTGCATGCTGATCGCAGAGCCCTCATATATAGCAAAAGTGCTTCTTGCCCGCTCAATGTGGAAGAGACAAAGCCCGTACTACTAGTAGAAGAAACTGAACAGACAGCACTGATGGGTCGGTAGCAGCGATATCCGCGAATAAAGCAGAGCTTTGTTTAGCTTTTTGGGAAGGGCAACTGCCTGATACCAGGGAACGAGAGCCAATTACTCATCATATCCCGTGGATCCCAACGGCGAAGATGTTTCTTACCAGGATTCATACCGAAGTTCTCAGACCCATGTGATCAACCATGGCTGCTCATGATTGGCGAGACTTTCAGAGATAAGCCCTATCAAGTCCCCCCATTCCGATCCCCCGCTTTACCCCGGCACGGCAAAGTTCTTGTGTCTGTTCACTAGAGACTCAGAGCCTCTGAACATTGCGTACCATGTCGCAAAAATCCTGGCGGACTCGTTGCGAATCTTCGAGTTTGGGGGTTTCGAGGGAAGCAGAGGAGAACCGCGAAACGATCTTGTATGCCCAGTAGGACGCTTGTACTCCCAGTAAATCGCAAGTCGAGGCGCTGCAGCAAGAACGAAGCAGATATGCTCTTTGTTGAGGCTCTCTCATCATCTGCGATGAAAGTTTGACTATCAAGTGCTAAACCCCATCGAAACACTGGCCAATGCCAAAAGGAAGATCGAAAGAACTACCGCTCCACTTACAACGCATTTACACCGTATATTCCTTCAGCCTCCTCGCTTCTCGCTTGCGCTCTTTCTTCACCCTATTGACGACGTCCTGCTCCGTCACAACTTTCAAAGCCGCATACTCCCTACACGCTACGTTCGGAAATACAATTAGCTAACTGCAGCGGTCTAATCGAAACGACGTGCTCTTTCCGCCTTTAAACATTCGCGCCATTCCTTTCGGGCTTCTTTCCCTCGATCCGCGAGCCGACTACCGACGTCCATCAATGCGAGAGTGCGAGGCGGATGGAAGAATCGTCCGCCGATGGATGATGGCTCTTTGATGATGGGGATGGATAAGGGGATGGTTGACGGCGGTGTATCTTCACTGTTGGAGAATGGGTCGGCGAGGCGGGCCAGGTAGTCGCGGGTTCGGTGGGTTGTTGCCGGGCGATGTACGATTACTTGCGCGATGGGTTGTCTAGGTTGTTTCGGTTGTCTCGGTTGTCGACGTGCGGAAGGCGAACGGTTGAATAGATGGATTCGTCTTTGATCCGGTGCGTGCGGGAGTTCTTTCTGTGGCCATGAAATTAAGGGGATGAGGATCCCCATTTTGCGGGAGAAACAGCGAAGCACTCACATCGTGGTGTCTGCTATGCTTAAATGAACCGCATAAATTTCCAAAGCCATTTGTTCGAGGCTGGGACGAAGGCTCAATGACGACTTGATGATGAGGCCGCGGCGACCAGTCCGGTTTCGCGAGCGTTTGACCCATGACAGGGGCGTATATGTGTTTGACTCTCTTCTTGGCGATCCGCTCGAAAGAGTATCGCCCGGAGAACTTGATCAACTCTGTTTATAGAGATGGATGAGCTGACGGATGCCGCACAACGCTTATGATGCATCCTCCGTACCCGCCCTTTTGTCAAATTGCCTGATGGAAGCCTGCTGGAAGTCCGGAATTTCGCTTTGACGTCCTTTGACGCGGGTCTGGTAGACGCCGCGTATTGCGGAGCTCGAATGTAATGCTCAACATCACGACAAAGCGGAGACTTACCGAGCAGAAAGGGCCATGTTTTGTAGTAGGGACAAGGGTGTTGGGCGCAACGGGCACGTTCATCCTGCTGAAACGCCAAGCGACGGTCAAATCCGACCTGGAGACCTGGTCGCATCGCAGGCATCGGCCATTTCCTCCGTAGCAAATCCCTCTCAGCGGGAATTGAGTAGCAGCGGCCCATCACATCGCCGCCCACGGGCGCAAGAAGGGTGGAAGAACGGACGAGGCTCTGTCCTCTGACAAACGATAAACAGCCAGACAGAAGCCTCCCAACGGGGCGGTCGTGTAATGGTGGTGAAACAGTCTATTCCTATTCATACAATGACGTCCCCAAACATAATATAAAATTATCCAAGAGATATCAAGACAGCTAGACTGCACCCTCGAAGGATGCACGGCGTGACTGTTCGGTTGATGGGCTGCCAAGTGTATATCCGGGAGATGACAACATGCAAGAGGCGAAAGAGAGGTAAAAGAACAAAAAGTGGGGGAAAGCGCTGAATCCACGAGGGGCGGAAGCGGCGTTGTAGGTTGGAGACGTTCCGCTCGCCAACGGAACGCCTGGTGATGCTGGAAACGGTGAACCTAGGGTCGAGTCGAAAACACTTCTCCTTTTGGTGCGAGAACGAGACCCGCTATTACAACGCGGACAACAAGGTCCGCTTAGATGAGGTTGGCGACGTCCATGGGCATCTCCTCGATCTGGGTGTTGTAGAACTTTTCGATTTCTCGCAACATCGGGACGTCCTCGGCGGTGACAAAGTTGATCGCGACACCCTTTCGACCGAATCGACCACCTCGACCGATTCGGTGGACGTAGTTCTCCTTGTTCGAGGGCAAGTCGTAGTTGATAACGAGCGAAACCTGCTGAACGTCGATACCTCGGGCGAGCAAATCGGTAGCGATCAAGACTCGAGATGAACCGGACCGGAACTCCTTCATGACGAGCTCTCGGGCGGCCTGGTCCATGTCACCGTGCATGGCGGAGACGGTGAAGTCACGCGAGTGAAGCTTCTCGGTCAACCAGTCAACCTTTCGTCGGGTCGAGCAGAAGATGACGGCCTGGGTAATGGTGACGGTCTCGTACAAGTCACACAGGGTGTCGAGCTTCCAGTCCTCCTTCTCGACGGCAACGTCTGTGAGGCTGTCAGCGAGCGCTCTGCGCGGACGTGAGACGCTGATACTCACAGAACTGTCGGATACCTTCCAAGGTCAACTCCTCCTTCTTGACCAAAATTCGGATAGGGTCACGCATGAACTTCTTGGTGACCTCCAACACATCGGGGGGCATGGTGGCGGACAAGAGAACGACCTGGGTCTCGGCCGGCAAGAGCTGGAAGATGTCGTACATGGACTGGGCGAAACCCTTGCTCAACATCTCGTCGGCTTCATCGAGGGCGAAGACCTTCATGCTGTCGGTCTTCAAGAAGTTTCGGTTGATCATGTCGAAGACTCGACCGGGGGTACCGACGATGACCTGGGGACCGGCGGCGAGCTTGGCAATGTCCTCCTTGATGGAAGTACCACCGACACAGGCGTGGCAGTCGACGTTCATGTAGTCACCGAGGGCAATGACGACCTTTTGGATCTGCTGGGCCAATTCTCGGGTCGGGGCCAAGATCAAGGCTTGCGGCTCCTTCTTGGTGGTGTCGATTCGCTGCAAGATGGAGATGGTGAAGGTGGCGGTCTTACCGGTACCGGATTGAGCCTGGGCAATACAGTCTCGGCCGGTGATGATGGGCATAATGGCTCGCTCTTGAATGGCGGAGGGTCGCTCGAAACCGTAGGCGTAGATACCTCGAAGAAGTTCGGGCTTCAACTCCATGTTGTCGAAGCTGAACAAATGGTCAGCACGCACGCACGCACGCACGCACACACACAGCTGCCTCGGACAGGCGGGGGAGACTCACTTGTCAACGACGGTGTCCCAGTTGGACTCGATGAGGCCGGCATCGATGTGCAAGTCGGTACCCTCGTTGCCGGAAGCGACGGGAGTTTCAGGGTTGAAGCTGCAGGAGAGAAGAGTCAGCAAAAGCACTCGAGATGAATTGCATTGCAGGACGCGAGATGTCTACTCGATCCGGCGGTGTTCAGACTTCCACAGAACGGATACGCGATGCGCGACCACGAATTTCCCCTTCACGACACCGTCAATGTCTTTCGCCAAACCACCTCCGACCCAGCCTCCGCCATCTCTAGGCCCCCGATCGAACCCATCCATATATCTCTCTTGATGAACCCGAGCGCAGTGGTACTCACTCAGCCATATTGAAGTTTTGTTTTGGTGTTTTTTTGAGTGGTTCCGGTGATCGATATTCGTTACGAATCGATCCTGGAAACCTCGAAGGCGTGCGTGTGGTGTTGATGTAGTGGAGAAGGTGGTAGAGACACAAGTGTCGATGAGACCAGGAAAGGTGGCGACAAGGCAAGAACAAGCAGCGTGTGATAAGCTTAGCTCACGATTGCGCCGCTCTGCCAGCCGGAGATTGCGAGGGAACAAAGGACGCCCAGCCCCCAGGCGAGAAAAAAATACGCCTAAGCGCGGGCCGAGTGGAGGCCAGCTGGGAAAAGGCGCGCGCGCGAGGAGGGAGAGGGGGGATGAAGGGGTGATGTCCGTTTAGCAAGGGCACGTCACCGCTCGTCGGGTTGCTTAGCATCTTTCTCGCTGCCTCGCTGAAGTTTCCAGCAACCTGCAAAGGTCTGCCGCCATCGCTGATAGACTGCAAAGCCTGGTATGGGAGACAGGTCACATCTGAAGGCCTTTTTATCTTGGATTTGCATTGGACAGCGATTCATCACATCTCGTCGCCGTTCGGAGTAGGATCAGGACAGCAATGATGACCAGGTGCAAGCGTCTTTGCCACACTCTTCCACACACATATGAGCTCGACTTTTGCTTAGCGGATTTGATGCTTTACTTCCGAGGTAGTACCAGATACGATATCCTGCTTTCAGAAAAGGTCAGACTGCGCTCGTTGTGCGAAATTGACGACCTGAGCCAAGTGGCGTCAAACTCGAGGATGTATGCTGCTCCAGCACAAAAATCGCCTCCAAAGCAGAGTGATGGGCCTTATGGCTACCGTGAAACATCTCATAGCTCGAAAAGCCAGCATAACACTATTGTGATATACCTTTTTGACATCCTTTGATCAATTCCCCGATGAGGCGATGACAAGTAATTCGGCGTTGTTCCAAGGCTATGGCCGGCGCTGATACAACCGAGGAAGGAAGAGATGTCCCGTTCCCTCTCAGTCGGCGATCGCAACACATGTTTAGGAGGCAACACAACGAGATGTTTTTTGTTGTTCCTTTCTGGCCACCCATACTTTGAAGTACTTCCAATCCATCGCGTAGTCTTTGCCTTCGGGATCAGCAGAAGGTCCTATCAAAGTGGTCACATGTCCGTCGCCCAGACGGCGATATTTTCCCGCTGTTAGGCTTCCAAGGGGCTTCTCGAAGTCTCCGAGACGGAGGATGCAGTCGTCAGCGAACTTCTTGTCTGTCGACGACAGCGCTCCTGAATATTTGCACATCAGAGCTAGCATGATCATGATCAATTCGGTCTTGTGGTCCTCGGTTCTAGCTTTATGGCTGTGATAGTAACTCAGCATGCTCAAAATCGACTTTTCAAGGCCTTTGGTATGGAAACTTTGGCCTTTCTGATCTCTCAATTTTGGTCTGAATTCCTGTACCCATCTCTCCTGAAGCTGGTTGCCTGCATCAGTTACTGGGGCATGATGAAAATGTGTCAGTGTGTCGCTCTTCCGTCCAAAGAGCGTCAGCCCCCGAGCAGGTCAGACGGTAACTCACCGATAGATACTCTCGTTGATGGACCGCTTTGTCGTGCAGTTACGCCGCTCGAAGGTATGGTAGCCCAGTCTATGGTATTGACAGTAGAATCTAAAGAGGTGCGCGGGATGGAAGTCCCAGAAGTTGCAAAAGAACCGGTCATCAAAGAAGTGATCTCGTGCAAAAGGCGTGCGTCCTCCTCACTGGCTTAGTTTGAGCGATTTTCCCAAGCTTATATCTGATCATGATGGGCTTTCCTTTGTTCCGCCCACCCAAATCGAAAGTTACTTTAGGTTGTATTCTAAGCAATCCCTGGACGTGATGAAGCTGTGCAGCAGAATGAATCGGCGCCAATTTATCCAACATGAAAGGGATTCCGACCGCCGAATGACGAACAGCTGCAAGGTTTCGAGTTCCGATTTTTCTTTATTTTTCTTTGCAAGTGTGCTGAATACCCGTAAGAAACTGAGGGATCTGCCTGTATCCGGCACTTGGAGTGTCCGAGGTCTTTCTGGAAGTTCACATGTCCTGCTTATCTTACTCTTTTATTTTTGGCTGTCACCTACCACTTCTGCGTCTTCGGCTAAACAAATCGATGGATGTCTTGCTCCAGTATGTGGATGTTGATTCGAGCTGTCACCTTGCCCCTATGCGGTGCGCCCGTCGCTAATTCCGTCGCTTCTTGGATGCGATTTCAGCGGAGAAGGCCGACATTAGGCCGACCGATTGTTGATGATACATGGCTTGATTGACTTCACAAGTTCTTGTGCACCCTAACTATGGCGGTGTAGCCTTACCATCGCCCATGCACTCGTCGAGTCATAGTCTTCTCCATATCGACGCTCTGGGATCATAGCGGCATCCCTCATGCTGCCGTTCCGAAACCTATTCGCTGGTGCAAAAACTGGCAGCGCGCTGCCTGCATTGTCGACCGAGATCCACCTTCAGAATGACTTGATTGTTGTCCACCCGAAAGCAGCATCGACATCCGAGGAAACGATAGCGGAAGGACGTGACGAAACGATCTTATCCGGCTCGGTCAGCATTGTATCAGAATCCAACGTTTTAATATGGAATATTCGGATTGCTCTCGTGGTCGTGTGCACATTCCGAAGACCAAGTGAGGAAAGTTGGGGACAGGGCGTCATTTATGAGCAAAGTCGGGTTTTCAATCACCTGGATCGAGAAGCCCGGATATCAACTTCATCGGATCGCCGGAATATCCATCGACATATCGACTTTGCCCTCATGGTCCCGGGAAACATAGCGACCCATGAATACCTCAAGCACGGCATGATTGTACCACAGGTCCGAGTGTCCGTCGAGTTCAGCGAGAATAACTGGTCGCCTGTCGCCCTTGCGGCTCTTCCGACGCTTCCTCCCGTGTACTTGAGCGAGCCCGGTGGTATCACGACGATTGCTGGTCGTCATATGCGGACGGAGAGCTACACCGGGAGTGCCATCAGAGCTCCTCCACCAGGTGAGTCTGCGTTGCCATTGCTATCGCAAATCTGCTAACATCACTTGGGGCGGCTATCAGATCCCCCGGAAGCCGTCATGACCCGCGGTTCAAGCTCGATCGGCGTACCGCAACATCCCGTACAAACCTGGATCAAAAACTTTGCCATTATCGCAAACCCTAACCCATCGGATGGCACAAATCAACTGAGATCGCACAAAAAAGGATTCTCTGCCGGAGCCGGAGAATGGGATCTATATTGGTGGAGTGATGTGGTGAGCAAAGGATCACGGTTCTTCCTTCTTCCGTTTCCCATAGTCTGACCGTCTTTCAGTTCTCGATAGGAGGCTATGTTTATCCTCGCCTCGAGCTGAAACATGCGTCTCCAGATATCACGATTTTCAGCATACACGTCATCCTTCGTCAATCCTATAGTATCGTTCCCGTCGAGCTCTTCAAGACGGATCCAACCAGCCCGAACAAAATTGAATACCCTTCAGAAAATATTCCGTTGCTCCAAGACGGCCAAACACCGAGCACTAAGCGCCCGAGACCAACTTCCAAAATCTTGTTCAGCGGACAGACTCAGAGATATGCGGCACCTAATTCAGACGGTGTTTACTTCACCTGGCAACCAGACCGAGTCAGGATTCCTGACGATCATCACGCCAGGCCGACAAGATCAGAGCACACCGTTAGCCCATTCGACATTCAACATGAATTATCTTTGCGGGTTTTCTTCTCTGTCCGCGGCGAGTCTCTCAATGGAGAACCAATCGAGGGTGATGATGACACCGGCGAGATGCGGATGTTGGTAATTAATTTTTCTCAACAATTATCCTCGGTCAGTCGAAGGGTCGACCGAATGATGGAGCAATGTCCTCATTCTGATTGCCATCTCGTTCTGCGTTGACAGTGCTGCTGCATCAAGGAATGGGTATCGCTGCCCAGCTGTGAGTTTCATTATTGATTCGACGCTTGACGAGGTCTAAAATCTGCTTCATCGTAGATGAAGAATGTGTCAACGCGCCGAACACATCAGCGACTCCATATTGCGCATGTTGTTACAACATCGAGGATTTTCCGCCCGTACCGTTTAGCCAAGCCTTTCCTTCGCCGGAGCCGATACGAGAGAATGACGGTGTGAAGAATCAGGCAAATCCATTACGAAGGCTGTAAGGGCATATAGAGAGTCACATGACACTGAATCAACGCCTGATATGTTGCAAGCGCTTATCACGCATATTGGTCAAAGGAAAACTATGTGGTGAAGACCTGGTACATGCGCAGATGCAGTAGATTGAGACGGCTTGCCGTGATCATACGGCGATAGCATCTATTGTAGATTCTGCCAAGGCGGTAAGTGGCATGTTTTAGCTATTATCCGGAAGTTTCAGCAAATCGCAGAATGCAATGCTTGAAATCTGGCACGTTCATGTCTTCCATACCTTGCCATATCCTAGTATAATTGAGTTGTGAAGCATGGTTTAGTCGGCAGAGCGGAGAACTTTGCTAAGGATGGCAAAAAGACAGAAAGCGGACAATCGTGAACTTACCCGATGTCGCTCGCCTCTTCCTGACTCTGAAAAGGGCCGCATCTACGTATCTGCGTAAGGTGGTTCTTCACAGGGCGAAACAGGTCCGTCCATCGCTCGACAAGATTTGGATTCCTTCAATGTGGCATCCGATGGTCGAGCCTGTAGTCCCGAATTGCTGGCCCGACAGCCCATCTATTGCAAGGTAAGCGCGCATGACCAGCAGGATGATAATGTGCCAACCAGACACGCCAGCTTCACCTGACTGCCACAACATCCTTTGTCCACTCCGTCAGCCTGGTATCCAAACCAAATCCGATTACACCGTGCGATAAATGATTGACCGGTCAGCCCTTCCGGTATTACCTTGGCTTCGAAGCTTCGGTTCTTGAACCAAACACATTTTTAAACTTGATGGACTTGCCAGGTATGGACTACAGCGAAAGAATCACCGACCGTGGTCCGACGATAACGGATTTGCTGTTGCGGTTGTTCTCGCTCGAAGCTGTGAGAAACGTGAAAGGCCTCGCCATTCATCAGCTGTTGCATCACCAAATTCATCTGCACAAGCTTCTACAGCTGCTTCTACCTGATCGACCGAATGTCTCGGGAGCCGCGCCACGAGGCGTCGATCGCCACGCGAACGCGATACTCGACTTGTTATTCTGCCAAGGATGATGTAGCGTTGTCTCTCGTAATAATGATAGATGCCCTGCCGCAGTGTACTGCACGCTTCTGCCGTCCATCTCGACGCGTTCCTTGTACCTAAGTACCGGTCGACGCGATGGACAGCGCACCAACAACAAACCGGGTGTATAGCAGGACGATTGCTGCCGGATATCAACCAATAGACGAAACCCTGAGAATGTAAAGGAGCTTGTAAAGGGTGTCCCAGCTTCTCTTCTAGACACTGCGTCGCGTGCGGGTCTTTGCTCTCGCCCGTTGATATAACAGGCGTTCATTCTGATCTGACTTCCTCTGTACACCAGCGTCAACAGAAGGCTCGGTGAGCAGGTATGTCTCGCAATCCGGTGAAGTATCAAAGCCAAAGTCTGATCATACCCGCTTCTTGGTTTGGTAGCATGTTCTCGCCTCTTGTCAGCACTGTCTGCCTCGGTCTCGCATTCCTCTTGCCCTCATCCCTCGCCCAGCAATACGCCGGCGATGTCATCCCCAATTCGCTACCTGGCGTCCCCGGCTCCGAGCTGGCGTATTTCCGCATCGCTGATCCCAAGGGCAAGAATAATGCCCTGACGCTCATCAATTACCAGAGCCTGCAACGCGATGGCACGCGTCTTGTCCCTAGCAAGATTCAGCGTGCGGTGATTATCATCCATGGCCTGAATCGGGATCCGGGAACGTATATGTCCAACATGCTCAGCGCGCTCAATAACGGCGGCATCTCGGATCCCAATATCAACCAAGACTCGATTGCCATCTTTGCTCCTTATTTCTCCAATGGCGATGACAAGAATGTTGGGTATCCATGGACGAGCGGTCTCTCACCCGGACGTGGCTCGACGTCAAACGCACTCGTCTGGCAGGCGTCGTACTGGGCTAGTGGCGCCAACAACCAATACCCATGGAATGCCACCTCGGTCTCTTCGTTTGAAGCCCTCGACCAGATCGTCAAGTACTTTGACAACCGCGCGATGTTTCCCAACTTGAAGCATATTGTCGTAGGCGGGCATTCTTTGGGCGCTCAAGCGACGAACCGTTACGCCGAGGTTGGCAACGTCTTGAATACCAATTCGCCCATTACATACTACATTGCCAATCCCAACAGCTGGGCGTGGTTGAGTGCCGACCGGCCTCTGTCAACGGCCGGATGCGACCGTTACGATAATTGGCGAGAGGGCTTTACCAATTACACCCAGTACCCAATGTCGTACGGCGTTGCTCTCGTCAATCAAGGTCGTTCAGCGATCCTCGCACAGTACAACAGCCGCTCGAAAGCCTACGGGCGAGGAATCCAGGATACAGCCGATGACAGCAGCACCTGCGCGCCATTTACCACGGGCGCCAACCGCAATGAGCGATTCTTCAATTTCATAAAGGCGTTCCCCGCCATCTGTACGGCACCGGGAACTGGTCAATGCGACACGATTGACTATGTCAACACGGGCCACGACGCTGGCGCCATGTTTGCCTCGCCTGCTGGTCTCGCTCGACTTTTCGTTGACAACTTTTACGGCAGTCTTCCCGGCAGCGTCGCTTACGACTTTGGCTATCCGCGTCGTCAAGCAGGTGACGATCCCTTCCCGGATCCAACGCAGAGCTCGACCGTCATCACGGCCCCGTCTCAGGTATACGCCGGCAACATGACTTACTCGGGATGCTGGACCGATTCGGCGAGTGGGTCAAGATCGCTCAAGGTCCTCGCTTACGAAAGCGCTAGCAATACCATCGAGATGTGTACCTCGACTTGCGCTCAGATGGGCTACTTGATCGCCGGGGTATGTTGCCGCCTCTGATCGCCGAACGCAAGCTGACTCTTGGAGTAGATGGAATACGGAATTCAATGCTTTTGTGGCACCGCCTTTTCGCCGTACGCCCAAATGACTAGTCAGGCGGGCTGTGCCATGACTTGTTCGGGGAATTCGACTCAGATCTGCGGCGACAGCAACCGTCTCTCAGTCTACTCCAATGGTGTTCCAGCGCAGATGGCAATCCCCGGATTGCCCGAGGTCGTGGGGAACTACACTGTCTACCAATGCATGACGGAAGCCACGTCTGGACGCGCATTGAGCGCCTTGTCGTATAGCGACGTCTCGGGCATGACTCTTGAAAGCTGTGCCCGCTTTTGCAACGGATACACCTACTTTGGCACGGAATATGGCCAGGAGTGTTATTGTGGTAGCTACTTCAACTCTGGAAGCAAAATCGCCTCCGGAAACGACTGCTCGATGCTTTGTTCGGGTAACGCCACTCAGCTATGCGGTGCTGCTTCGCGCCTCAGCACATATCAACTTAGTTCTGGGGTCTCGGTTTCAGTGATCTCGCAAGCGCCTCCCGGAAGCACGCCTACAACGTCCCCCGGCTCCGCCGCTTCCTTGACGATTCCTGTGGAAAGTGCCTGTCCTGCTACCAACGGTCAAACTCTGATCGATGTCAATGGTGCCAACTATACGATTCATTGCAGCGCAGACAGCAGCACGACTTCGTACTCGAGCGCTAGAGCCGCCCAATCCTACCTAGACTGTATGTCCGCTTGCGACCTGGCAAGTTCGTCCGGCTGTATCGGTTTCACGTACGTCGGGGTTGCGAATGGAGCAGGCCCGGGAACATGCTATCTCAAATCTGGAAACGTCGGCTCCTTCATCGCGGCGGGAAACAACTTGATTTCCGGAAACCTCGTCGGATCTGTCGTTTCATCGGGTACAGGTGTCACTTCCTCATCCCCGACCGCAACCCCTGCTCTCAGCGGCTATTGTCCGACTGCCGACAATCAGGTCTTCACAGACAGTAATGGGATCGATTACGTTGTTCGCTGCAGTTCTGACAGTTCGACCGGATCTTATACGAGCGCACCAGCGACCCGATCATACATGGACTGTATGGTAGCTTGCGATTCTGCGAAGTCGACAGGGTGCATCGGATTCACGTATGTGGGAGGAGCCAACGGGATCGGCGGCGGGCAATGCTATCTGAAATCTGGAACTATCGGTAGATTCATCACAACTGGAAGCAACCTAATCAGCGCTGTCCTCGTGTCGGCGTCTTCCAATACCGCCCTTCCGTCACCGACGGCAACTTCACCCGCGACTACTGCCTCAGCCCAGCCCGACTACTGTCCATCGGCTGATGGCAAATCCGTGACGGACGCCAATGGTTTCAATTATACCGTTCAGTGTAGTTCTGACAGTTCGACTGCATCTTATACCAGTGTCTCGGCAAGCGGGTCATATTTGGACTGCATGACAGCTTGCGATGCTGCAAGTTCGACGGGTTGCATTGGTTTTACCTATGTCGGCGGCGCAAACGGCTTTGGTGGCGGCCAATGTTATCTGAAATCCGGCGCGATTGGAACGTTTATACCGCGCGGCAGTGACCTTATCAGTGCCGTCCTGGTGGGATCAGGGAGCATTGGCACAACCTCAACGTCGACTTCTACCGCGACCCCTTCTTCGAGCGTGACCAAATTCTGTCCGTCCGCGAACGGCACCGTTGTCGCCGACCCGAACGGATTCAACTATACGGTCCGCTGCAGTTCGGATAGCACGGTCAATTCGTACAAAAGCGCGCCAGCAACGTCTTCCTACCTCGATTGCATGACCGCGTGTGACGCCGACTACGTCAACAACTGCACGGGTGCGGTATACGTGGGGCGTGCAGGAGGCGCTGGAGCCGGGACCTGTTATCTGAAGCGCATCATGGGAGACTACTCTGTAGCGGGCGCTGACCTCATAGCCATTTCGCGGGCTGTCAACTAGCGCGGCCAACATTATCCTTTTACACATGCTCGTTCATTTTCCTATTTGACATTGTTGTACGGGGGTATATGCTGTTTGAAACACGAAGCGTTTGACTGTCTTAACTCTGTTCCAAGACTTGGGCGCAAAAGGCTGCCATTATTGATGGGAGTCCAGGTCAACTTGCCCCAAATTTCGGTTGCCGGAACATCCATCTGCGGTGTTACCGAAGCGGCAGGATACTTTGCCCCCCCCCCTAGGTCCCCTCAACCTTTAGACTCCCCAAAAGATGTGATGGAGGGCTATGTATCGCATCAACAGAAATCATACAACGTTGATCCTCTTCTTCGAGCCCGGAGCCCAATCGACTCTAACCCAGAACCTTGGGCCCCGAGGGCTGTGACTTCTTCGGGCCCTTGTTTGAGCCCGCTTGACCTTTCTTACGGTTCCCGGAGGGACCCGACCCGATGCTGTTCCCATCTTCCGCTGGCGGTACGTATCTAGGGAGCGTCGTCAGCACGAGGGATCCGCACTCGTTGTTGTGACTTACGATCTGTTTCCGACCGACAACGTCATGAATGCCTCTCCCGTCTTCTCCTGTCGTCTATTGAACGCATCAATCATGCCCGATGGCGTGTCCGACATGGCCATTGCCATTCGTTTACGCTCGTCTTCCAGCTTTTGCATTCTCTTCTCCGTCTTCATTCGGCCAGAGGTCTTGCCGCTGCAGAGAAAAGGCGATCAGGCCGAGCGATGAAGTAGCCGATTGCTGGACTTACTGGAACTTGTGTGACAGAGACTTCCATGCCTCCTTCGGTGTCATTTCTGGAACGACCCGTTAGCAGACGGTACACCGATATCGTGCGCGGGGGACTCACCTCTTCCAAACTCATCCGTGTATTTAATGTCGACGTCCGGCTTGTAACTCTTGTACGACTCGAGGGCCTCGCGCGCCTCTTGCTGCTCACGCATCTTGTTCTCCCATTCCCTCTGCGCCTGATCCTTCTGTGGACCGCCCCGAGCCTTGATTTTTTCGAGCTCGCGCTTGGCCATCCGTCGACGATGATCCGCAAGCCAGAGGTCTTTTTCCCTTTGAACGCGTTCACGCTCGGCGTCCTGCACCGACAGTGAGCCGAGAGCGCCTTGCTGTCGCAGCATAGCGAGGACTCCACCAACGCCGCCCGATACGGTCGGCTCGGGTTTCGTGACGAACTGAAGACGGATGAGCCATGGCTTCCACAGACGGCGAAGACAACTCACCTCGTCATCCTCCTTCTTGACATTGTCCGAATCGCGCAGCTCTGCATCCATCTTGATTCGCATCTCCTCCAGTGAGAGACCCTGGCGGAGCGCCATCTCGGCGAGCGCCTCATCCTCGTCATCGTCTCCCTCGGCGTGCGCCATCTCTACATCGTATCCTCCGAGCGGCTCATCCTCTCTTTCAATCTTGACGACCACGGGCTTGGCCTCTTCCGGCTCCTGCTTGACGACCGTCGCGGTGCCTGCGGGTATCGACGCCGCACGCGTCTCGCGCGGCTCGCGCTTGACCTGGAGCGCCTCGAGGGTAACGTTGCGCACAAACTCGGACGTGTCGTCGAATGTGATTGCACTCTCCTCGTCCGCCGGGGCGTTCTCTTGCTCTGTCTGATGCGAAGCCACGACTGCATGCTCACTGATCAGCAGAGATCGCCCGCGAGCATGTCTCTTCGACTCACCTCGGCTAGCAATGTCTTCTGGACGGATCTTTGGCCGTTTGGTGGCTTGCCGGCGTTGCCTCGCGAGCGCCATCTGGAGATCATCGTCGTCGATAAGATTGTCGTCGATTTCTCGGTTCAGCTGTGCCGGCTTCATATCGACGTCGCCGTCGCCGTCGCCATCGCCGTCGGCGATCCCGGTCTCGCCTTCTCCAACGTCGGCCTTTCGTGTCGATCGCTTGACTTTCTTTTTCTGTGAATGTGGAATGTGGGGATGAGCGACCATGTCCGATGGGAACTGTGATCATGATCAGCGCACCTTTTTCTTGAACGTCGTGTCCTCGGCCGCGTAATCCGAGACGTCAAAGTTTTCTGAAAGTCGACGTGAGTACCATGACGACCGCCATTGATCTTTTCGCGACGTACTCGTGTAATCCATATTCATCAATTGCTTATTGACGCCCAAATTGATCGTCTCATCGCCCTCGTCGAGCTTGTCCACCCTGGCGCGCTTTCTCTCGCCGCGTCCGCCGAGCCTGAAGCCTTCCCCGCCGGCGCCATTCATGATGAAATCATCGTCATCATACTTTGCCAGCACGCTCTTTTTCTTCCCGACCCCGGCATCCCCGTCCTCAAACTCGTCGTCGTCATACCCCGTATACTGGGCTTTTGCCTTTTTCTTACGCTCCCTCGCCCGTCGCTGCGCCTCGACGTCGGCGAGATTGACGTTTTGGAGTTCATCTTCGGCGTCGCCGTCGAGGATTCGGTTATCCTTGAGCGTCAGGATGACTTCTTGGCCTTCCTCGAAGGCGTCTTCGTCGTGGGCGACCTTGAGTCCGGAGAGGTCGTCTGGGGGAGGCGCAAGGAATATATGTTTCGGTCAATGTAGATCGTCGCCCCCCCCCGTACTCGTACTCGTACTCACCTTCGTCATACACGGCTCGATCCCGCTCCGCCTGTTCGGCCTCTCGCTGCCTCGCCAACGCGATCTCGCGCGCACGCTGCTTTTGCATTTTTTTGCTCTTCTTGACCCACGCGGCCATGGACTCTGCGTCCTCGTCCGGTGCGGCATCGCCCAGCGTGGATCCTTGGAGTTTGGCGTTGAGCGCACGTTGGTTTTTGGCCTTGGCGATCTTTTCGCGGGTCTCTCTGGGGGGAAAGGCGGGGTGCGGGGTGTCAGTGGTGCGGAACGGTCGGAAGGGGTGCACACAGAGAGATGATGTCGCAGTCTCGCTCCCTCACGTCGCCGACCCTCATATCCAGCCTGCGCCGCGTCCGGCGTCATACCCTCCCCTCCCCTCGCAGTCCCCGACCCGCAGCCCGCAGCGCCCACCACGAGCAGTCCTCTGGCAATGAACACACTCACCTTTCCCTCCTCTCCCTCGCCTCCTTGTCCATCCGCTCCTGGAAATTCCTCGCAGCGACAACATCCGGATCCTCGACTGCCTCTGCCTCTGCCTCTGCTCCGACCTGCGCGACGCCCCCGATGGGCTTGAGTCCGAGCTCTGCTCTAATGCGGTTTGTCTCTTCGAGCGTGATCGCCTCGGACGACATGATTGCTGGCGAGTCGTGAGTGCGGTGCGGTGGGTCGGTCGGGTTGATGTTGTCGAGAGTCGCCACTGATTTCGTTGTTTCGCTCGCTCGCTCGCTCGATTGCGTGTTGGCGCGCGCGCGCGCGCGTTTAATGGTGGAGCGCGGTATTTGCCTGGGGTGCGCGCTCGCGCGGAAAAAGGCGGCGGTCAAGCAGCGCAGGCGAGGACAAGTCGATGTCGTGGGGGTCGATACATTCTACCCTACCCTGCCCTGCCCCCCGACCCTGCCCACCCACCATGTCCGACCTCGGCTCAGACGACCTCGAGGCATACGCCGAACGCACGGGCATCCCCCTCGCGGCGCCCGCTGCCGCTGCCGTCGTCGGCGAGGCCATCACGCTCGATCTGGGATCCGGCAGTGCCGCGTGGGACGATAGCGAACTCGTGAATGCATGGGACGCCGCGGCCGAAGAGTTCAAGGTGGGCACTCGCGCGTGGGCCTGCTGGGAAAGACTGGGCTAACCCCGGGATGGCAGCTGCATAACCCGGGTCCGGGCACATGGCTCGACAAGGCGACGGCGGCGCTCGCGGTGGGCAGACCGCTCCCGGGAGCGCAACACGGCGAATCAAAGTAGGCCAAGCCGTTTGGGGCTTGCCATTCCCCTGCCCCCTTCATCGCGAGACTGATCTGACCCAAGTATTATTCGCACTAGGTGGTATACGGAAACCCGGCCCGCAAGGCCCACAGCTGTGAATCCGTACGCCCAGCCGTCCTCGTCCCACCGCGGTGGCGGCGGCGGCGGCGGCGGCGGCGCATACACCGAACCGCCCGCACAGCGCAAAAAGTCAACCGTCAAGTCCAACCTCAAGCGGAAACGGAAGCGAGAGTCCCAGATGGCGGCGCAGGCGGTGCAGGCGCAGGACGATGAGGATCGGTCCGTCGACATGTCGCTCGATGAAGAGACGGTCGGGGAGGTGGTGACCCGGGACGTGCCCGCCTCGCCGGCGTACACACCCAATTCACCGACCTTGTATTCCTCGACGACGACACCCGCGGGGCCGGCACTCCCCTCGTACCTCGCCGCCGGCACGATCACCAATCCCTACCTCCGTCAACCCGAACCTACCCACCAGCCCGCACCGCCCGCACCGCCCGCACCGCCCGCCACCGCCACTGCCACGCCCACGCCCACGGCCTACCCGCCCACAATATCCGGCATCTATCCTTCCATGGGCAGCACCTCGAATGCCGCTCCCCTCACGCGCGAAGAGGCAACGACGCGGGCCGTCAATGCGCAGTGGTGGGCCGGGTATTGGTTTGCGATGAGCGAAGTCATGCCGAGTGTCGCGCAGGTCGAGCAGACGCAGCAGCAAGGCTTGCAGCGGTGATGTTACGGTGCGAGGTTGGACAAAACGAAAAGGCTCGGACAGGCTCTGCTGGCGAAGCCAAGGGGGTCGCGCGGTGCCGTTCGAGCCGCAAGGATTGGGCTCTCTGCAAGGGCTCTACGAGGCACTAGTGGATGATGCAAATCGCCATGCATAGCCCGAGGTATCATCGCCCAGTCCACCACCACTCGTCAAAATTCGCTCAGCCGACAACCCACGACAAGAAAGCTTGTCATCAGCTCAGATACAGGACTGCCAGCAAACAGTCCCGATGGTGGGACCATATCGTAACACTTGTAGAATGTATTGCCATGCGCCATCTAATGACAACAATCCGTCTGCCTCTCCACCTTCATACTACCGGCCACTCGCAGAAACAGTAAACAGCGTCTGCTTCTTGGCCTTTTTCTTGCCACCCCCGCCGCCGGCCTGAACCTGACCCTGACCCTGACCGCTCTGCCCATTCGATGCGACCTCGGACGCCTCGGCAGGCGGTGTCGTCGCGCCCCACCCGACAGGCGATGTCTGGCCGTCTCCCCGCATCCGCGAAATCAGCTGCGCCGTATCCGACTTGCCGAACAACGCCTGCCGCTCCGCCGATGTCAGTCCGCTCCCACCGCTCGTCGACGGCAACCCGGGGAAAGCTGCAGCCGAAGGCGGCTTGGGCGCCTTTTTCTGACCATTGGCGCTCGTGGTCGAATAGTTGACGGAACGCGGGACAGGCGCGACGGGAACGGCCGATGTCTGCAGCGACGGGAAGCCAGACTTGGCCGCCGGTGTCGGTGTTCTTCCTGCCCATGGCGTTGCACTGGCACCCGACGCCTTGACAGCTTTGCCGGCGCCCAGGGCAGGGAACGCGGGCGTGGCGCCGGGCACTTTGCGTCCGCCCGGACCGGTCGATATTGGTCGGTTGACGGGCGCAGACGCTGCAGCGCGCTCGACGCGATCCCAGATGGCATTGTTGTTGGATCCCGGCTGCGTCACCCGCTTGGCAGAGAGAATCCTGCCCGAGGTGATCCCTGCGAATTCCGTGCCGACTCCCGTCGGTCCGTCGCCGAGTGTCGGGAATTCATTGCGTCGCTGAAAGATTCCGCATCAGAGCTGACCGATAAACCCTTCGCAAGACTTACATCAATTTTGAACTCGTTGATGGCCTCGAGTACACTCTTTTGCTTTTCGGCGTCACTGGCAAACAGCCCCGCCACGTCCTTGGCGATTCTGACCGTGCTCTCCTGATCGCTGTTCAACACGCTGTATATCGTGTAAATCATATCCCTCGCCGGTGCCTCGTTGCTCTTGAATGCGCGAACGGAATTCCGGAAGGCTGCCATCTTGGGTTCGGAATAGTCTACCATCGTCATGACGAGATCCATCAGTCGCGCGTGTTGTGCCGCGACCGCCGCGTCAGGCGCCTCGGCAGCAGGCTGTGCGCTGCCGCTTGAAGGTCCACCGACCTGCCTATTCTCCGTAAGCTGTCGCTCAAACTTGCGCCGTGCTTCACGATCGTTTGGTGGTTGTGGTAGTTGTTGTGCCTGAGGTGCCGCGTGTCGTCCCCCACGTGGAGCTCGGCTGAACTGCTCGCTCGTCTCGCCGTGCGATCTGTTGAGTTGAGCGTTGGCACGACGTTGCGCAGCCGTGGGTTCGGGCGGAATAAACGAGTCCTCCGGGCCAAAGTGAATAAAGCCAACGTCAATCTGTCGTGCACGATGGCGGTCCTTGGAGTTCATTTTCGCTCCGTGCTTTCGGGAGACGACGTTAGTGATGCCTACAGAGGATAGTGCGCGCGACTCACTTCGGCGACTTGATGGGCCTTCAGGTCGACTTCGCTGCCAAACACGACAAACTTTTTGTCCAGACAGATCTGTTCCGTACACGGGAAATGGGAATGGCTGGAGCGGTGTCAGCATAAGAGGGCGCCGAGCCAATGTTGTGCTTACTTGAAATGTGCTTCCTGCAGAGACCATTTGTCTCGCTCATTAGTTCTCCTCCAATCAAGCTATCACCAGCATCCTCACCAATTTCGGGTAATCCCTAAAGCTGCAACGAGACATTGTCAGCTCGCTTCGCTTGACGACTTGCGAAACCTACTAGACATCCCGCTGTCCTTGATCCTTGCACACGAAACACTCCTCGTGCTTGTTCCGCATATGCTTGAACAGCTCGTCGGCGCCAAAGAATGCTTCATGACAGAACTGCCGGGGCCAACAATCAGAAAGGCACATTGTCTGACAGGAGAGTTCGGGCTTACCTCGCACATCGGATGTGGTGCACCCCAGGACGCAACCATCTGCTCCTCTGCCTTATTTCGTGGCCTTGGACGATGACCCCGGGAGATTCTTGACGGATCGTGCAATCCCAGCAGATGCGGCGGGTATAGGACCTGCTCATGCGCGAATCGCGAAAGTTGGCGCCGACATAGATGACTATGCGCGCTCGGTCAGCTCGGATGACGGACCGAATTGGTATGAGCTTACCAGAGTACGGATCCGTGTACCGCAAGCGTGTGTTTTTCCAGACCATCCCAACCTGCAGCCATGAACGAACAATTCGGCGATGGACAGTTGAATCGCAGCAAAAGCAACGTCGCTTCCATCTGATCGCGTCGAAAGCTTGAGCATTTCTTCGACCGCCGGCGAACCCCAACGCACCATTTCCGCATTCTCAAAGACGATTCCCAACTTGGCATCGCTGAATTCGTACGCCTTCATATCGAGCTGGCCTGGCGGGAGGTTGGAGTCGGGCGGGGTGGTCGGGAATGGAGTGTCGGCTGACGTCGTGAAGAGAAGCGAGGGGAGAACGGTCTGAACTGGAGTCAGAAGACGGGTCCGAGCGATCCGGGGAGACGGACCTTGCAGAAAGTGCAATCCAGTTTCCTGATTACAGGTCAGAAACCGCTTTGTTACGCGCCATGAGCTCGACTCACTTGTAAAACACTCTCAACCGGATGGCGCAAATGCTGCCAACGAGACTCAACGCCCGGCGCAACCCCCTTTTATCCGGTAATGTCACTCACTGGCACGTCGTATGTCCGCACACGCCCACAGCAAAGTACGTGATCTTCTCTGCACAGATGAAGCACGTCTCCTCGTCTCCAACACTTGGCAGCGGCGGCGCTACCTTGCCCTCGTCATCCGTCGTCCCCTCTTCCTCCCCTTGGTCTTCATCACCATCGATTGCCAACCCATCCATTTCTTCCGCCGGCGCAATCACCTGCGCCTCGGGCTCTCCCTCTGTCTTGACCGTCTTGACATCCACGTCATGTGCGACCTTGGCGTGTACGGGACCGGGCGCGCGTACGTGACGGGGATGACGCTGATGCTGATGTTGCTGCTGCTGCTGCTGCTGCTGCTGCTGGGAAGGTGCGGCATTCGCTGCAGTGCGATTCGCCGGGTTCGTGTTGGTCTCGGGATCAGCGTAAGAGGAGAGATCGCTGTTGAACGCTTGTCTTCGTCGTGCCATTGCGGTCGAGGCTATCTGTGGGGAATAGAACGGGCTGCATCAAACTGCCCACCCTCCAATCGACCTATTCTCGCTATCATCACTGCCATGACGAAACCGCGCGCGCGCCGCTCCTTCGATCGCGCTTGACTCGATTCTGAGACACCCAAACAGCCAAAAGCGCATTCCCCCCCGAGGTTGCAGGCTTAAAAGGGCAGGCACAGCTAGCGTGAAGGAATCTTTGGCACTTGGTTGGTCTCTTCAGCTGCCGCACAACCATCAAATGGCTGCACACCTTTAGCGACATCTGAGCACCTTTGCGAGTCCTCTTGCAATATCAGTCGAACGATCGAGTCTCTCCACCGCACACCGTTCCGAGTAACCGCAGGCATCAACGGGTAGCCTTCACGGTATCCTCGACAGACAACTATACGACGACATGAACCACAATTGCTTCCCCACCATCCTTCCTGATCTGCCCCGAGGCTATCAGATGGATCTCTCCCAACCCTTCAGATTGGTAGCCCTTCCGGGCGCCGATCAACCCGACATTCCGATCTGCGAAAACTGCTGGTACAATGCGGCTACGACATATGACATCGCCGACATGAGCACCCTCTCGGCCTGGATGGCGGTGAGTGACCAGGACTGGGAAGTGCTTCGTGGTCTTGGCAACGCGTTCCCGGTAGCTAACGCGAATAATCATGTATTATTTGATTTTCTGTACCCCCTTCATGTGCGCGAGAAACGAGCCGTGAGCTCGATTAGCAGGTTCGACAGATCCAGGCCCGTAGGGGCCAGAGGACTGTATAAGATTACAAACAGAGTGTACTACAGTATTCCTGGCAGGTTACACCCTGAAGGACCTGTACACCTTACCGAGGTGGCTGTCAAGGCGTATCCCGGAAGGGTAGACGCCTGCAACAGATTCTGACACATCGGTAATCATAATGGTGAACAAGACCCGAGCGCTAATCAGTGCCTGTGGGGTAAGCTGCCTCTGGCCGAGGGACAGTGTATCATTGACATGTACAATGCAGGAAGACTCGGAGTGTCGCGGGCAAGAAGTCAATATCTGTTAAGGACCAACCGTCCTTGGTCAGTTCAGACTGCAGCTCGACCTGACAATCGATAGCTGACAAGTCAAAAGACTGAGTTATGGTACAAGCCGAATCCGATGGTTCCAAGTAGTGGAACTACGCAGTGGGTATGTAATGCTCACCTGTCTTAGCAACTGCCTAACTCATGCTTGAGCTTCAATGCGGATGACGTAAGGTTTGCAAAGCCTGAATCAGTGTACTGGACTTGCGCATCAACCAATAAGATCTAATTTCGCCACCTCCAACTATAAGATTACAAGTCAGTTTGGATCTGAGTATATAGCTATGTTAGTAGGCGATAATCCCTAGTCAGAGTCATTGTAAACCTCCTTAGTACGGGGCGCCAACTAACGGCCTTGTATGACTAAGCAGTGACCGATTGTGAGATCGGATGAGTCCGGCTTCTCTCGGAATATCCGGAAAAACAGGCACGTTCAACGATCTTCTACTTCGGTGTCAGAACTCAGACAATGACAAGTGCTAGAGTGGAGCTACTGAAGGGTTCACAATAGCGGGGCTGAAGACAAGGGAACAGTGATCGTGCGGTAATGTCACCTACGGCTAGCGAGACTGGCGATACGAGTTGTAAAGGCAAAGCAATGCTAAGCCAGTGACGCTTCTAGTTTGGGTGGCAAAGCGTGATTCAATAGAATGGGGTTCTACAGTACAAGTGATTTGAGCTTCATTATATAGACGTTGGGATCGGTGGCAAACTGAAGTCTGCACAAGGGAGCTCTTGATCTCTTCGAATTGAAACTGTCAATGCGAGAGCTGCAAAGGCTGCAAGTCGTCCCCTGGCAAATAGGGCAGATTTGGCCAACTAGATAGAAGTCAGCTAGCTGCAGGGAGCCCAAGAACCCTGTTGAGAAATGCATGTCACGGCAGAAGCTGCAAAGGCTGCAAGTTGTGCAATAACAGAATGGGCATAAGCAGACTTAGCTTGAAATGTGGAGGGGGATTCGGGCACTTGATGGCTCGTTTACCCCTTGTGGGGTGGAGCTCGCTGGCGAAGCTCGCAATGCGCGCGATGCGGGCGGCGGAAGCAACAGTGGCAGCCGCCGCGGGGCGAAACTTGACATTTAGTCTAGTAGCTGTAAGGTGAATGACGTCTACAGAGCAGCTCTTCAGCTGAGCTCGTAAGCGATACCGGATAAGCTAGAGTTTAGCTGAATTACAAGTACAAGTCACAAGAGATTACAAGTGCAGAGCTAGCTAGAAAGGATCTTTTGTACTCAGTTTATTTTTTCAGCTACTGTACAACAGTCTGGTAATTCCATTTCCCAATCCTCCTTTGTCCTGCTGGTCCTACTCGTTGTCCAAGTGAGCGAACATCTCGAGAAGAGGGGCGAGAGGGGCGTGCTGGCCTTCAGCAAGAGCTGGCTAGCAGCGTTAGTCCTCTTACAGTACACTTATTACTTGAAGACAGGATCTTTCAATACCGGAAGTGGAAGAAGAGGGTAGCTAATCCTGAGAAAGTCTTGCACTCAAGGCAGCTTCGTAATTGAAAGGAAATCAAAGGGTGAATCATAAGACATGAGGCTATTACAAAAGGACAGAAGGCCCGCGACAGGAAGCGGGGGAGCATTTTGTAATACTTGCGACCTTTGTAAGGAGACGACCCTACACATCTATAGTACTCGGTGGTCTGGGCTGTCTGGGCTCAACATCCCAGTTGTAGTTAGTGCCAGTAGCTCTATTCATTTATCGCTCCTAGACATTTACCTGCTGGTTTCCGGACCACTAGCTAAATGATGTGTCTTCTGGCTGAGTCAATATGAACTTGCGATTAGCAAGCCAACATCTGCCTGACAGCGGATAATCCAGCCAGCATCTGCCCAATGGCAAATGATATGGCAGATCATACAGCTAACATCTGCCCAACGGCAGATCACTCAGCTGAACAACTGCCCATGAGCAGATCGAATATCAAAAATCTGCCCAGCGACAGATGTCCTATTCGACTTCTCCCCAATGGCAGATGAAGCAGTACTGGCTCCTGCTAGTCGTTGGCTTCGTTCTGAATACGTATATATAGGAGGGGAAATCCCCCGTTGTAATAGCCAAATGACTATTGAGACACCCTTTGATTCACGATAATTCCATAAGCTACCTTGAGTGCAAGACTTTCTCAGGATTAGCTACCCTTCGTCTTTCACAATAGGTATTCGAATCCCGTATTAGGTAATAAGAGTACATCGCTAGTGCTAGATCCCATTACAACGACGGTATAGTCTTGCTATTGCAATACTAACTACTTGTCCGCGACAGTTATCTGACACGTCAGAGGAATAAGAGTTCAAGTTCAATTTGGAACCTAACTTATGTTGTAGAGGGACTACGCAGTTGTTATGAAATACTCACCTGTCTTAGCGACTGCCTATCTGACCTCCTGACCTTCAGTGCTGATGACGTAAGGGTTGCAAAGCCGAAGTCGAAGTATCGAAGTTTTGGAGTCAATTGATCAGATCTAATTTGCGTGTCATATCTGCAGAATTGGAATTCAGTGGCAACAGAATCGTCTCATTATATATGTGTTGGTGTTATCAGGAAAAGCGGTTTCCTAGCTGGCAACAAGCATCGAGGTGTCGGGTGAGGCTCAGCTCGCTCTGAGATGAGACTCAGGTCACTCTGAGATGAGACTCAGGTCGCTCTGAGATGAGGCTCGCTTGATCGGTAGCGAGGTCGTCATGCGCAGCGAGTCACATAACAGTACCTCCCCCTCGAACTAAACCTCGCCTCGAGGTTCGCCTTTCGCTCCATGAGTCGATCCATTTTTCAACCGTTAGTAGGTGCCACATAACGACGCGGAAGTAGCCAAAAGTGTCGAAGCCCTCGACATATGCTCGGATATGTGCAGAATTAACGCGCGGTGGCGCTTCCCAATATTGCCATAACGCGCGTCGGACGCCGGCTTACTGATGATAAACAATTCAGCTGAGCATCTGTATCGGCAACCGGAGACATCGATCGAGTAAACGCAGCTGAGCTGCCCGTGAACCTCGATCCAGTCATGTCTGGCGATGTTAGCCTGTTCCACGAAGAGTTTTCCGCCTATTTTATTGTCTGATTGAAGCGCGATACCCAAATCAGCCATGTCGAGCTGATGCGCATCGAATTCGTCATGCAATCTGAGATGAATACGGTCGTCAGCGATCCACTCGTGCAAGATTTCTTCTCGGAACTGGTGGATTAGTGCTTTGGCTTCGTCAGCTGTTCGCGGTATGTAGAGTTTGGCATTGGTGCCATAAGAAATCGCAACGACATCTTCAGGAACAACTCGGTTGCTATCTTGAGGTAGCTCTTCAGAATCCGAGATATCAGGGGGGTCATCTGCGGTTTCTCCAGAAGGAATTGGATGAGGATCGCAAGTGATTGAGGTGCCTCTGTTGTATTCGTGGCACTCGTCGGATTTCAAATGACACATGGGAGCAAATGGCGGCGAGTTTGGTGAAAATTGAGGGGTTCCTCGATAATCGTTACCGTCGGAGAACGCGGGGGACTGTTGTCGTTCACCAGGTTCCTCCTCGGACCAGCTGCCATAGCCCGGATATTCGGTTTCAGAAATAGATGACGGCGTGGGACAGTGGTTAGATTGATCGTCATTGCGCTCTTGCATATGAATATGGTTCACGGCGCGAGTCAGAGTTTCATGGTTGGCGACGTGAACAAGTCGATCAGGAATAACATATGGAGCTGCCACAGCTTGTGCTGCTCGTCGAAGGCATCGACTGCAGAAATGGCAACAACTGCATCTCTTCCTGTCAGTCCTCGCCGTGTACGAGGCTAAAGGAGGAAATCGCATGAGTAATTCCTCTCGAGTAGGGGTCCTACTCAAGTTATGGTATTCGCCGCGGAACCAATGACCATCCGAAAGGCTTCGGCAGAGGTCCAGGTGTGCCCAGGGATAGAATCTGAGAGAGCCAGGCAGGTTTTACATGTTGTAGAGGCCGAAAGGCGGGCCAATTGCGGGTTCGAAGGTGAAAATAGAAAATGTTTATATTCCACAGCCATTCCTACAACTCCAACCCATCAGGGCGTCCCCTTATATCGTTCTCCCAGCTCAGGGAGGCCTCCTGCCGTCGTCTGTCAGCCCTACGCTTGATGCTGATAGAGTTAGGAAGCTGATAAGGGGTTGCTGACAGACGAGATGAGGCTGAGGTTGCTGTGTCCCTCATCGATAGTTTGTAGCCTGGGTTTTCCAGACCTATCACGCGCAGCAGCTGTGGGGTTGAATCCGGGGGATTCCGCAACACAGCGAAGCTGCTGTGGGTCTGGGTCCAAGAACGCGCTTTTGGCTGCGTGATCAAAATGAGTCTAATACGCATCTCTGGGCCGATCAACTTGTCTTAGAGGACTTGCGAATTGAGCAGATTTCTTGTAATGCCAGTGGTATCGCGCATGTCTATCCATTATCATTTGAGTGTTGCAACTTCGTTCCGCATTGTGCAGTCTGCTTCTCCGAATGTCTCAGCCAGAGCAGTAAGCTTTACCTCGTGCGGTGCTGCAAATCTTCTCTGACATTGTATTGCAGTCAAAATAGTCCATCTGATTCTCCGGTGAGGTCTGCGAATAGCAGCCTTCCTTCCATGCCCACCCATGTGCCTCGTGCAATACCTATGCCTATTCAATCTTCGACGCCGGATGAGGCTGACACGCCGGCATTTGATGGGATATCTACCCCACGTCCACGATGTCAAGTTCTACACTCAACGCCCGACCATGATACATATCGTGCAGAGTCGTTTACATCTCCGGAGATCCCTTTGGGCGACCCACGATCTTCGCCTATAAACCCATTACAATCATTGCGGCGTCCTCATGCTGCGTTGGAAGATGGAGACAGCGACGATGCGCTGTTGCCCCGCAGGAATGCTCGTGTTTCCCACTGGCGACAACTTCGGTCTGTTAAAGCCTGGACCTGTTACTCATCTCAAACCCTTTAAACGTCACAGGTACAGAAGTCAACTTGACATTCCCTCGGTACTACACAGTTGGTATTTAATGCACACCTGCCTTAGCGACTATAAGCCTTGGTTGCTTGCTTGAGTACTGATTGCAGAAAGTTAGCTATTCCTTGAATGAGTTTCAAGATATCGCAATGTCATGTATGGATACTTTTTTTCCTCCCCCCCCTTCTCCCTTCTCAGGCAAAGAAGGGAAGATTTGCATGTATCATATATCCACCGCACTTGTGGTATTGGAACTCTTCACTCCCCGAGCTAGTGACAGTTGTTTTCCAATCCACTCCCAAATTGGCCCTAAGTTGGGTTTTAGGTACCCGCGAACTTGATCGTCGCGCCGGCAGTAACATGCCATCATCGGCGCCGCATGAATGCCTTAGTCATCTCGTACACGTGAAACTTTATCGTGCCAGTCGTACGCGTGTTCGCAAGTCGTCGATGTTTTTAGTCTTGTAGGCGTGTACTGACGTCATGGGTGGCGGGGCATGATATTCTGACTCCTATATTATTCAAGTTGCTGTTTTTTTCGTATTCGCTATGATGGGACATTCTCGTCGGTCAACTGGTCGATAATATACTTGAGGATTACATCAGAACTAGAGGAGCTGACTTGGCGATTCCATAACACTCCGTATGTCGCCGCTTGAATCTCTTCGACCTTGGCCTAATAGTATTCAACTCCGTCCCCGCATGCGGGGACGTCGGCGTCCAGCCATGCGGCAGGTGCGCCCCTAGC